>JARFIZ010000041.1:0-328352 GCA_036325965.1 Sinopyrophorus schimmeli
TGCAATTTGTAATTACTCGAAAAATTTTCGTTACATATACTTATTTTACATGTATCTTATGTAGAAAAGTAGAATTGAATCGTCTCGCGTTTAACGATTGCATCGAAAATAACGGCGCTACGATTTTTTTTAGTGAATATTTTTTGATTTATTTAGTTTTATCGAAAATTTTTATTTTAAAGCGAAAGCGCCGGAAATGACAGGCTATAGTTGCTATACGTAGAAACATTCCAATATAAACAATTTATATTTTTTAAAACATTCAAAAATTAAAGCAATTCCATTGGTTGATTATTTCTGCATTTTTATAAAACTTTGGAATTTGTAACTTAAATTTTGACTTTGAACAGCTTTAGAAAATTATAGGCAAGCTATTTTAAATTATTGAAAAAAATAGAATTGAAGACCAAGACTTAACATTTTATTTTAATTTAGATTCGTTTATTCGTGGAGATATCTTTAAAACATTTTAGATTTTAAAAATCGTAGTTTGTGGACGAACTTTTTTGCAAAAAGCAAAGATACTCTAATTTAAACTGCTTAATTTTTATAGCAGAGAAAATTCCATGATTTATTTTGCAAATTTAGTAATTTTATGAACCTACCTGTTAGATTTTACGACCGTCATCAAAACCGGGCCTTCGACATCAAATTTAATATTTATGCTCCGTCAGAACATTCTCTATAAAAAGCCCTAAAAGATTTCTTTTTTAAATTACAACTCAAACTAAGTAACCTTATTAGGGTTTATGATTTAAAGCTGGCTTCGGTCGTAAAGAACGAAATTATAACAGTCCCAATTCAAATGCAAATTACCGAGAAATGTGTTTAATAATTCATTGTAAAATCTTAAGACTCGGCGCCGAATTACAGCCAACGTTTTAAATGCTCAAATTACGTTTTTTTAATTTTCAAAAAAAAAAAATTCTTCTCAGAAATTACAAAACGAAATTTCTGAGCTTTTAAAACCCCATCAGCTCGTGAATTAATTACTTCAAGTCTTGAACGTACAATTTTATTCGTACAAACAAAAAGAATTTAACAAAAATAATTAGTTCGTGGTATATCTCAAAAAAGGTGGAAAAATATTATTTTTTTGCAGAGCATCGTTCGTTCTTCAAAACAACATATATTGAAAGAAAAATTCTAGTCATTTTACAACAAAAACAAATAATAATACAGTAAAACCCAATTATCCGGACTGTTTTATTTACGGATTAATATTTGTTGCGTTTTTTGTAAACATATACCTAACAATTTGACCAAGTTTTTTCCTGTTAAAACGAGACGATTTGTAATTATGCTAAATCGAGTGTAATTCGAGTCAAATGGCACATTCCGATCTGGAATGAAGCGCGCCGCGCGTCGCGCTTCATTTTCCTCGCTCGGAAATGTGCCACTTTTCGCTCGAATGCGCACATTTTGTATTCATTGGATTTGTCTACTTTATTTTCGTCTTCAAATCTAAAATTTAAATTTAGTTTAATAAATATCATTTTCTATTCGAAAAATGTATTACATAGAATGAGTGGAAGAGCGAAAAGATACGACAATCTCATTAGTGAGAGGAACGTTTAAATTTATTTAATATTTTCGTCAAATTTTTGCTCTAAATTGTTGTGAATCATGCTTATAATTCGATTAGTGGCACATTCCGATCTAATGAAGCCGTCGTGCTTCATTTGTAAATGTCACTCGAATGCGCATTTGTATTCATTGTTTGTCTTTTATTTTTCGTTAAATCTAAAATTTAAATTTAGTTTATAAATATCATTTTCTATTGAAAATGTATTAACATATAATATAAAACAAAAATACAATATATTATAAAATTTAAATTTATTTAACTGATTTTCGTCAAATTTTTTTAAATTTTTAATCATTTAATTTAATGCACATTCGATCTAAAATGAAGCGTCTGCTTTTTTAAATGTGATTTTAATGATTTTTTTTGTCTATTTATTTTGCTTGCAAATCTAAAATTTAATTTTTTATAAATATCATTTTCTATTAAATGTTAAAATATAAAACAAAATAAAATATTACTAAAACTTTAAATTATTTAACTGATTTTGTCAAATTTTTGTTAAATTGTTTAATCATGCTTATAATTAATTATTAGTCATTGATTAATATTGTTCATTTTTGCTAAATGTATTTTAATACATTTTTATTCATTTTTATTTTTTCTAAATCAAAATTTAAATTTAGTTAATAAATATTTTTTATTAAAATTATTTAAATATAACAAAATAACAATAATTACAAATTTAAATTTATTTAATGACTTTCGTAATTTTTTTAAATTTTAATCATTTAATGTGACATTCGAGTCAAAGTGGCACATTCCGATCTCGGAAAATGAAGCGCGCCGCTCCGCGTCGGCTTCATTTGCTCCTCGCTCGGAAATGTGCCACTTTTGCTCGAATGCGCACATTTGTATTCATGGATTTGTTTTTATTTTCGCTCTTAAATCAAAATTTAAATTTAGTTTAATTAAATATCATTTTTTTGAAAAATTTTAAAGCATAATATAAAACAAAAGATACGACAATCTATATTAGCGTGAAAATTTAAATTTATTTAACTGACTTTTGTCAAATTTTTGTTAAATTGTTGTGAATCATGCTTATAACGAGGTGACATTCGAGCTCAAAGTGGCACATTCCGATCTCGGAAAATGAAGCGCGCCGCTCCGCGTCGCGCTTCATTTGCCTCCCTCGCTCGGAAATGTGCCACTTTTCGCTCGAATGCGCACATCTTCGTATTCAATGGATTGTTTTATTATTTTTCTTTTAAATCAAACGATTGAATTTATTATATTTTTCATTCGAAAAATATTTTAATTTTTTGATAATAATTTTGTAAACACCCAAATCGATATGATGCTATGAAAATATTTTAGGTTATATTTTAGAAAGTCATTATTTATTGTAATGAGTAAAATTTGAGTGGGCATTCTAGTCAAAGTACATTCCGATCTGAAGGAAGCAGCTCCGTTCGCGCTTCATTTAATCTCGCTCAAATGTGCCACTTTTCACTGAATTGAACTTCATTTATCGGATTATAATTATTATTATTTTTTCAATTCAAAAATTAAAAGTCGAAAAATTAGATCTATTTTCTGTTTGAAAAAAGGGTTAGATATTTTATTCCTTTGATAAGTTATCATGGTGCTCTTACAGCCTAATTGTAACGAGCTTAAAAAAAATATTTAAAATCGAATGTTTACAATTCGCGTTTTGATTAATTTTAATTGTATATGAGTAAAATTTTCTGAAAAATGGCAACTTAAAAATCAATTAGTAAATTAACATCTTTTGAATTGCTGAAGGTTTATATGTCAAAATTAATGTCTCCAAATATTTTGGGTAATCTTCATTTTTGTAAAATTATAAACAGAATTAGTTTTAAGGCACATTTTGTATACACTTGGTAAAATAGACTTCATTTTGGATTAATTCAATTTTTAATTATAAAAAATATTTATATGTTAATTTTGAAATGCATCAAAATTTTAAAATGACTTGCCGACATGTTAAAGGGTTGGAAAATAAGATCAAAATTGGAAAAATTAAATTATTTTTCAGTACGATTAAGTTTTTCATCTAATAACTGCTAATAAGGCCTAGCTAAGAAATTGGAATTAAATGAAAAACATCGAATTTAATCAACAGGTTTTAATAGTAATCATTTTTAAATTCAGTTACTAAAAATATAAAGGAAAATGGCAACTTTCCCCCCATAAACAAAACTAAAAATTAACATATTTAAAACCGTGCCAGTAGACCTTATTATACTACTGAAGGGTAATAAGGCCTACAGCTTTAAAAATTTAAGTAATCAAACTGGACATAATATATTTGATAACTAAGTTTAATAAATAGGGAAGGTGGCCTAAAGCGGGTAGGTTAAGGTTCATCGATTAATATAAACCACTTCGGCTAAAAGAGTGTTTCTTTTTAGATTTACGTAATACAATTATTAAACTTTAATTTTATAAAAAATAATTACATTTTTGCTTTAATTGTAGAAATAAATTCAAAAATATAAAATGACAGAAATTAACCGTTTTGCCCGACAGTGGGGCCTAAAGCGGGGTAGGCTCTCATAAACCAATCGGATTAATCAAAACCTTTGAAAAAATTATCTACACTTGACATGTTCTTGACAGTAATTATTAGTATTAAGTTATATTAAGCATTTTCATATTATAACTGCTAATTTGTTCCAATCTTAATATTACTTCGGTTTACCATTGTTTTTAAATCTTAATTGCTTCAACGCTTTAAATCACTTATTTTTAATACCAATTTATTCCTATCAATTATAATAAAATTACTACTTCTGGTACAAGCAAAGAGGGTACCTACCCGCTTTGCCCAAACACACATTTCTTAGTTTTAATACATTAACGTAAAAAATAATGGATGGATATTAAAATATTTAGTCAAATAATAAAACTAGTTTATTGTAAAAGAAAACCCCATTATAAAAAATGGGTTAATGTGAAGGGTTTTAGTAGCAATTGAAGTTAAATTAATTTCAAACATTTTACAAAATTAAAAAATTTTTTTTTTTTATTTTTTGACGTTATTAAGCAACTTAGGTGTCAAAAGTAGTATGACATCAATTAGGCTGGGTACTGGCATTGTAAATAAATATATAAATTTCAACTAATATATAACATATCCATATAAGGGCCGTTAACCGCTTTGTGCTACCTACCCGCTTTAGGCCACCCTCCCCTACGTGAATACAGCAATTAGAATAATTTTTTTTTAAATTATAAATTGCCTCTCTAACAGTCATTAGCGCACTCAAAGTCATTAGTATAATCCACTGACATAATTTTTATTACCTAATAATGACTTATCGTAAGCAAAAAGATTATTTATTAACGTTTGCATAGTAGTAGTCTGATTTTAACACAACATAATCTTTAATTCTGTTCTTGTGATGATTAAACATCAAGGGCCGGTGTGATGTACTTCGGTCATTGTCGATCAGTTGTATCTTGACTCTAGGATCAACGTGTAATGAATAAAAATGTAGGAGTATATTTGTTAAATATTCTTCTTTATTGTATTTTATTTTGCTTCAGATAATATGCCTAGCAAGTCAAATCAAAAGTTAATTTTTTTTTAAGTTTTTGAATAATTAAATTTCAGTATACGAGAAATGTTTTGTTAATTTTTGAATTAATTTTAGTGTTATATCAAAGAAGAACATTAATAGTTCGTATAATCTAAAAATAAATAATAAATATATACTTTTCATGAGACGGGTCTAGGTACATCACCCTGTTATACCTAAGCTATAGTTCCACGAATTTTTAAATCTTATAGCAATGTGAATAAGCAGTTGCTAATGCTTTTAAATTTTTTTATGAAGTGGACCTTATTAGTGCCCCAATACGGTGCAAATTATTTTATTAACAAATTGTTACATATAAATTTTGAAAAAAATTAGAAATAAAAAAAGGGTCAAGGTACAACAAGTTTCTTTACATATTTATATCCGTAAGACCTTAAAAGTGATGTAAAATGCATTAGAAAACAATTAAACTTTGATACAAAAGTAGGAGTATAATAAGGCCTATGGTTAAATTTAGTAGGCTTTAATAACCGCCGACCACGTATGTAAGAAAATCAAAATACAAAATATTTGCTCCATGATACGTCATTCAAATATTTAAAATCATCGAAGCTTGAACGAATGAAGAAAATAAATGTGATTTTACATAGCTAAGTGTAATATTTCAAAAAATACTAACGATTGATTCGGACCGATTGTTATTATTCGTGTTGCCCGGCCGCGTTTTACGATATATGATGCTACATTTGGGGCAGGAAGCGGAATATGCCGCCTCCACAAACTTGTAGAGACATCTTCGTTCAATAGGTGTTTGTGTGTGTGGCCTTAAGCCAAAGCGGTTATTTTAAATACGATTTTTGTTAATTAGGCTTTATTAGCCGACAGGCCTTATTACCCGCAAGTACCTTACACGAAAAATTAATTGAATAATTTTAATCGTTTCCTCTCACTTGCATTGACAAAATTATCGTATCTTCTCGTTCCCTTCCACTCATTGCAATGGTAAATACATTTTTCGAATATAAATTGATATTTACTAAATTGAATTAAAATTTTTGATTTGAAGAAGCGCACGGTAAATTTTACTAATATAATAAACACGAGGATGTGCGCGTTCGAGCGAAAAGTGGCACATTTCTGAGCGAGGGAGGCAAATGAAGCGCGACGCGGAGCGGCGCGCTTCATTTTCCCGAGATCGGAATGTGCCACTTTGAGCTCGAATGCGCGCACTCGGTTTTAAGCACGATTCACAATGATTTAGGCCAATAAATTAGACGAAAAGTTAGTTAATTCATTTTAATCGTTCCCTCTCTTTCGCACTGACGCGATTGTCGTATCTTCTCGCTCCCTTCCACTCATTGCAATGGTAAATACATTTTTCGAATATAAATTGATATTTACTAAATTGAATTAAAATTTTTGATTTGAAGGAGCTTATGGTAAATTATATTAATGTAATAAACACGAGGATGTGCGCATTCGAGCGAAAAGTGGCACATTTCCGAGCGAGGGAGGCAAATGAAGCGCGACGCGGGCGGCGCGCTTCATTCGAGATCGGAAATGTGCCACTTTGAGCTCGAATGCGCGCACTCGGTTTTAAGCACAATTCACAATGATTTAGGCCAATAAATTAGACGAAAAGTTAGTTAATTCATTTTAATCGTTCCTCTCTTTCGCACTGACGCGATTGTCGTATCTTCTCGCTCCTTCCACTCATTGCAATGGTAAATACATTTTTCGAATATAAATTGATATTTACTAAATTGAATTAAAATTTTTGATTTGAAGGAGCTTATGGTAAATTATATTAATGTAATAAACACGAGGATGTGCGCATTCGAGCGAAAAGTGGCACATTTCCGAGCGAGGGAGGCAAATGAAGCGCGACGCGGAGCGGCGCGCTTCATTTTCCCGAGATCGGAATGTGCCACTTTGAGCTCGAATGTGCACACTCAACTTTAAGCGCAAATCACATCAATTAATGTATTTTAGAAATTATTTATTAAAAATTAGAACACCGTATTGATACCAGAAACTTCAAACCGCTGATTTGGTGCTTTTAAACAGTTATTTAAAAAAAATAAACATAATCCCATTCAAAACAGAAAGTATGGTCACATTATATACCATAGGTATAGCTAAAATTCGTTTTTTTTTTCTATACATCCAATTAACCAAATTTTCAATTATCCGAATGAGCTGCAACACTAATTAGTCCGGATAACCGAGTTTCCACTGTAGAAATATTCTATTTTCCCCCCACGCACCCCAAGTAATATTTTCTATAAATTAATGTAGTTCGTCTAAGAATAACAACAATTTAACAAACATTAATCTGCAGTAATTAATAGAATTACTGTTAAGCATATCGTGACCTAAATTTATTGTTCGATGTGCAAATTTCCATCTAATATTTTTGCTCCGTATTTATTGAAGAGCTAACATAAATAATGGGAATCTGTTAAGTTCGTAATTACATCATGTTTCCAATGTTCCGGAGCGATATAATTAATTTATGCTAAAATATACTTCAAGTACTTAATCCTTCTTATTGAAAATTCATCTCGTCAGAAAATCGAGCCGCTTTCTGAACAAGCACAATCGAGCACCTTCTTTTTTCGACATTCGTCCGAAGATCTTTAAAGTAAGAAGAGGTAAAAATGTAGGGAGACATCGGTTCGAGAGGAAAGCAGTTTTTATTTAAAAAAAAAATCAAAAACATTACATCAAACTTCTTAAGATATGAAAATACATAACATCGATACATCGAAGCGACTTTTCTCAAAGCGAATGCAGAGCTTTAAGAGGCCTTATCTAAATTATCGGATCGCCCTTTCAAAAACAGCAAAAGCACAACATCCAACAGGTAGCTTACCCGTCGCATAACCCTTAACGAAAACGAAGAAGTCTTCATTTCGCTTCGATTTGTTCGGACACAGAGAAGATTAAATTTTTTCCTAAGAAGAATCGAAAAGATTAAGCTTTTCTAAAAAGGTGGCTAAAGATGGGAAATTATCGCGAATCGTGGACGCCTCAAGAGACCAAACAGATGGATGGAAGTCGTGAAATTAAGGGTGTTCGAAGCACGTTCCGAACAGGGTAGTGCCACGCCGTGTACTGAAAAGCTGCCACTAAGGGATGTTCGGCCTTTACGAGCGAACACTCCCACCGACGAAGCGAAAACCATGCACAGTAGGTCCCGCTTAACGGCATCACTTTGGGATTAGCACTTTCGAACTTAATTCCGGCCCTGACTGTTAAATTTAATATTCCCATAAATGAATTTTTTAATCTTAAATAACTTATTATTTTCTATTTGTAACGCCTAAGAAAACTTTCAGCAATTTCGAAGATGTGCAAAAAAAACAGATACAGTCAAACCTCGATATGTCGAAGATGAAGGGAAACTAAAAATAATTCGAGTTAGCAAAAAATCGACTTATCGCAATCAAAATACAGTCGAACCTCGATAAGTCGAAGTCGAAGGGACAGCAAAAATAATTCGTCATATCAAAAACTCGAGTTACCAAAAGAAGTTCAGTTAACCTACGAGGTGGGGTATAACTAACGTGACCAATTTTTTTCTTGTTAAAACGGGACGCTTGGTAATCGTGCTTAAAACCGAGTGTGCACATTCGAGCTCAAAGTGGCACATTTCGATCTCGGGAAAATGAAGCGCGCCGCTCCGCGTCGCGCTTCATTTGCCTCCCTCGCTCGGAAATGTGCCACTTTTCGCTCGAACGCGCACATCCTCGTGTTTATTATATTAGTAAAATTTTCGCTTCTTCAAATCAAAATCTTAATTCATTTTAGTAAATATCAATTTATATTCGAAAAATGTATTTACCATTGCAATGAGTGGAAGGGAGCGAGAAGATACGACAATCTCGTCAGTGCGAAAGAGAGGGAACGATTAAAATGAATTAACTAACTTTTCGTCTAATTTATTGGCCTAAAACATTGCGAATCGTGCTTAAAACCGAGTGCGCGCATTCGAGCTCAAAGTGGCACATTCCGATCTCGGGAAAATGAAGCGCGCCGCTCCGCGTCGCGCTTCATTTGCCTTCCTCGCTCGGAAATGTGCCACTTTTCGCTCGAACGCGCACATCCTCGTGTTTATTATATTAGTAAAATTGACCGTGCGCTTCTTCAAATCAAAAATTTTAATTTAATTTAGTAAATATCGATTTTATATTCATAAAACGTATTTACCATAGCAATGAGTGGAAGGGAACGAGAAGATACAATGTGATTTACTTAAACCTATTCATTATTAGTTATTGAAATATATTTCTTATCATTGAACTGTCATAAAGTACAATTTTGTGGATTTTATTTCATTTTATTTTCGGGGTATGGCGAACCCCACCTAGTATGGCATGTGACATTTAGTCACCTAGTATGCGGAGGGTTAAATACTTTCGTATATATATATCATTCATTTTTTATAGAAAATAACCAAAATTGATCTACAATCATTATCATTATTTATTTTTATTAAGACCCTAAAAAATATAGTTATTTACATATTATTTACTGTTAAATTGAAAGAAAAATAAAGCACTATACTGGATAGATACGGCCATTTTGGCAAATTTCCAAAATAACATATTTAGCAGTATAAATCTTAACAATTTCAATAAGAATTAAATTGTTTCCTTCTTTGATAGCTATCCAGGATTTTTTTAATTATTTTTTCGGTGCACAGTAAACACAAATAAAGCATTATGCAGCATGGAAATGGCTATTTGGCAATTTTTGAAAATCACATATTTTGCAGTTTGAAAAACATTTTCAATACGAATTAAATTGTTTCCTTCTTTGATAGCTATCCAGGATTTTTTTAATTATTTTTTTAGTGTACAGTAAAGCCCAATAAAGCATTATGTTACATAGAAATTGCCCTTTTGGCAAATTTCGATAATCATATATTTTCAGTTTGAAATTTAACATTTTCAATACGAATTAAATTGTTTCCTTCTTTGATAGTTATCCAGGATTTTTTTAATTATATTTTTGGTGCACAGTAAACACGAATAAAGCATTATGCAGCATGGAAACGGCCTTTTTGGCAATTTTTGAAAATTACATATTTTGCAGTTAGAAATTTAACATTTTCAATAAGAATTAAATTGTTTCCTTCTTTGATAGCTATCCAGGATTTTTTAATTATTTTTTGTGTACAGTAAACACAATAAAGCATTATGTACATAGAAATTGCCTTTTGGCAATTTGAAATCATATATTTTCAGTTTGAAATTTAACATTTTCAATAAGAATTAAATTGTTTCCTTCTTTGATAGCTATCCAGGATTTTTTTAATTATATTTTTGGTGCACAGTAAACACGAATAAAGCATTATGCAGCATGGAAACGGCCTTTTTGGCAATTTTTGAAAATTACATATTTTGCAGTTAGAAATTTAACATTTTCAATAAGAATTAAATTGTTTCCTTCTTTGATAGCTATCCAGGATTTTTTTAATTATTTTTTTAGTGTACAGTAAAGCCCAATAAAGCATTATGTTACATAGAAATTGCCCTTTTGGCAAATTTCGATAATCATATATTTTCAGTTTGAAATTTAACATTTTCAATACGAATTAAATTGTTTCCTTCTTTGATAGCTATCCAGGATTTTTTAATTATTCTTTCAGTGTACAGTAGACACAAATAAAGCACTATACTGGATAGATATGGCCCTTTTGGCAAATTTCGAAAATCACATATTTTCCGTTTGAAATTTAACATTTTCAATACGAATTAAATTGTTTCCTTCTTTGATAGATATCCAGGATTTCTTTAATTATTCTTTCAGTGTACAGAGACACAAATAAAGCATTATACTGGATAGATATGGTTCTTTTGGCAAATTTCGAAAATCACATATTTTCAGTTTGAAATTTAACATTTTCAACACGAATTAAATTGTTTCCTTCTTTGATAGCTATTGAAGATTTTTTTAATTATTTTTTCAGTGTACAGTAGACACAAATAAAGCATTATATTGCATAGATATGGCCCTTTTGGCAAAATTCGAAAATCACATATTTTTTTAACTTAAATCTTAGGAGTTCCCAAAAAAATTAAATTGTTTTCTTATGATTTTATTCAGAAAAAAAATCATATATTTGTTAATCGTTGAAATTTATTGAATATATTTTTTTTTTAATGCAATCGATGCAGAAATTAAGAAAATAACTCATAGTTTCATTAACCGTTAAAATGCATTTACTATTTTTTTTGTTTTCAAATTTTTGGGTTCTTTTTAGATATATCCAGTAATTTTTGCTTCATTGCTCCAAAATGTTACGTTTCTACAAAATTTTCCAATGATCTTACCGATAATAATATATCTGTAGGAACATCTTCTTGAGCACATAGGAATAGAGAAATAAAATCTATTGCATTGTAAACTTGAGTTGTTGAAAAGATGTTTACAGTAACATCTGTATCACTTTCACTTTCACTTTCACAGTTTTTGTCATTTTCTTCTAGCACTTTACTTATAATGCTTTCATCGCTACGAATTTCAAACTTCCAAATCTTTATCAATGTTGACATTTGTCATTTATATCTTCAGTAGCTCAATTAGGCCTCTGTTTTTAAAATGGTTGATAAAGTGTTTGCGGAATACCAAAACCTTAAACTATATCCTTTTTTCTTTTGAGCCCACGTTCCACTTCTTTTATAAGATTAATTTTCTCTTATGGTTAACTTTTTAATTTTCGTTTACATCCATGTTAATACGTAAATAATTTTAGAAAAAGTATTAAACTTTTTAGATTTTCTGTTATACTCTGTTACAAACTATAAAGAACGTAAAACACATTTGTTAGTCTTCGTAGTCGACGAATAACTAGCAAATTGAAAACTAAAATGCAAAAATAGTTTCTTTTTTGGAAAATAAACGGTAAAACCATCTCAAAATTTATAACTGTTCATAAGGCATTTAAACATAAATTAGTTTTTAAATCCAATTGAAGTGCCGCCGTCAAAACATTATTGTAGTATAAACCTTTTATTTGTAGTTAACAATAGAGCTTTTAAAGCATCAATAGCACCAAACCAAGGTCGTTAATCCTCTCTCAGGTAGAGAAATTTTTAGAAAAGTAGTAAAATTTAACTTCGAGTCATCGACCTATTTACTAATGGAAACTTGAATTTAATGAATTGTAAAACGCTTCGACTAATTAAATAATTCGATTTATTAAATTTCGAGTTATTGACATAAAAATATTAACGTTGAGATAGGCAAGTCCTAGGGAAATTGGTTCGAGTTCGAGCTATCAAAAATTCGGCTTATCGGCGTTCGACTTATGGAAGTTCGACTGTATTAACGTTCAAATAGACAAGTCCTAGAAAACAAGTTTGAGTTATCAAAAATTCGGCTTAACGAGGTTCGACTGTATTTACAGAATATACGCGAAATTTTCTTTTTTCTTCTTTTTGAACATTTACTCATTTGAAATTAAAAAAAGAAGAATTTACGTAGACAAACCCAAAAAATGTAAGGTATGTGCCATTTATCGTTCGTACAGGACTGTATTCTTAAAAGCTTTCATTTTTTTGCGCTCTCCCAATTCTTACGTTCTGTTTAAGATAAAAATTAGAAAGGTTGACTTTTCTTCTTTGGGAGAAAATTAGATATTGCTACCCTTACCACATTAGTCAAATCTTTCCAATAGTTCCCGAGACACCAAGAATTATATTAGATTACTTTGAATATATTTTACTATTACACTATTTAGATTTAAAATGTAATTAAGAAAGCAATATATAATACTTTTGTTGACGAGACGCTCTATTTAAATTGAACCAAAGCCATAAAATCGAAAAGGAAAGATCTAAGATAAAAGCAAGGTTGGGTCGGTTTTTTCAGTCAAAACCGAATGTATAAAATTAATGAAGTTTGAAATGATTTCGGCAATAACACGAGATAAAATCGGAAAATGTAGGTTCATGCGCATTCAATTTCGTTAATATTTAATGCTTATCCTTAAGCTTTTGAGCACTATTGTCGTCGTTTCCTCGTTACCCGCTTTATCTCTACCTTTTCTTCGTACATGTCAACTTTAATATTAATACACATTAGCAATCGATAAAAAAACTTTACTCCATTTAAAATGCAAAAATAATCAGTAATTCTCCGTATCGTTAATTAATTTCATTCGATACGAACGCACAAAACCATAATCTTTCATTTTCTAACTGAAATTATAAACTATTTTCGTCCACTTTATAACAATTCTAGTCCATTATTTAAATATAAAAAATTAATTTCTAATAAAATAGAAATTACTCCCACTCACAATCCTCTTCAAACGTTTTTTGTAGCTTCTTCTTGGCATTCATTTTAGAACATTTTTCTAAACCTGAATTATTATTTCCGCAAAGATTGGTTTGCGATGTCTCTTCGGGCTCTTCGAAGATAGGTGCGATATTCCATTTCTTTGTTGCGCTTCCCCTGAAAGGATATTGCAAATAATAACATGGTTTTTTTTGATAGATAAATTGTTAAAGAAACTTAAAGTAGACATACTCGCCAGCGCCTAGACTTCGTCGTTTGACGCGTAAATTGTTGAGACCTTCTCCTGACCGTTTCCTTCGAGCTGGATGAGGCGAGCTAGGAAGAACCATGCGATCTCCTAATTGTGCCTGTCTTTTAGCGTACGGCATGACAGTATAAGTGTCGCTCTGCGAAAGTGTGCTCAATGCCAAAGCCGTTTGATCCTCTTTGTAAGGCTACGTACGCGGAACGATCGTCGATCCATGCGACGTACACGTTCCCTTTAAACACAAAATTAAACTAATCCTGATTAATTGAGTCTTTGCACGTACCAAAGGGACTGAATAATTGTAGAATGTCGTTCAGTTTCCATTCCTTCGGAAGGTGATATATAAAACGTGATCTTTGTTTCCGACAGCTAAAACATCAATTTGGAAATTAAGGAAATCAATCAAAGGAATGCAGAATACGTCTTGCTACTTTTGATAATGATTTTGAAAACAATTCCCGTGAGTCGATGCGCCGTTTCAAAAATCGTATCGCATTTTGAAAATAATGAGTTATATCTTTCAATCCAAACTATTCGTTTTACATTTTAAGTTCGCAAATTATTTTTGTTTTTAATAACTTTAATTTATAATATTAAAAAATTGCTGGAAAGTCCTCGTCGCTTCACAGTGATATTTAAAAGTCAAGTCTCTATAATCAAAAAATTTGGTTCTTGGTAAAAAATACAATTGTGCAATTTGGAATTAAAAATTTAGAAAAAAATTGATTATTGTAGAACTGTACAAATCTAAGTCTTGATTATTTATAATAAATTACATTTTAATTAATTTAGAGAAATCCAATAGAACGATGTGCATATTTGACGAAAATGAACTCAAATAGCACATTCGATTTTTCACCAGTCTACAATAATCGATTCACATTTTACAAAATACTTAATTAAAAATCGCAGGGTCTTATTTCTACCAGAAAAACCAAATGCCGTTTGGGTGCTTTTAGCCTCGACAATTAAGACTTAAAAAATACTAAGTAGACTACGTCGTACGAAAAAAAATCATTAAATCATTTTTGTAAAGAACATCAAGTTCTACAATTTTTATAACAATCTAAATTTAAAAAATTAAATGATTTCTGTAACCCTTAACTTTGATCTTCTCTAAGAAACGATGAGGACCATTCATTTTTTAAAATACTATGAAATCTTCTTAGTAAAAAAGAAAATAAGCCCTAAAACGTATTTCAAAAACTTATTTTTCGTTAAAAGTGACTGGGTCATACGACAGTTTTTAAGTTGTAGGTGGAACAAAAGTAACAAGACTTATAAAACAAATCTTACGATCGTTCCCTCCCAAAAATATGTAAGGAGCTTCGTACAATCTCATGAGATGTAATCTAAAACATAAAACAATCAGAATGTTGTAAATTCGTATGGATCACCCTTACCTATTTTTATAAGGATTTAAGAGCGAAAAGTCGGTAAAAGGATCACAGTTCGCTTCTTCAAGCGTGCCTGCAATTTAATCAAAAATTCGCTCTTCAAAAATACTAAAAAAAACATGAATATTTTAGTTACCCAAATAATTCCACATGGCCATAAAACACAGCCCGGTAATATAAGCGTCGTATCCAGCTTCGTGCTCTTTGGGATCTTTCAAATCGTACCCTTCGGCATTTTCTTCGATTTCAATAGGCGGAATTACAAAAGGACTTCGATTTACTGTTTCAACGAGATGGGGTAAAACGTTGGAGCTTATCAAATCCTTCAAAGGAGGTGCACTGGCCATATACTTGGTGTCCAAAATACTACAAGCAATCACATTTCAAATACTGCATAAAATCAACCGGATTACATTACTTTGCAAATGAATAATTAGCCAACTCTTTAAATTCGCTATAATCCATTGGAAGAGGTGAGAGGAATTTGTCTATCGTATGTAAAAGATCGAGGCACATATTATGTCCGACAACCAACTTCCCTAAACAAACATCATAAAGTACACCACATTTACAATTAATTAGTGCAGTAGAAGCCGATTATCCGCACAAATTGTGGATTAGCATGGGCAATACATGGAAAAGTAAAAAATTTCTTTGGAAAATTATAAAAAAATAACTGAAGAATCCGAAAGAAATTCGGGGTGCGCCACTACTATTTCCTAATTTTTAATATTGCAGATCGTTGTGACAGACCGAGTGTGCACATTTATTGGATTTGATTTATTAATTAAAAAAATAATAATTAAATTTAATGAATACGATGTCACATTCGAGCGAAAAGTGGCACATTTCCGAGCGAGGAGAATGAAGCGCGACGCGGAGCGGCGCGCTTCATTTTCCGAGATCGGAATGTGCCACTTGAGCTCGAATGTACACTCGGCATTAACCACAATTGACAATAATTAACTTATTACGTAAAATTAATTGGATTAAAAATATAAGAGCCCCATTTTTGAAAGAAAAGTCGCAGCCGCCCTCGCCCAGATTATTCTGTGTGCCCCAATGATTAATCACATACAGATTTGTCAAATTTTACACAATCCAGATAATGGAGCTTCTACTGTGATTTCGAAACATGCTTACAGACTGAGCAATCAATTTTATAACGTCTGAGAAACCAATACAGAGCTTTAATTCTGCTTCTTCGCTACTGATCTTGGATTGTTCCTCTTTTTCTTGTTCCTCCTTCGATTTAAACCTTTTAACAACGAGCACTCGGTCCTTATTCTCCAAAGTTTTAGTTTCTATTTGTAACTTATTTTTGAAATGTTTAGGTAACTCTTGATACACTAATTTTCTTATATAAGCACTTTGCCTCGGTAAGATCTTCTCAGTTTTGTCACCTTGTAAAAATACTTCCACTTCTTGTCTAATAACAGAGAATTTACTAATCTGATTGCACTACAAACAATTTCGCTTACACGATGCCCTTAATTAGAACTGTTTCTTCATCGGACAGAGTAATATTGTTATGTTTATCATTTTGGGCGAGTAACCATTTTTAATTGATTGGCACGTAATTTTGTTTCTCCAGCAATGCATTTCAAACTTTTCTTCTTCAACACAATTGAGATACGATATCCCTAAGGAATACGTTTAAAAATGCCTTTTTAGCTTGATGACACATGTGCCTACCTTCCTTAAATAATTTATTGAAATCAAAGCCTTTAGAGATGAGGAAATCTATGCTGGAGGCTTGACACAGAAATCTGTGATCTGGAATATCTCTATTTGTCGGTCTCGGGAAAATATAGAAGTTATAGCCTTGTTGCTTAAAGGTCTTCTTATCTTTATCATATCTAAAATGAAATGTGTTAATTTTATGGGGATTGTTGCATGCAATTTGTACAACCTAAATATACCTAAACCATATTGTATTGTTAAGAAATCTTTAGTGCTTCTGCGAGTTTTCGTGTAAAACTGTTGTTGTGTATCGAAGGCATTGACGTCGTTAACAGTATGCAAACCTGTCAATTCACAATCTATAGAAATAAAGTCTGCTTGTTCTATTGGGTAAATGTTAACGACATACACTCGTCGAATCTTTTTCTATTTGTATGAATATAAAACTGCAGAATGTGAGACACTCACTTTCTTTTTGAGAAATTTTGCCTTTGAAAATATTTCACTTTAAAATTTGAAGATTAAGTTTATTTACGCCATTTTCTATTGCGATTTAAATCAGCTGTGCAACGTTGCCAGCAATTATGTTTCGTTTGTGACTCAAACACTTAAGACATACTTTTATTTTATTTTCTCTTCATTTATAAAAAAAACAATTGTATATCATACTGTTTAACTTTTCTTAATGAAATTATAATGTAAATTTTAACCTATATAAGTAAATTTAAAACATTTAAATAAGTTTTAAAATTACCACCCAGCGTGAACGCGTTAAGATAAATATTTAAAAAACATCATTAAGCAGTGGAGTATTGGAAACCTTATTATTTTAAAGTTTAAAATAATTAAAATTTTAGTAAATATTAATTTTTTTATAAGAGAAAAGTTGGGGTAAACCGTAATGTCCTATATGTAAATATCCTAAACATTAGTACAAATGTATCATCACTATCTGCACCATGTTCTATTTCAATCAGTCCAATACTGACGTATCTTAATAATAAAAAAATTAGAAAAATATCTTAACATTTAAAAAACTTTCTGAAAAGTCTTAACATTGACCTATTTTCAATATGCAGATTAGACTTTACATTGTACTGGCTTTATTATTTGATTAAAAGCTTAAATGGTTATCTATAATATTTTATTTTGTTCTTTTTAAATGTCTGTTTGGCAAATTAGAAGCCGTTCAAGTATTACGTAAGCACTAGAGTCTTTGTTTTGCTTATTTTGATGACATAATCTAGATGGTGATTACGTCAGCAGTAGATATTTACTTTTTACACATACGGCAACCCACACATTGTCTATGCTTGAAAACGAAACGCATATTCGGGAATCCTAACTAATGTTTACGTAAGGTGCTTACTTTTGCTGACAATCGTTAATAATTGTAATAAATCTGCTTACGTAATTGTTGAACGGCCTTAGGTATACTAGTAGTTTAAGGCATTAAAACTTTAAATTATCTAATTTAAAACAGTATTGTAAAAATATATAAGGTGTGGATACTTAGTTCTAATATTTAAATATATTTGCTTTGCTTAAAGAGTCCACCAGCTTTAAGCTTTTCTCCAGGAAAGCTCTAACTTTCTAATTTTGCGCGAATATATATTTTATTGTCGCGGATGACATTACAATTCGGCTGTATGAAAGAGACTTGACAACACTGTCTCACTTAAATTTCACTTTTAGTTAGTACATTAACCGCTAGTCGAATAGCTCCTAAGATCGAGCAAACTAACCACAAAAGCGAGTGGTTGTCGTTAACAATTACCTTCTATTGCCTTTTGAATACTTGGTAGGGCATCAACAAAGTCTAAAAAAATAAAACCGTGAGTTAACCTAAAATTTCAAGAAAATGATGAGAACTTTTATAAAATCGCATTGTTACAGACAATTTATAATGTACTACTTACTAGACCTTGTCACCTCCATTGCACATTAATTTTATCATAAGTTTATTTAAATATTTCGTTAAAAAGCGACTTTACACTCATAAATTAAAGAGCATGGTCTGTTTGTAAATACCAAGGTTATTTAGTTAGTTTAAATATCTACTTCGAATAAAGAAAACTGTAAAATAATTTAGTATTTTTTTTTCTTTATATGAATTTAAAACTTTGCAGCCCATTTATTTGTAAAAGAATTTTTAGAAACTTTTTGGCTTTCTACAAGCTTAAGAAACTGAAAAGGTGCTATTTGAAATTTTGGAAAAACGTTGATGAAGACTTGGACTTGTAGGTATTTAATTTTTTCAAAATTTTAGTTTCAACCGTTCGATTAGCAATCTTCACGCTTAATTACAATCTTGCAATTTTAATGTGCTGCTAATAATGCATAATTAATTTTGCTTTCAACTTTATTATTTATTTACTAATAATCACATCCTGCCATTGTGAAAGAGCAAAATAAAATAAACGTTTTGATTATAGTTCCTGGAAGGCGATATTTTTGGTACAATCTAAAATAAATTTTAATTTAAGAAATTTTTATACAAAATTGGTAGAGCATTCATTTCAAAGCCAAATTTAATTTTTCAAAAACGCAAAAATTTTTGTTTTAAAGCGAGAGCGCCAGGGAATGACACCGGCTATAGTTACTAGGGGTACGTAGATACATCCCCTTGCAATATAAAGCAATTCTATTTTTTTCATTTTTTGCCAAAAAAACATGGGCTAAAACCCATGTTTTTTCAAAATGCAAAACGTTTTTTCAAAGCTATGAAATAGCATGCCTATGGTTTCTTAGGCTTATCCGAAGCCAAAATGGCTGCCAAATCAAAATTTGTATAGTTTTTAAAGATGCGTCCACAAATACAGGCGCTACAATTTTTTTAAAGTTCAAAATAGTGCAAAAAAGAGGTCCTAAAATTGCAATTTTTAATCTTCGAAAAATTTACGTTGCGCCCTGTACATATTTTACATGTATCTTATGTAAAAAAGTCCCAGAATTCCGAATCCGTCTCGCTTGTAATGATTGCATCGAAAATGAGAGCGCTACTATTGTTTTGTGAATCAAGGGGGTATTTTTTTTTATTTATTTAGTTTTATCGAAAATTTTTATTTTTGAGCGAGAGTGCCAGGAAATGACACCGGCTATAGTTGTTAGGGGTACGTAGGAACATCCCCTTGCAATATAAATAAATTCTATTTTTTTTAAATTAATTCGCGTACACCTCCGTTTTATTTTTGAAGGGTAGTTTGAATTTTATTTGGAATCACAAACCGTTTAACAAAGCCAAATTTCTTAATGTATTACATTATAAAATTTAGCTTTTATGTTTTTTTTAATGCTTTGTTTAATAAAACATAAGGGTTGATTTGAAAGGCGTACATCCACCTAAATTAATTCGTACACCTCCTTCCCTTAATTTTTGAGGGTAGTTTAGATTTTATTTGGTATCAGAAACGTTTTAACAAAGCCAAATTGACTTTTTTAAAAGTTATTTTACGAAAAGAAATCGGATACAATAACTCGATTTTCTTGAGAATTCAAACGCTACAGTTGTTCTTGGTTTTTGAGTACGGTCCTAAATTTCACCAGTTTCCTTTATAAATTAAACTTTATACATTTTCGAAAATTACCAATAATTGAAATTCGAATAAAGCGGTAACCGTTTGATAATTTTAGAAATGTTTAGTCCCTTATCGATCATAAACTAAAAATTAAGGGTTTAATTCAAATAAAGTAACAGCAAATACGTTTGAAACACCCTGTATTATGTTTTTCCTTTAACAAAATAAATCGATAATTTTATTTAAAATAATCGAGGTTCTTTTAGTTAGAGTTATCGCTTTGGATATCAGGTAACTTAGCTTTGGGTCTGCGGATATGACTTATATCCGCCATGCATAAAACTTTCGATTTCTGAATCATTTTTCAATTTGCAACGAAGTCGTACGGTCGTGTGTTATTTATTATTATAAATGAGTGCATCTAATTCTCATTACAATCCTTCATTTAAGGTAAATAGTAATTTAACGAGTTCGTTTAAATCCAGTGGCTTCAATTATCCGTCAGCTTACTCTAAACACAGAATTAGTTTCAGCCATTTTAAAATCCAAATTGATTAAATTCATTTTACTTACTTTTGTAGATTGAAACCGAAAGTTGTCACCATGGTATTGGGTAGCAAATCCCTACTCAACAGAATGTCCAAATTCGTCCAAATAACGGGCCTCTATTTCGTGTTTCAAATTGAAATAAGCAGGTTCCCATGGTTTTGGCTTAATGAAAAATACGAATGTTATTTGCAAGGTTTTACGTCCACAAATAAGGCGCTACAATTTGTTTAAAATTGAAAAATTTGGATTTTAACCCATTGATTTTGGCTTAAAATGAAAAAAATAAATTGTTTATATTGCAAGGGGGTTCCTACGTACCTACTAACTATAGGTGGTGTCATTTCCGACGCTTTCCTCAAAACAGAAATTTGGCCTTTTGAAAATTAAATTTGACTTTAAAGTGCAACTTTTAAAACGCAATAACTTTTTATCTTTGAAACAGCGCCGGAAATCTTTTATTCTGGGAAAGTATTAAATACGTCAGAATCCGGTCCTAACTCAAAACCCCAAAATCGGCCAAAATGAAATACCATGGGTTAAAATCCATGCTTTTTGATTTTCAAACGTTTTTCAAAGCTCTGGAATAGCACGCCTATGGTTTCTTAGGCCTATCCGAAGCCAAAAGGCTGAATCAATTTGTATAGTTTTTAAAGATCCGTCCACAAATAACGGCGCTACAATTTTTTAAAATTGAAAAGCATGGATTTTACCCATTGATTTTGGCTTAAAATAAAAACTAGAATGCTTTATATTGCAATAACCCTACTAACAAGGGGTTGCCTTTTGAAAATTAAATTTGACTTTAAAGTGCAACTTTTTAGATGCAAAACTTTTTATCTTTGAAGCAGCGCCTGGAAATCTTTTATTCTGGAATGCCTATTAAAGGCCTTCAATACCAGAATCGGTGTATAGTTTTAAAGATCCGTCCACAAATAACGGCGCTACAATTTGTTTAAAATTGAAAAGCATGGATTTTATTGATTTTGGCTTAAAATGAAAAAATAGAATTGCTTTATATTGCAAGGTGTTCCTACCTACTAACTATAGGTGGTGTCATTTCCGACGCTTTCCTCTAAAACAGAAATTTGGCCTTTGAAGAATTAAATTTGCTTTAAAGTGCAACTTTTAAAACGCAATAACTTTTTATCTTTGAGCAGCCGGAAATCTTTTATTCTGGAATGTATTAGGCCTTAATACGCCAGAATCCGGTCCTAACTCAAAACCAAAATCCAAAACCATGGGTTAAAATCCATGCTTTTTGATTTTCAAAACGTTTTTCAAAGCTCTGGAATAGCACGCCTATGGTTTCTTAGGCCTATCCGAAGCCAAAAGGCTGCCGAATCCGAATTTGTATAGTTTTAAAGATCCGTCCACAAATAACGGCGCTACAATTTTTTAAAATTGAAAAGCATGGATTTTAACCCATTGATTTTGGCTTAAAATGAAAAAATAGAATTGCTTTATATTGCAAGGGGTGTTCCTACGTACCCTACTAACTATAGGTGGTGTCATTTCCCGACGCTTTCCTCTAAAACAGAAATTTTTGGCCTTTTGAAAAATTAAATTTGACTTTAAAGTGCAACTTTTAAAACGCAATAACTTTTTATCTTTGAGCAGCGCCCGGAAATCTTTTATTCTGGAATGTATTAGGCCTTAATACGTCCCGAATCCGGTCCTAACTCAAAACCCCAAAATCGGCCAAAATCGCCAAATACCATGGGTTAAAATCCATGCTTTTTGATTTTCAAAACGTTTTTCAAAGCTCTGGAATAGCACGCCTATGGTTTCTTAGGCCTATCCGAAGCCAAAAGGCTGCCGAATCCGAATTTGTATAGTTTTAAAGATCCGTCCACAAATAACGGCGCTACAATTTTTTAAAATTGAAAAAGCATGGATTTTAACCCATTGATTTTGGCTTAAAATGAAAAAATAGAATTGCTTTATATTGCAAGGGGTGTTCCTACGTACCCTACTAACTATAGGTGGTGTCATTTCCGACGCTTTCCTCTAAAACAGAAATTTTTGGCCTTTTGAAAAATTAAATTTGACTTTAAAGTGCAACTTTTAAAACGCAATAACTTTTTATCTTTGAGCAGCGCCCGGAAATCTTTTATTCTGGAATGTATTAGGCCTTAATACGTCAGAATCCGGTCCTAACTCAAAACCCCAAAATCGCCAAAATCGCCATGGGTTAAAATCCATGCTTTTTGATTTTCAAAACGTTTTTGCAAAGCTCTGGAATAGCACGCCTATGGTTTCTTAGGCCTATCCGAAGCCAAAAGGCTGCGAATCCGAATTTGTATAGTTTTTTAAAAATCCGTCCACAAATAACGGCGCTACAATTTTTTAAAATTGAAAAGCATGGATTTTAACCCATTGATTTTGGCTTAAAATGAAAAAATAGAATTGCTTTATATTGCAAGGGGGTGTTCCTACGTACCCCTACTAACTATAGGTGGTGTCATTTCCCGACGCTTTCCCTCTAAAACAGAAATTTTTGGCCTTTTGAAAAATTAAATTTGACTTTAAAGTGCAACTTTTAAAACGCAATAACTTTTTTATCTTTGAGCAGCGCCCGGAAATCTTTTATTCTGGAATGTACTAGGCCTTAATACGTCAGAATCCGGTCCTAACTCAAAACCCCAAAATCGCCAAAATCGCCAAATACCATGGGTTAAAATCCATGCTTTTTGATTTTCAAAACGTTTTTCAAAGCTCTGGAATAGCACGCCTATGGTTTCTTAGGCCTATCCGAAGCCAAAAGGCTGCCGAATCCGAATTTGTATAGTTTTAAAGATCCGTCCACAAATAACGGCGCTACAATTTTTTAAAATTGAAAAGCATGGATTTTAACCCATTGATTTTGGCTTAAAATGAAAAAATAGAATTGCTTTATATTGCAAGGGGTGTTCCTACGTACCCTACTAACTATAGGTGGTGTCATTTCCGACGCTTTCCTCTAAAACAGAAATTTTTGGCCTTTTGAAAAATTAAATTTGACTTTAAAGTGCAACTTTTAAAACGCAATAACTTTTTATCTTTGAGCAGCGCCCGGAAATCTTTTATTCTGGAATGTATTAGGCCTTAATACGCCAGAATCCGGTCCTAACTCAAAACCCCAAAATCGGCCAAAATCGCCAAATACCATGGGTTAAAATCCATGCTTTTTGATTTTCAAAACGTTTTTCAAAGCTCTGGAATAGCACGCCTATGGTTTCTTAGGCCTATCCGAAGCCAAAAGGCTGCCGAATCCGAATTTGTATAGTTTTAAAGATCCGTCCACAAATAACGGCGCTACAATTTTTTAAAATTGAAAAAGCATGGATTTTAACCCATTGATTTTGGCTTAAAATGAAAAAATAGAATTGCTTTATATTGCAAGGGGTGTTCCTACGTACCCTACTAACTATAGGTGGTGTCATTTCCGACGCTTTCCTCTAAAACAGAAATTTTGGCCTTTTGAAAAATTAAATTTGACTTTAAAGTGCAACTTTTAAAACGCAATAACTTTTTATCTTTGAGCAGCGCCCGGAAATCTTTTATTCTGGAATGTATTAGGCCTTAATACGTCAGAATCCGGTCCTAACTCAAAACCCCAAATCGCCAAAATCGCCAAATACCATGGGTTAAAATCCATGCTTTTTTGATTTTCGAAACGTTTTTTCAAAGCTCTGGAATAGCACGCCTATGGTTTCTTAGGCCTATCCGAAGCCAAAAAGGCTGCGGAATCCGAATTTGTATAGTTTTTAAAGATCCGTCCACAAATAACGGCGCTACAATTTTTTAAAATTGAAAAGCATGGATTTTAACCCATTGATTTTGGCTTAAAAATGAAAAAATAGAATTGCTTTATATTGCAAGGGGGTGTTCCTACGTACCCCTACTAACTATAGGTGGTGTCATTTCCCGACGCTTTTCCTCTAAAACAGAAATTTTTGGCCTTTTTGAAAAATTAAATTTGACTTTAAAGTGCAACTTTTAAAACGCAATAACTTTTTTATCTTTAAGCAGCGCCCGGAAATCTTTTATTCTGGAATGTATTAGGCCTTAATACGTCAGAATCCGGTCCTAACTCAAAACCCCCAAAATCGGCCAAAATCGCCAAATACCATGGGTTAAAATCCATGCTTTTTTGATTTTCAAAACGTTTTTTCAAAGCTCTGGAATAGCACGCCTATGGTTTCTTAGGCCTATTCGAAGCCAAAAAGGCTGCCGAATCCGAATGTGTATAGTTTTTAAAGATCCGTCCACAAATAACGGCGCTACAATTTGTTTAAAATTGAAAAAGCATGGATTTTAGTCCATTGATTTTGGCTTAAAAATGAAAAAAATAGAATTGCTTTATATTGCAAGGGGTTTCCTACGTACCCTACTAACTATAGGTGGTGTCATTTCCCGACGCTTTCCCTCTAAAACAGAAATTTTTGGCCTTTATGAAAAATTTAATTTGGCTTTAAAGTGCAACTTTTAAAACGCAATAACTTTTTTATCTTTAAGCAGCGCCCGGATATCTTTTATTCTGGAATGTATTAGGCCTTAATACGTCAGAATCCGGTCCTAACTCAAAACCCCCAAAATTGGCCAAAATCGCCAAATACCATGGGTTAAATTTGTTAAATTTGGAAAAATTGAAAAAAATAGATTTGCTTTATTTTTCAAGGAGACGTTCCTATGGACCCGTAGTGTTCATACCCAGAGCCATTTTGCTCTGCTACACCTTTAACGGCAAAAATTTTCGAATATTTCAAAGCGCCAATTTTCCTTTAAAATCCTAATTTTAAACTGCGCTAACCTTTTATTTTTGTTTATTTCCCGAAATCCTTTTATTTTCAAACGTATTAGACCTTATTCTATCGGAAACCAGTGCTAACTGTAAACCCCCAAAATCGGCCAAAATCGAAAAAAAAACATGGATTAACCCCTTTGTTAAATTTGAAAAAATTGAAAAAAAATAGATTTTCTTTATATTTTAGGAAAAGGTACCTATGGGTCCGTAGTGTCCTTAGCTGGGGCCAATTTGCTTTGCTTCCTCTTTAACGACAAAAATTTTTGACATTTTAAAGCACTATTGTTTTTTAAATCAAAATTTACATTCGCCATAACTTTTTTATTTTTATTTATTTCCCGAAATCCCTTTATTTACAAACGTATTGGACCTTATTCTATCGGAAACCGGTGCTAACTCTAAACTCCCAAAATCGGCCAAAATCGAAAAAAAACATGGGTTAACCCCTTTGTTAAATTTGGAAAAATTGAAAAAAAATAGATTTTCTTTATATTTTAGAAAATGGTACCTATGTGTCAGTAGTGTCCTTAGTCGGAGCCATTTTACGTTGCTTCCTCTTTAACGACAAATTTTTTTTACCATTTCAAAGCATCATTTTTTTTTAATCAAAATTTTCATTCTTGATAACTTTTTTGTTTTTAATTATTTCCCGAAATCCCTTGGGTACAATTCCAACAATCATAACATATATTTTCAATTAGAAAATAAATACATATGTAGCATTATAATCGGTCTGTTTTTAATTTATTTGAAAAGGTGGTAATTTTACAAATCATTAGTAAATTTATAATTTTGAAAGGAGTTTGCTGTATTCTTAACATTAAGTATTTCAAAATCGTACAAGTGTTTATAATAGATTTATTTAAGTGTTAAATTTTTGCAGGGCATGAAATTGAATTGGTAATACTTTTTGTCGAGGACCACCTAACAGTTCACCGTGCTTTCACGGTCTTTACCGGAGATCGACACTCCTGGACCAGCGACAGAAGAATGTTTAATTTTGATTTATAACTCAATTTTTAAACTTCTTAGTAAATAAGATGTATTTTGCAAACATTCATTCCTGTGTGTCGGTTATAAATTTTATGTAAAGGAAAAAGATCTTGAACAGAGATTCCCTTTGGGACACTTTTACTTAATGAAAACTAATAATTGGACAACGCATTTTATAAATAAGGTTGTAGGGTTTTTTTAGACATTGTTTCATAGCTGAAGACAGTTGTGGCTACCTGTACTGTGTACGGGGGTCCTTCTGTCTGACCCCATGTTTTAGGGTAGTTTTTAAGTTCACTACACAACACATTTTTCGAATACTTTTGCCTATTATAAAAACAAATTTATTTTCTAAATTTCATTATTTTAATTAAAAGTAGATACTTTCATAGACTGTTTGAAATAAGTTTATATTCACTTTATTTTAGAACTCAATTTTTCAAAAACATTATTAAATATAGAGAAAACCAAATTCAAAATTAAACACATAAGGTTCGGAAGAACTATTATATTTGTTATATGGAATTGAACAAATATAGAAGGGCTGTTTTATCTTAGTTTAAGTATTTTGAAACAATGTCTAAGAAATACTATTGCCTTCCACACACACAAGGGAACAATGTGCTCCAGAGACTTTATTCCAAAGAATGTTCTTATTTATTCTAACTTACACTTTGAAAATAATTTTAGCTTCAATTGCATTCTTCTTTTATTTAAATATTTTAATTCTTTTAATTTTTCAATTACTATTTAATTGTTTAAAAAATTGCTTACATAATTTTCATCTTCTATTCATATGCATTTTATTTTAACAAACTTTTTTTGATTTAAATAATTTAATACTTAGCTACTCTTTTAAATTTTAATACCAACAATTACATCAATTCATTTTTTTACCACCCCTTCTTCCAATATTTAAGGTGAACTAACTTGGGTGATAATGTTTTATGGATTTTTTCTATCATTTGAATTAGCTGATTAAGAACTATCCTTTAATGCCCAAGTCCATGCTGTGGTGGACTCTAAGCTAGTTTATTATTAATAACTATTTGTGTATTTGTATTAATTTTATTGTTAGTAAGTTGTTTATTGTAACTGTTTATTTCTTTGTGTGTCTGCGTTATATTTAATGAAGTTGAAAAAGAACCGAGGGTAGTTTCAAAAAAATTTAATATGAATAGTAATTTGTTTTTGATATCGTTTTAACTAAAGAAAATGTATAATACGGTATGTAAATGTGGCCATAGTATTTTCTTAGATGTTGTTTCTTTTTAGCTGAAGACAGTCGTGGCTACCTGTGCTGTGCACGGGGGCCCCTTCTGTTTGACTCATTGTTTTAGGGTAGTTCATAAGTTCATTACACTACACTTTTAAAATATTTTTGATTATTTTCGTTTTAATTTACTTTTCTAAATTATTTCTTTTTATTGCAAGTGGATGTTTTCAGTAAGCATTTGAAATTAATATAAATCTATGTTCAGATTAGAACTTATTTTTAAAAAAATTTATCAAAAAAATACAACCAAATTTGAAATTAAACACAATACACATCGCAGAGAGTGGAGAAAGAATTGTGATATTTGTAATTAGAAAACATAAAAATAAAGAGGAGGGTCTTTTATTTTAATTTAAGTATTAAGAAACAACATCTAAGAACTATCATGGCCTCTGACACACAAAGAAATAATGTGCCCTCAAATATGGGGCAAAGATTGAAGATCTACTAATGGTAAGATGAAATCCACAGGTTCTTTCCACACAAACACACACCCCCACATACACATTTTATAAATTAGGGTAACTCATCCACATTTAATACTCACTTTAAATTTCATCTTTAGGTGGCTTTGATTGTTTTAAGATTTGTTAATGAAAACGTTCCGTTTGAAAAAGTAATTACAAATTTCAGTTGTATTCAAAATTGTTTATTTTAAATATTATAGTAACATTTCTTCTTCTAAACGTGGCCTCTATTTGTTATTCTAATTTGTATTTTTTTATTTTCAAAGTTACCTTTAAGCAATCTAAAGATAAATTTTGTTAATAAACTTCATCTCTTTGCAGATAAATGTTTATTCCATTTTTACTTCCGTTTTACATATTTAATTAATTCTTAAAAATATTAAAGCCACCCTCTTTTCATTTAATTATTGGATCTTGCATTTTGAATGTTATTTTTATTTTAAATAATTTTATACACGAAGCGTGGTTAGGAAACACACCTGACGTTAAATTAGCTACTAATACAAGATCCCAACCTATTCTCGAGATAAGAACATATAATTAAATACATCGGTATCAATATAAAATCCATACAAATCACTTGCTATTGTTGTTTTCAAGGGTGCTCTTAGACCTAATATTCCATTAATTCCTTCGCAAATAAATTCTTTCCTTATAGTTTTAACAGATTTACCAAAGATTGTTCTGCATGCAATCGTTTTATATTGTGGTGATTGTAATTAAAATTTCAGGATTAAAATTGTTTATTTTAAAAATAGAACATTTTTTTTAAACTGTCATATTTATTTAAATTTTGATTTCAATACCTATATATCATGTGATCCTGATACAAATTGACAAAATTTTTTCATTTAAAATTAAGAAAATGAAAACGCTTTAAAAATTTTGATTTGAATACCTCCTCATATATCATGTGATCCTGATACAAATTGACAAAATTTCTTTCGGTTTGCAAAATTAAGAAAATGAAAAGCTTTAAAAATTTTTGATTTCGAATACCTCCTCATATATCATGTGATCCTGATACAAATTGACAAAATTTTGTTCGGTTTGCAAAATTAAGAAAATGAAAAAGCTTTAAAAATTTTTGATTTCGAATACCTCCTCATATATCATGTGATCCTGATACAAATTGACAAAATTTTGTTCGGTTTGCAAAATTAAGAAAATAAAAAAGCTTTAAAAATTTTTGATTTCAATACCTCTCATATATCATGTGATCCTGATACAAATTGACGAAATTTCGTTCTGTTTGCAAATTTAAGAAAACTATAGCCCAGGCTACAAAAATTTTGAAGAAACTTGGACAAAATGCACCAAATTGTATCGATTTGTAACAGGAGTACAGAATGAGAAAAGTTACCAAAATATATTTTTGCAAAATGTAATTTCAAATCGCAAGTTACGGTCGTGAGTCGGCCAGTCGAGCGAGGGTTTATCTTAGAGATTTTAAAAATATTTTTCAAATCACGAGTATCCTAGCATTGTCATTCGTCATTCGTCATTCGTCTCGTTCGGCTGTTGCTCGTTGGATTTTTCTTAGAGATTATTAAAATTAGACCAGTATGGGAATCGAACTCGAGACCATTGAACAAACAACCAAGATCTCCAACTGAGCTATGGCGTTATACACTAAATTTGTGCTTTAGTGCTTTAGTACTTTAGTTATACGTTTAAAACCAATAATTTTTGAAGTTATAACTTTAAAAATTATTTTTAAACATTTACGTAGTTAGATGTGAACCCCACTCACTTAGATTTAATCTCACGTTTTAGCTGGTCTTACAATTAATGTTTATTAAAAGACATGTAACGATCAAGACTCTTTATTGTATATATTAAAATTGGTACATTTTACACATTTTATTACAATAAAAAGTTGCAACCCTAACGATTGTTTTTATTGGTATAAATTAAAAAAGAACCTTATGGGCAATATGTAAACCAAAAGTGATTTAATTTGCACGTCAATCTTGGGACTGCAACTTTTTTTACAATTGGTTATAAATTTAATACTATAAATAAAAGGGAAAAGGGTAAATGTGTTTTAAGTGTGTCTGGAAAGACAAAATAATAATATGTGGGTGGAGTGGCGTTGTTATTTTACAAAAGTAATAATAAATAAAAGTTAAGTGCCCTTCAGAGTGCTACATAAATCAAAAGGAAGACAACAATGAAGAAAGGTAAGTATTTAAAAGATAAAGAAGTGAAATATTAAAAAAAGAAGTCCAAAAAATATTAAGTTAAATGAAAAGTATAAGAAGTGGTAATTTTTAACAAATTCCAATAAAATCTAAGTAAAAATGAATTAATTTTGCAATATAATTCAAAAGTTCAAGAAAGTTCGAAAAATAAACAAGACGGGAAAAATTAATAAGAAATAAAAATAATAACATTCAAAACGCACGGTCCAATAATTAAATGAAAAAAGGGTGGCTTTAATATTTTTAAGAATTAATTAAATACGTACAAAGCAATACAAAAGGTATCTCAAAAATGATGGGGGGTATTTATAGAGCAAACGCAGACAAGTTCTAAAAAATTACCGAAGTTAAAATAAATAATAAACTAAAAATTAAATAAATTGTGTCAATAGAATAGAAAAATATACAAAATAAGAGATGAGAATTAGTAAGATAAGTAAGTAGAAGTAGGAAAATAATTTTAATGTCGCAAGTTGACATGTGAATAACAAAAATAATGTAACATAAGCAAATTATATTTCTTAGACATTATATCTTAAAACTTATTATAAATCAAAACGACCCTTTTAGTTTGTTTTTTTCTCTACACATTTCAAATTTATCCCACCTTCTGTAATTATGTGAGTTGTGTGCGTTTGTTTAATTTCAATTTTTTACTTTATCACCTTCCATAAATGAATATATTTAAAAAAATGTTTATTAAAAACTAAGTTCTAAATATTCGAAAAGAATATATTATTAAATTTTTAAATAATTGAAATGTAATTATTATTAATAATGGTGTTTCACTCCAAATATATTTAACAATTTTTAATAAAAAATTAATGATAAAAAATTAATTTCAAAAAAAATTGTTGACTTAATTTCTTTCTAAAATATGTTATTAAGAGTTTGATTTAAAAAGGATAATTTAACAATGCAATACTGATTCAATTATCCATAACATACTGATTACTGTAAAGATACTTGAAAGTCCAACAAATAAGTAAGTAAAGTCAAAAATGTGTGTACGTGTAAATGTGTGTACTTAGCAACTATCCTAATACAATGGATCAAACAGCAAGGACTCGTGCACAGCACAAGTGACCTTTGCTGTTATCAACTAATTTACATCTACGAAGATATAATGTCTAAGAAAACATCAGAATTCATTTTATAAACCGCGTTGCTGTATTATTTTTTTTAACCAAAATAGAAACACCGCATTAGTATTTCTTGCAAGGGTATGACTACCCCAACTAAATTTTGAAACAAACGATTTATCATATCTCGATAAGACACAAACGAACCAACAAATAAATAACAAAATTCTTACAAACTAAAGATTATATATCTATACATAATATATAAAGACGTTTTCATAACGTCTGATGATATTTTGTAGAATCCAATCTCCAGGCCTCTCGGTTCTCCAAATCTCTCTCAGACAGGTTCCTTTCCGATATTGCTTTGGTAATTCCTCTTTTCCTCGTGTTGAGAGATCTTCCTCTTTTTCTTCTGGTGATGTCGTTCCTGGCGCAGTACGATCCTTCATAGGCTCAGCGTTCATCGATGAACTAATGGTTATCGCTCGATGAACGATTAACCATAAATCCTCAAACTCCGTATTGCAGTAACAACATGGAAGATGGAACATTTCATGCCCTACAAAAATTAAATTCATTAATACTTATACATATTAAAAATAAAAGTAACAAACCCACACATAAATGGAGTTGAAGAAACAATGTGACTTTTAGTGTAACCAAAGAATAACTAAATTATTGAATGGAGGTTAACTGTGGTTAAAATTTGCTTAATTCTAAGTAAATAACGATGGGCATGATTGTTGTGGATTATTATATTTTAGATCTGTAAAACATACAGATTGAGATTACTACACCATTTAACTTTTAGAAGTGGAATTTGTGTTATTTTGAAATACTCCACCAAGGATCGGTGTGAATGCATTAAAAAGGTATTTGGTAAAATTAATTGAAGTTATTAGAAAATACATTTAAGGAGAAGGATTTGGAATAGTCCTTTACTTATTAAAACTTGAATAACTTTGTGGATCGAATTAGTTATATGAGTATGTAAATACAATGGAAAAGAAGACAAACACCACTTTCCTGCATTACGTATAGAATGCTGTATGTTTTTTGTCCTAATAATATTAAGTCGCAGTGCTATTTAATTAATAGAAATTTTGTATTATATTTTACTCGTTAAGCATATAAACATAAACAATTACACTAATATAGAATTGATAGTATAATATAAAGAACCAGTAAGTAGCTTTAATTTATATAATGTAAGATAAATTCATAAATTTGAAATTGCTTTTTAGGCACCGCATTTAAAACTTAACGCTTGACCTATTATGTAGATGGAAATATTTTTAAAGTGCTACATGCATAAGAACAACAATTCACAAGTGGAAAATACAAATACAGGCAACGTCAAATACTAAGAAGAACAATAAACATAATTACCAAATATTCTAAATTTAAGAAAGCAATATATGCAACTAACTATGCATTCACCATTTGTTGCCTAACGATCAGGCGCCAAAATTTATATAAATATTAATAAAAACAATAAATAATTAAAACTATTATGTTATTTTAATTAATAAATAGGGAAAACAAAATATGTGTGCCAATATTCTTAATAACAAAAAAAAAGAAGAATATGTTTAATTATATAAACTGATCTTAAGAAGATCCTAGTTTATTTGATATTAAATTTATGAACATTCTAAATTTGCAATCATACTTTTTTTGTATAAAATAGAATTATAATAAAACTGTTAACGATTAACAATATTTGATAAAACGAGCATTAAATAAAGTGGTCAGTTCTCGAATGGAATTTAGCGCTCTTTAATCATTATCAATCCTCTTATTTTGCAAATATTAAAAACAAATTACTTTGGTAACCCTATAATATAATTGTTAATAAAAAACTTAGTTTATAAAAACTGAGAACTCTAAGCAAAATCTTAAAAAAAAAAATTTTTACTTTGGACATCATCCTTAAGGACACATTCAACTGTAAACGCAAATTTAATAATTACAAATACCAAAAGGACTTATACACTGCTGACAAGTACGTTAATTTTTTTATACATAAAATAAAGCTTTATTAATAACATATTAAAATTTTAGGGCTGCAATTACAGCCGAAGATAGCGCGAATAATTTTTAAAGTTAACGGTTAATAATTTTAAAATCGACGTTCCGAAATACAAATACTTCTACGCTATTAACAAGTACGTTGATTTTTTTAAAAATAAAAAAAGCTTTATTATTAAAATAGATTGCAGTTTGACCTTTATTATTTATTTGGATTCAAAAAAGAAACGAATTAGTTGAATTGCACAAAATGTATAACGATTTTCGAAAATAATTAATTATCTTATTTAATATTAAAAGTATTAGTAATTATCGACCGAATTAAATCATAACATTTATTCAAACACATTATCCGTAAAGTAATTTTAATTTATTTTAAAAATTTCATTTTGTTCTATAATTTATTAAAAATCTATGATACTTTATCTTTACTGATTTCTCATTAAAACAGAAAGGTACGATTTAACTTGTAACTCAATAGTTAATTGCGGTAATAGAAACGAATTTTCAGAGTCAAATGTTCGAAAAATTATAACACAAGTCCGAGTGTGAATGTTACAAATAAAAACCATAGACAAAAACAATTACAGAAGAAAAGTGGATATTAACAAGCCCAAGTAGCTGGGACCTACCTTTGAGTTCCATAAACAGCTGGAAAACAGCCTTCAAACGAGTGGACTGAAAGAAGTCCGATTGCACATGTGGTGTCTTTGGCCGATACCTCTGCTTGCCTCGCCGGCAATTGCCTTCGCACTGTCGACGGTGAAATTCGTTGTCTCCTAAACACATAAGAAAATAAAATTCATAAAATGACCAAAAGAGCTGAAAAAAATAATTATTAGCTGAAATCTTTTACGAAATATGTGAATTTTAAAAGAAATCGTTAAAATTACGATTTACCTTAAATGAAAGGTTGTAATGAGAATTAGATGCACTAATTTATAATAATAAGTAACACACAACCGTTCGACTTGGCTGTATATTGCAAAATGATTCAGAAATGGAAAGTTTTACGTAAGTGCTAATATACGTTTTATCCGTAGACCCCCAAAGCTAAGTTACCTGATATCAAAAGCGATAAGGCCAACTAAAAGAGCCCAGATTATTTTAAATAAAATTATCGATTTATTTTGTTAAAGGAAAAACATAATACAGGGTGTTACAAAGGTATTTGTTATTATTTTATTTTAATTAAACCCCTAATTTTTAGTTGCTGATCGACAAGGAATTAAAAATGCAATAACTTTTTGATCTGTTGCACTTTAAAGTCAAATTTAATTTTTCAAAAAGGCCAAAAATTTCTGTTTTAGAGGCAAAGCGTCGGGAAATGACACCACCTATAGTTAGTAGGGGTACGTAGGAACACCCCCTTGCAATATAAAGCAATTCTATTTTTTTCATTTTTAAGCCAAAATCAATGGGCTAAAATCCATGCTTTTTCAATTTTAAACAAATTGTAGCGCCGTTATTTGTGGACGGATCTTTAAAAACTATACAAATTCGGATTCGGCAGCCTTTTTGGCTTCGGATAGGCCTAAGAAACCATAGGCGTGCTATTCCAGAGCTTTGAAAAAACGTTTTGAAAATCAAAAAAGCATGGATTTTAACCCATGGTATTTGGCGATTTTGGCCGATTTTGGGGGTTTTGAGTTAGGACCGGATTCTGACGTATTAAGGCCTAATACATTCCAGAATAAAAGATTTCCGGGCGCTGCTTAAAGATAAAAAAGTTATTGCGTTTTAAAAGTTGCACTTTAAAGTCAAATTTAATTTTTCAAAAGGCCAAAATTTCTGTTTTAGAGGAAAGCGTCGGGAAATGACACCACCTATAGTTAGTAGGGTACGTAGGAACACCCCTTGCAATATAAAGCAATTCTATTTTTTCATTTTAAGCCAAAATCAATGGGCTAAAATCCATGCTTTTTCAATTTTAAACAAATTGTAGCGCCGTTATTTGTGGACGGATCTTTTAAAACTATACAAATTCGGATTCGGCAGCCTTTTTGGCTTCGGATAGGCCTAAGAAACCATAGGCGTGCTATTCCAGAGCTTTGAAAAAACGTTTTGAAAATCAAAAAAGCATGGATTTTAACCCATGGTATTTGGCGATTTTGGCCGATTTTGGGGGTTTTGAGTTAGGACCGGATTCTGACGTATTAAGGCCTAATACATTCCAGAATAAAAGATTTCCGGGCGCTGCTTAAAGATAAAAAAGTTATTGCGTTTTAAAAGTTGCACTTTAAAGTCAAATTTAATTTTTCAAAAAGGCCAAAAATTTCTGTTTTAGAGGAAAGCGTCGGAAATGACACCACCTATAGTTAGTAGGGGTACGTAGGAACACCCCTTGCAATATAAAGCAATTCTATTTTTTCATTTTAAGCCAAAATCAATGGGCTAAAATCCATGCTTTTTCAATTTTAAACAAATTGTAGCGCCGTTATTTGTGGACGGATCTTTAAAACTATACAAATTCGGATTCGGCAGCCTTTTTTGGGTTCGGATAGGCCTAAGAAACCATAGGCGTGCTATTCCAGAGCTTTGAAAAACGTTTTGAAAATCAAAAAAGCATGGATTTTAACCCATGGTATTTGGCGATTTTGGCCGATTTTGGGGGTTTTGAGTTAGGACCGGATTCTGACGTATTAAGGCCTAATACATTCCAGAATAAAAGATTTCCGGGCGCTGCTTAAAGATAAAAAAGTTATTGCGTTTTAAAAGTTGCACTTTAAAGTCAAATTTAATTTTTCAAAAAGGCCAAAAATTTCTGTTTTAGAGGAAAGCGTCGGGAAATGACACCACCTATAGTTAGTAGGGGTACGTAGGAACACCCCCTTGCAATATAAAGCAATTCTATTTTTTTCATTTTTAAGCCAAAATCAATGGGCTAAAATCCATGCTTTTTCAATTTTAAATTAATTGTAGCGCCGTTATTTGTGGACGGCTCTTTTAAAACTATACAAATTCGGATTCGGCAGCCTTTTTGGCTTCGGATAGGCCTAAGAAACCATAGGCGTGCTATTCCAGAGCTTTGAAAAAACGTTTTGAAAATCAAAAAAGCATGGATTTTAACCCATGGTATTTGGCAATTTTGGCCGATTTTGGGGGTTTTGAGTTATCGAAATCCATAGTTTGTTTTAGAAGAACATTAATAAACAAATTAATTGAATTACCAGTGAGATCAAAAGGATATTTTACGTTTTCCACCAAGTCACTGCAATAAAATCGATTTAGAATCACCATCAAACATCTTCGATCCCAATCGACGGTGACTCTCCCACCATAGTTACATTCCCCAGTGAGATATCTCAAAGCATCATATTGGACGTCCTACAATTTTAATTAAACAAAACGATAAACTAATATATTAATTTGAGCAAAATGCACCTCATATTCATTGAAAAACATTTGTAGCTGCATCACGCTGATCCTCAGATCAGTTTCGTTCAACTCGTAGGGAATGTTCCACCCTAAAGGTCCAAAACTTCTTCGTTCTTGGAAGAAGCAGAGACTGTACAATAATTTTTTAAAAAAGGCGGTTTGTTTACAACTTTCAACCCAATCGTTATCGGAGATTGGATCACTGAAATACGATCGCATTATGTTAGCCCTTAAGCCTTTCGGAGGCTCGTTCGTCATTTTCACCCCATTCTGCAAGACCAAAACAGGGAAATGATCTGCTGGGTACGAAGTCAACCACAGACGGAAATCTGGGTGCGTAGAGTCCACCGTGAAACTTTCACATATCTAAAATTATTATAATTGAAAATTAAAATAATCAAATTTTTATTGGTGTTTACCCTCTTCAAGGCTGGCATAAAACTTTTGACCAGATGACAATTTTGTAAAACAACCCATGTGCCATTTCGGATACCTTCGTCTATTAATCTCATTGCAATAGGGCCTTTGCCTTGTCCCAAAGACAATGAGAACAATCGTGAAGCCCCAAATCCTTGATCGTCGGCAAATTTGAGCAAAACTGCCATGGTATCGGCTCCAGGAGTTACAATAAAGATTAAGAGGATGCAACAATGAGAGTCGCTGTAAGACGATGCTAAATCAAACGAGGGTGGTTCGATGTATACTCTGCCAAGATTACCTAGAAATTAAATTTTTAATACAAGCAATTCGGATTTAGAATTGTTTCACCCAAAACGAATCGTTGTACTCCTGGAACCATTTTATCAGGTCTTATGCATCTTAGAACTAAGAGTATTTGGAATCGGGATAACTTTGTGTTCCATGGTGCTGGCAAGTCTTTTTGGCAAAAAATGAAAAAAATAGAATTGCTTTATATTGCGAGGGGACGTTCCTACGTACCCCTAGTAACAATAGCCGGTATCATATCGCGGCGCTTTCCCTCTAAAACAAAAATTTCCACCTTTTTGAAAAATTTAATTTGGCTTTAAAATCCAACTTTTAAAACACAATAACTTTTTTTATTTTTAAGAAGCACGCGAAAATCTTTCATTTTTAAACGTATAAGGCCTTAATACGTTGGAATCCGGTCTTAACTCATAACCCCCAAAATTTCGCAAAAACATTCTCAGAAGAAAAAAAGATATTAACAAACCCAAGTACCTGGGACCTACCTTTGAGTTTCATATGCAGCTGGATCGTGCTAAAGTCCCCCCGAAGAAGCCCGTTCGCAGAAGTTGCGACACTGGTGGACATCTCTGTTTGGCTCGCCGGGATTGCCTTCCAACTACCGATGGTGAAATTCGGTTTCATCTACAAACATAAGAAAATAGAATTAATAAAATGAAAAAATGAGCTGAAACTAATCTGGTGGTTACATAATTGAAGCCACTGGATTTAAACGAACTCGTTAGAATTACTATTTACCTTAAATGAAGGATTGTAATGAGAATTAGATGCACTCATTTATAATAATAAATAACACACGACCGTACGACTTCGTTGCAAATTGAAAAATGATTCAGAAATCGAAAGTTTTATGCAAGTGCGGATATAAGTCATATCCGCAGACCCCCAAAGCTAAGTTACCTGATATCAAAAGCGATAACTCCAACTAAATGCAACCTCGATTATTTTAAATAAAATTATCGATTTATTTCGTTAAAAGAAAAACATAATACAGGGTGTTTCGAACGTATTTGCTGTAACTTTATTTGAATTAAAAACCCTTAATTTTTAGTTTATGATCGATAAGGGACTAAACATTTCTAAAATTATCAAACGGTTACCGCTTTATTCGAATTTCAATTATTGGTAATTTTCTAAAATGTATAAAGTGTAATTTATAATGGAAATTGGTGAAATTCAGGACCGTACTCCAAAACCAAAAACAACCTTAGCGTTTGAATTCTCAAGAAAATCGAGTTATTGCATCCGATTTCTTTTCGTAAAATAACTTTTAAAAAGTCAATTTGGCTTTGTTAAAACGTTTCTGATACCAAATAAAATCTAAACTACCCTCCAAAAAATTAAGGGAAAGGGAGGTGTACGCGAATTAATTTAGGTTGATGTACGCCTTTCAAATCAACCCTTATGTTTTATTAAACAAAGCATTAAAAAAAACATAAAAGCTAAATTTTATAATGTAATACATTAAAAAATTTGGCTTTGTTAAACGGTTTGTAATTCCAAATAAAATTCAAACTACCTTTCAAAAATAAAACGGAGGGTACGCGAATTAATTTAAAAAAAAATAGAATTGCTTTATATTGTAAGGAAATGTTCCTACGTACCCCTAGCAACTATAGTCAACTATAGTCTGGCGCTCTCGCTCTAAAATAAAAATTTTCGATAAAAATAAACAAATCAAAAAAAATAGCCCTTGTCTCACAAAAAAAATCGTAGCGCCCTTATTTTCGATGCAATCATTACAAGCAAGACGGATTCGGAATTCTGGGACTTTTTTTACATAAGATACATGTAAAACAAGTATAGAACGCAACGTAAATTTTTTGAAAATTGAAAATTTATTCTTCGAGTTTACTTTAATAATTTTGCTAATTGTTTAAAACTGAATTTTATTCTATGTAAAAAAAAACCGGTGCATGTACTTATGTACGCACGTTAGAAGTAATACTTCTTTGGCGCGACTAAATTAAATATAACAACGCGGTATGTTGCGCTTGTGTATAGCTAGACCAGTGGTTATCAAACTATACACCGTGTCCCAGAACTAATAGACGCCATTAACACATCTCACAGAAAATAAAATTCTGAGACGAAAAGTCCTTTGTCATTTTTTGATCAGACCCATAGATAATTAGTTATTAATAAAAATGGGTGGCCAATCAAGTGCGCGTTATAGCAGCAAGAAGATAGAAGGGGAAAGTGAGAGGTGACTGCAAGAGTGAGATGAAGGCGGGACAGCAGCAGGCTCGCTCGCACGGCAGTCTACGGGAGTAAACACAGTCACTATTTCGGAGATTCAACACTCAGGTGCCTCTTCACCAAAATTAATTATTAAATTAATTTGTGGAATTTCTGGAGAGTCGAGCAGATAAGAAATAATGCTTGGACTTTTCGTCCCGTTGTTAAAGCTGCTGTCCGGTCTTCGTCTCACTCTTGCAGTCACCTCTCACTTTCCCCCTCTTTCTTTTTGCTGCTATAACGCGCACTTGATTGGCCACCCATTTTTATTAATAACTAATTATCTATGGGTCTGATCAAAAAATGACAAAGGGCTTTTTGTTTCAGAATTGTATTTTCTGTGAGATGTATCAATGGCGTCTATTAGTACTGGGACACCCTGTATGTTACTGCGCATATGTCGTTTTATTTGAATACATTGCTATTTCCTTTTTAAATCCAAAAAGTAATTTAAACAAATTGAATAAATACGAAGATGTGCGCGTTCGAGCGAAAAGTGGCACATTTTCGAGCGAGGAAGCAAATGAAGCGCGACGCGGGCGGCGCGCTTCATTTTCCGAGATCGGAAATGTGCCACTTTGAGCTCGAACACGCACACTCGGCTTTAAGCACACTTTACAAGAATTAATTTGCTCTCTGACAATTCGCAATTAAATATTACAGAATTATATTAATAACAAAATTCCCAAAGCGCCAATTTTGGGCCTTTTAACAAAATTATTGTTGAAAACAAACTTTTTTCGGAACATAAAATTGAATACAGTTCTTGACGTTTTAGAGACGTCAAAATCTACAATGGCACCCTAAACGATTGACGTCTCCTAGACGTCATTGTATGTCAAGGGGTTAATAAACAATTAATTTTCTTTAAAATTTTGGATTATAAAATGTTTCAGTAAAGTACCAAGATCTTATAACTTCTAAACTAATAAAAATTTCAAAAAAAGTTTAGCACTTATAAGTCCGTAGCACTTATACTGAAGCAGGCTGGTAATCAAAAATAAACCTATTTTTTTGAAATTACTTATTAATTAAATTAAATGGTAATTTATTGTACATTTGTGCAAAGCCCCCGAGAGCTCTATTTAATTATAAAATACACAGCCTTCTACTGCGCATATGTCGTTTTATTTGAATACATTGCTATTTCCTTTTTAAATCCAAAAAGTAATTTAAACAAATTGAATAAATACGAAGATGTGCGCGTTCGAGCGAAAAGTGGCACATTTTCGAGCGAGGAAGCAAATGAAGCGCGACGCGGGCGGCGCGCTTCATTTTCCCGAGATCGGAAATGTGCCACTTTGAGCTCGAATGCGCACACTCGGTTTTAAGCATGATTCTCAAAAATTTTCACGACAAAAAATTAGTAAATTATTTTTTATCATTGCCTCTCACTCGTACTTATGAGTTTGTCGTATCTTTTTGCTCCTTTCCACTCATTGCTATGGTTAATAATTTTTTTCAACATAAAATCGATATTAATGAAACCAAATTTAAATTTATTATTTCTAAGAGTGATGCATAAAATAGACACGTCCAATAAATACAACGATGTGCGCATTCGAGCGAAAAGTGGCACATTTTCGAGCGAGGGAAGCAAATGAAGCGCGACGCGGAGCGGCGCGCTTCATTTTCCCGAGATCGGAAATGTGCCACTTTGAGCTCGAACGCGCACACTCGGCTTTAAGCACACTTTACAAGAATTAATTTACTCTCTGGACAATTCGCAATTCGCAATTAAATATTACAGAATTATATTAATAACAAAATTCCCAAAGCGCCAATTTTGTGCCTTTTAACAAAATTATTGTTGAAAAAAAACTTTTTTCGGAACATAAAATTGAATACAGTTCTTGACGTTTTAGAGACGTCAAAATCTACAATGGCACCCTAAACGATTGACGTCTCCTAGACGTCATTGTATGTCAAGGGGTTAATAAACAATTAATTTTCTTTAAAATTTTGGATTATAAAATGTTTCAGTAAAGTACCAAGATATTATAACTTCTAAACTAATAAAAATTTCAAAAAAAGTTTAGCACTTATAAGTCCGTAGCACTTATACTGAAGCAGGCTGGTAATCAAAAATAAACCTATTTTTTTGAAATTACTTATTAATTAAATTAAATGGTAATTTATTGTACATTTATGCAAAGCCCCGGAAGAGCTCTATTTAATTATAAAAAACACAGCCTTCTACTGCGCATATGTCGTTTTATTTGAATACATTGCTATTTCCTTTTTAAATCCAAAAAGGAATTTAAACAAATTGAATAAATACGAAGATGTGCGCGTTCGAGCGAAAAGTGGCACATTTTCGAGCGAGGGATGCAAATGAAGCGCGACGCGGGCGGCGCGCTTCATTCCGAGATCGGAAATGTGCCACTACTCGAATACACTCGGTTTTAAGCATGATTCTCAAAATTTTCACGACAAAAAATTAGTAAATTATTTTTTATCATTGCCTCTCACTCGTACTTATGAGTTTGTCGTATCTTTTTGCTCCCTTCCACTCATTGCTATGGTTAATAATTTTTTTCAACATAAAATCGATATTAATGAAACCGAATTTAAATTTATTATTTCGAAGAGTGATGAATAAAGTAGACACGTCCAATAAATACAACGATGTGCGCATTCGAGCGAAAAGTGGCACATTTTCGAGCGAGGGAAGCAAATGAAGCGCGACGCGGAGCGGCGCGCTTCATTCCGAGATCGGAAATGTGCCACTGACTCGAACCACACTCGGCTTTAAGCACACTTTACAAGAATTAATTTACTCTCTGGACAATTCGCAATTAAATATTACAGAATTATATTAATAACAAAATTCCCAAATCGCCAATTTTGAGTCTTTTAACAAACCTTTTTCGGAACATAAAATTGAATACAGTTTTTGACGTCAAAATCTACAATGACACCCTAACCGATTGACATCTCCTAGACGTCAAAGGGGTTAAAACAGATTTTTGTTTTTCATTTATCATAAGCTCCAAAAAAAACTAACTGTCAAAATCTGAAAAATTTTTGAAGATATCCCTTCAATTGAAGAAAAAATCGAGCAGAACTGTATTTTTTCTGTTCACAATGCGATTCACCGAAAATCAGTATAGAGTCCAGGCATCTCTTCACTTAAATCTATTGTCCTCGACCATAAAAAGAAACACTCGACCGCCACTCAAAACTGCATTCTAAAATAGCAATTACTCACACTTTCTACAAACCGAATACTTTTTGTTAATAAAATTGTGGATCTACTAACGCGAGTCATTAAATTAAAAGAAAAAAAATTCCCTCTCACTTTCATCTCGTTAGGAACCAAAATCTGGGCAATTTGTAACTTTCTTTGCGCTCACGTCGTTTATTTAAACCAACGCGTCACAATTCAAGGTTGAACATCCAATGTCATTGTTGTTGCTTTTTTTTAACATTTATTTCGTAAATAGTAATAAAGCACGAAAGCCTTTTCGTGTTGCTTTATCTAATTACGCGTTTAACCATTTGCATAAAATAACAATTAACGAATTAAATCGTTATCAAAACACGAAGAATTAGCGATTAGGGCGCCCTCTGTTCGAGAGGCGCTGCACCCGTAACGGAATTACGGCGTTTCCAAGGCGACCGGTGGAGCGAAGCGCGTCGCGACGCCGCGCGCTCGTCCTTCCAGCCGCAAACGTTCCACCGCGGTCGTCAGTACCGGTTTCATAGCCAACGCGAAGCCAGTTCTTCTTCGAGCCTATTTATTTTTAATTTTTAGTTTTTTTGCGTTTCGTGAGCGGCTTTTGATTTATAAAAAAACGTGCCTTCTGTTTTAAATAACAAGCCTACTTATTGTCGAAAGGTTCGATTTTAGTTATTATTGTTGTTTTTATGGCCCAGATAATTTTTTTATTTTGATAAAAAGCGAATTTATTTTTAGTTTTTTTCGAATTTTTTTTCTTAAAATTAGATTTAACAATGACTTGTTTGTTGCGTAACTAGGCAACGATTAATTACGCGAGAATTACAATGGTTCAGATGTGACTATTATTTTGTTTAACAAATAAAAAAAAAATGGAACAGAAAAACTTGTAACTCGTGTGTTTTTTTTTTTGGAAATTACCAAGAGATACATTTTTGTTTCATGTTAATTTTTTTTCGGTACTTAATTGTTGTGTTTTTCATAATTCAAAAGTAGAAATATACTATTTTGTCGGTTAGCATTGAAATAGCGGGGGGCCGGGGGAGTTATTCGATCAACAAAATTAGTTTATCCGTAATAAAAAATTGTTTAAAATTATTTTATTTAATTTTCCATTTCCTGTATTATTTTTACCGGTTTTGTGTCATTTTGTTGTGCACATTTTGTGACGGAAATCGGAATAATTCTTCCGTTTCTTTTTTAATTTGTGGTTAGGTTTCCTTGGAAAAGAAAATATTCATAATAGTAATTATGCAAATTGAATTGATGCGGTGCAATTGTTATTTTGTATTAGAAAAAAAAAAGGGAAAAAACGATCATAGGATGTGGCATTGAACAAACAAGAATTATTGCAATGCGATATGCCCATTGTCGTTTGTTTTCTATCGTTGCCAATAGTTGCATCTCTTTCTGTATTAGGTTCTCATGGTTACGGGCTAACTATGGGAAATGCAATAAATTCAGGGTTACAATATTTTTTTTGAATAAAAAGAAATTACAGTCGAACCTCGATAAGTCGAAGTCGAAGGGACAGAAAAAATAATTCGAATTATCAAAAACTCGAGTTACCAAAAAAAGTTCAGTTAAATACTTCCGTATGTATAGGTATATCATTAATTTTTTATAGAAAACGGGACGCTTCGTAATTGTGCTTAAAACCGAGTGTGCACATTCGAGCTCAAAGTGGCACATTCCGATCTCGGGAAAATGAAGCGCGCCGCTCCGCGTCGCGCTTCATTTGCCTCCCTCGCTCGGAAATGTGCCACTTTTCGCTCGAATGCGCGCATCCTCGTATTTATTGAATTTTAAAAATTAAACTTTCTTTACAATCAATAAATTTCAATTTATTTCAGTAAATATTGATTATATATTCGAAAAACGTATTTTTACCATAGCAATGAGTGGGAGAGAGCGAAAAGATACAAGAAACTCATAAGTATGAGTGAGAAGGAATGATAAAAATTGTATACTACTTTTTTGTTATCAAAATTATTGTGAATCGTGCTTAAAGTCGAGTGCGCGCATTCGAGCTCAAAGTGGCACATTCCGATCTCGGGAAAATGAAGCGCGCCGCTCCGCGTCGCGCTTCATTTGCCTCCCTCGCTCGGAAATGTGCCACTTTTCGCTCGAATGCGCACATCCTCGTATTCATTGAATTTTAAAAATTAAACTTTCTTTACAATCAATAAATTTCAATTTATTTCAGTAAATATTGATTATATATTCGAAAAACGTATTTTTACCATAGCAATGAGTGGGAGAGAGCGAAAAGATACAAGAAACTCATAAGTATGAGTGAGAAGGAATGATAAAAATTGTATACTACTTTTTTGTTATCAAAATTATTGTGAATCGTGCTTAAAGTCGAGTGCGCGCATTCGAGCTCAAAGTGGCACATTCCGATCTCGGAATGAAGCGCGCCGCTCCGCGTCGCGCTTCATTTGCCTCCCTCGCTCGGAAATGTGCCACTTTTCGCTCGAATGCGCACATCCTCGTATTCATTGAATTTTAAAAATTAAACTTTCTTTACAATCAATAAATTTCAATTTATTTCAGTAAATATTGATTATAGATTCGAAAAACGTATTTTTACCATAGCAATTAGTGGGAGAGAGCGAAAAGATACAAGAAACTCATAAGTATGAGTGAGAGGCAATGATAAAAATTGTATACTACTTTTTTGTTACCAAAATTATTGTGAATCATTTATTTTTTATAGAAAATAACCAAAATTGATCTACGATCAATTAACATTATTTATTTTTATTAAGGCCCTAAAAAATATAGTTATTTACATATTATTTACTGTTAAATTGAAAGTAATCTAAAACTAAAATGTAAAAATAGTTACTTTTGTTATAAAAGAAACGCTAAAACTGTTCATAAGGCATTTAAATCTTGTATTGTAGTGTAAAACCTTTTCGTCGTAGTTAACAATAGAGCTTTTAAAGCATCAATAACACCAAACCAAGCCGTCCTTTATCCTCTCTCAGGTAGAGAAATTTTTAGAAAAGTAGTAAAATATAACTTCGAGTCATCGACCTATTTACTAATCGAAACTTGAATTTAATGAATTGTAAAACGCTTCGACTAATTAAATAATTCGATTTATTAAATTTCGAGTTATTGACATAAAAATATTAACGTTGAGATAGGCAAGTCCTAGAAAAACTGGTTCGAGTTCGAGCTATCAAAAATTCGGCTTATCGGCGTTCGACTTATGGAAGTTCGACTGTAATTGAATTTACAATAAATTAATTTATGTAAATGCATTAGAAAAAAAAAAAATAATAAGCTGTGATTTTTTGTTAAAATTTATATTTTGCGTGGGAAAAGTTCCATTATTTTAAATTTGTTTTTAAAAATAGTTAAGACAAAGATAGTATACGCAATACAATTTTTTTTTTACCTGCAAGAAAGGTGTGTAAACGGCTTCCCATGTGTCGTTTGAATGTTAAATGCGTTCAACCCCCAGGAAGTCGAGCATCTGTTTTTGTAGTATGAGGGGGCGAGCTTGGCAATCGAAAATTCCACAATTTAAGGTCAAAGAGAATAGTATACAAAAAAAACTATGAATTGAAAAAGCAGTAAACAAGATCTAAGACTCGAGTGCTGGGAAAATTGCACTTTTGTCTTCGTTCTCCTTGGGATTTATGACAGAAGACATTGTTTTTAAATTAAGTTATGGGTTCCCATTAGAAATTTAAATACCAATTAATTTTGTTTAAAATTAGCCAAAAAAAATTCAATAATAAGCGTGGATTCTGCCGTTTCCTTTTTTAGCTTTTGCGGTATTGAAAAGTTCAATGCGGAAATAAATTAATTTTTAAAATGCAAAAATACTGTAAATAGTTTTTTTTTCTGCTGACGTTTCGTTTTAATGTTTCCACCTTTAAAAAGGGAATTTTACGAAAATGTCAGGGTTTAATTTAAAAATATTGTTTTTTAAATTGAAGTTAATTGGAAACAATTTCCGTATTTATTTATTTATTGGCAAAACCAAAAATTTTCCCTCTGCTATACTGTAAAAAAATTTAAATCCATCAATTTTGATTAAGTAAAAAAGAAGAGGCTCGTACAAAAGTTTAAAAATCTTCGATTTTAATTTTGAACAAATATCGATGCTTGTAAAACATGTCCCCGTTCAAAAAAAATGATATATTGTTATTCTCATTCAAAAACAAATTTAAAAAAAAATAACAAAAAAGGAAATTTTTACACAGATGCGTTTCAAGTTTTTTTTGTATGGTTCTCTCTGAGTAAAACTAACCAGCTACAAAGTGCTTATAGTTTTAGAAAGAAAATCCAAATTTTTAATTTTTAATTAAAGGCCATAATTCGATAAGCATTACCAAATTGCTCCCGAACGATATTTTATTTAAAGTCCCACCATGAGTTCGTGTTGTCGACAATCTAATATCCTAAAAGCTTCAGGCGCTTATTTTTTTTAATTTTCCAGAAAAAAAAATTAATTGTACAAATTTATTTCTTGAGGAAATTTTAAAATGTGTTTCAGGTTTATAGTGCAGCGGTTTCCAAGCTGTATGTAATCGCGTCTCCTTTAAAAATATTTAATTCCTTTGCTTTTTTTTGAGGAAAAAACAATTTAGGTAATGGATTTGCTCCAAATTTCTGCGGGACGTTCCTGTGAACCTTAAAACGACATAGCGGGACCCCTTCAACCCCCAAAATTTTCAAAAAAACTACATAAATTGAAAAAGATACACTTTGACTCACAAAAACGATTGTAGCGCCCTCAATTCCAATCCGATCATTAAACACAACCCGGATTCAGAATCCTGGGGGCTTTTTCCATAAGATATGTACAAAATAAGCATACGGCACAATGTTAATTTTTTGAGTAATTAAAGTTTGAAATTTTAGGTTCAATTTTGTAACACAAAATATCACGTTTAAAAAATTGTAGCGCTATTATTTGTAAACGGATCTTTAAAAACTATCCAGATTCAAATTTGCCAGAGTTTTGGGCTTTAGATAGGTTTAAAAAACTATAAGCATGCTATTTAAAATTCTGGCGAAAAAAGGGTTCGAAGAGTCCGACTTGTAATTAATTTTTTCTAAATTTCCAATTTGAAAAATCATAGCTCGGTTATTTGGAAACAGATCGTTAAAAAAATTAAAGATTGCGAAAGACCGTTTATTGGAGCAAAAGATCGGTTAAAAATATTAATTAGGCCCAATGTTAAGTCTGGGATAATACCGCGTACGAAGTTTCCAAATGTAAATTTTGCCACCATATTTAATTTTCAAAATGCTTTAACTCGGCCGTTTTTTCAAATTTTGTGAAATATTTTCATTTCTGAACCCTTTCAGTCCCTACGCGTCGGAAAACGACGCTAACTCAAAACCCCAAAGTTGGCCCAAATCGAGAAAAAACATGGATGTTATGTAATTCATGTTTTTTTGGCAAAAAATAGAATTGCTTTATATAAGGGGTGGATTGTACGTAGGAAAGTGGCATGAAACAGCCAAGTTTTGAAAGCCATTGTCAATTACGCGGTAGTTTTCATACGAATCGTTCATGTATTATTATTTTAAGATAGCAACACTATCCAATATCCCACAAAATTTGACCGTTCACCGTCAATAAAGCGCCGATACGACGTATTGAATTTTGTCGTCAAAAGTAAGGTTTTGAGTTCAGTTTATTTGTTTTCTAACGCCTATCGTACAAAACTAATAATAATATGATTACACTATAATTTTATAGATATATTAGGCCTTCTAATAACGTATATATTTTGTAGACTAATCTTTGATTTCATAGTAATTTTCGAGATTTGGTTTCTTGAGAGAATATGTTTTGAAATAGCCGGACTGCAGTGTAATGAAACAGTCACCTTTTAATTATAAAATGCAATAATAATTGTAGTAACAGCAATCAAAGTGGTACTCGATGCAAAATTGTAATGGTTGGCATATAAATCCTGTGGCATAAAAGGAAATTGCATTATTTTGCTAAAACGTTTTAAGTTTTGCAATGATTGATCTTAAACGTCAAATTTTTGACAGTTTCCTAGATTTATATAAGTAAATATTTTATCGAGAGTTTGCGTTATTTAAAACGTTTTATAATTATATAAGATCTAAAATTATAGCTTAAGTTTATTATTAAATAATATCTTCGTTAATGTGCAGTTTTAATCTTGTAATAAGAACATGGCTTTTCAAATTGGGTTGGCTGTTTCAATACCATAGGTTATGAAAAGCCAAATTTTATTTTTATAAATGATTAGAAGTCGAAAATATCGTTAATTTTGAAAATGTTTTATGACATTACGTACATAAATGCATGAACAATTACAGATTTAAAAAATTTGATTTATTTATGTCCTTCTATATTATTTATCCCTTTTTTTAAAACTGGCTGTTTCATGCCACTTTCCCCCTACCCTAGCAACTATAACCGATGTCATTCGCCGTGCTTTCCCTCTAAAACAAAAATTATCGCCTTTTTAAAAAATTTAATTTTGCTTTACAATCAAACTTTTCAAATACAATAACTTTTTTATTTTTGAGAAAGACGCAGCAAGCGTTCATTTTCGAAAGTAGTAGGCTTTAGTTTTTCCGAAACAGGTGCTAACTCAAAACCCCCAAAATCGGCCAAAATTTAAATTTAAATTTAAATTCAAATTAAACTTCTAAAACGCTATAACTTTTTTATTTTTAAGAAGTACGCAAAAATTTTTTATTTTTAAACGTATAAGGCCTTAATATGTGGGTATCCGGTCCTAACTCAAAACGCCCAAAATCGCCAAAAATCAAGAAAAAACATGGATTAACCCCTTTGCTCGAATTGAAAAAAAAATATTTTTGGTAATGGTTTTGTTTTAAATTTTTACGGGCGGTTTTATGGACTTAAAACCGACATAGCCGGAGCCATTTTTCCCTGTTCCCTTTTTAACCCCCAAAATTTTTGAGAAAACTAAATATATCGAAAAAAATACATTTTGATTCACAAAAACATTTGTAGCGCTGTCATTTATGATTCGATCGCTAAATACGACACGGATTCGAAATTGTAAGACTTTTATCCATATGATACAATCAAAATTGGTATAGGGCGCAATGTTAATTTTTCGAGTAATTAAGGGTTGAAATTTTTGTAGCATAAAAGTTTATGTTAAAAAAATTGTAGCGCCGTTATTTATAAATGCATCTTTAAAAACTATACATATTCGAATTTGCCAGACTATTGGGCTTCGCATAAGTTTAAAAAACCATAGGCGTGCTATTTAAAATTCTCGTGAAAAACGGGATCGAAAAATCCGACTTGTAATTAATTCTTTCTAAATTTCCACATTAAAAAATCGTAGCTCGGTTATTTGTGCATGGATCTTTAAAAACTTTTTAGATTCTGAAAGCCCGTTTATCGGAGTGTAGGATCAGCTAAAAAAAGTCAACAGGACCCAATGTTAAATCTAGGAGAAAAACGCATTTGAATCTTTCACCGATTAATTTGCATTCTAAAACAGAAAATAAACATTTTTGTAAGATTTATAACTGTTTTATTTAACGTATCTGTTTTTTTATATTTAGATATTTTATAAAAGAGGGCGAAACTCCGAAGTAAGGTCCGGGCCCCATTTCTGACCCGTACGCCACTGATCGTAGCACTCGAAATAAAATATCGTTTTATAGCATTTCGACCATGCTTATCTGGCCTTTAAACAAGCTAACCTTTCTAAAATTAAAGACCCAAGTAATGCTCGAACCCCCTCGATCAGGGGGTCGCTCCCCAAAACGCCCAACAAAATGTTTTTCCGCCCCACAAAAAAAAATCGTAAAAATCTCGAAAAACACCGACGTACAGAAATTCGAGAGTAAAAATAACACTCTTCTGTCTTACATACATGAACGAATTCCGCTTTCACTATTGACCAAGACACACATCCAAAGCTATTCCAATTTATTTATTTATCATTAGCTTTACGTAAGAGTGCCGTGCTTTTTGAATAATCTCGCGCGTTACGAGATTAGTTTCTCCATAAACCACATCGATCGAAACATGTGTTTACTTACGGCATATCTCGTTTTTAGATAAGGGCCCATTCGAAATCAAAACAAGCAGCACGCGGCGTACGCAAGGCGAGGAAACGTCTTCGAGATATCGACATAGCAACAAACGCGAGAGCGCGCCTTATCTCGGAATTTTTTCCGAGCCAATATGAGCATAGTTTTTATTTACAATAAGAATAGTGTCTTTGGAAGCGTCGTGCCTTCGCTCCTCCGCGTCCAGTAACGTCCCGAAGCAGCGCAAGAAAATGGTGGAAGTGTCGAAGAGCGACGCCAACGTGATCAAGTCCGTCGCCGACGTGGTGACGTTTATTTTGGTGTCGGCCCTGCTCATCCTGAAGGAGCTCGCCAAGCTGCTTGTGCCCAAGTCCTACCAGCGCGTGAAGAAGCTCGACGGCGAAGTGGTGCTCGTGACGGGCGGCGCCGGAGGCATCGGACGGTTGGTGGCCCTGCGCCTCGCCAAGCTGAACGCGACCCTCGTCCTGTGGGACGTCAACGTCAAAGGTAAAAGTCGCTTTTGCGGCCCGCCCGATTTTTTTCTTCTAGTTTTCGCAAGAAAGAAAGCGCACTCTCTTTTCGTTGTTATTGTTATTAAAAAAATAATTATTGTATTGCACAACTTTCTCGCCGGCAAAAATTATAACAATTAAAAGGGGGGCTCGCGGCCGATTCCCGTTTCGCGTTCGAGTGAAATTTGTCCGTTCAACTTCGAACTTCATTGATAAAAATTTTTATCGGCGTTTTGTGCACTTTCCAACGATTTATTGCGCGGTCGAGGGGGGACGTGGAAAGGAAAAAAACTTTTACTTTCGACTAATGATTTCGTACGCGCGTTTCTTCTTTTGTGCTTCGTGCCGTGAATTTTAAACAAGTTTTTTTTCGTGGTTTCGTTGAACTTGAGATTGAAAGAGAGAGAGAGAGAGAAGAGAGAGATGCTTTATTTTGTTATTTTGTTGTTTGATTTATTATTGAGAGATGATCTTGTTTGTTTGATGGCGCGCCTAGAAGATTGTTTGGGGGGCTGCGGGGGCAACGATTACTCATCGTGTTCCAAAATTGATCTTATTTGAGGGAGATAATTGCAGTGAAATCTCTATAAGGAGACCACCTCTAAAAGCGCGCAGTGTGCTTCAGAACAGATATATCGTAATTTAATTCTTCTTAGAAATTTCTCTCTAAGGCGACCGCTCTCTAACCCGACCGCGACCGTTAATTGAGCGATCACTATCTTTCAAAATTTTGTATACATAATAGGTGCAAAAGCTGAAGTACATTAAACAAAATGCATTTACCTGAATTTTTTATGATTCTAAGCTTGACTGACATTTTAATTCTTTCATTGTATGTAAAGTAAAAAAATGTGCAGGCGTTTATGAAAATATGTAATTTTACATACTGACAGGTTCTTTGCAAATTGATTCCTAAGAAAAAAGTTCTAGAATAATAGAACAACTAAGATGAGTGACCCCTCTATCGGACAGTTAAGCGTACAGTTTTTTTAAAGCAATATTAAAAATATTAAGAACCAATATATAATTAAATTTATGAAAAATTTTCAAAGATCATACCTTTAACTTCAAAATAAAAAAAAGAAAAAGGCCAATAATACCAATTAGAATGTTAAAAATAAATGATAATAGTATAAATATGCGAGGGTCCCTCTCTGGTATGGTCTGTTCCCTCTATCGGTCACCTTTACGGAAATTTTATAAATTATAAAATCAATCATTATTTAATAAAATTTGTTTTGAAAAAGTAATTATTATTATTGGCAAATAAACAAATCGAATAAAAGTAGTATTTTTAATGAATCTTATAATTTATTTATTAGTTAATTTTTTTTGTTCTTTTAGTATTTTTTTGATTGTGCATACAAAGCCAATTTTATTGTATGTATGCTCGGTCACCTTATTTTTAGTTGAGATCAATAGAAAAATTTTAATTTGTTTATTTTTTTAATTATTGTACCCTATACTAATTAACTCAAAAATATTTTTTGATTTGGTAGTTATTTTATATTTAATATCGCTTGTCAAAAAAAACCTGAACCTACCTTTTAAGAAATCAATTTTTCATTTTAAAATCATGTTTTAAATTTTTTTAAATGTTGTTCATTGACTTGTAATGATACATCTCAAAACTTTTAGCGAAGTGGCGGGTAGAGGGGCCATGTCCGGTAGAGGGGTTACTTACATTATTAACCCTTAGAAAATTCTGCTATGATCAAAACGTAAAAAAGTCATGGTGCATTGTTTGGGTGTACATACTTAATATAGATATTTTTTAATTTAAAGATTGCGGACCGGTTAGAGTGGTCGCCTTAGAAAAGAATTATAAGAAGAATTAAATTAAATTATATCTGTCCTGAATTAAAGAAATGGTCACCCCGAAAGATTTTACTGTATAATTTATTAATTATCTATATTGTTTCTGTATAGGGTAAAAGTACCCGTTTTAAACACGTTGGGCCCAGTTTTAGACAATTGACTAATTTAGATAAAATAATTTTAAAAATACGAAAAAAATCATTGATGTTTCTATCATAGTTAAAGATATATTAATTACACTTATTGCAGTATCGATAATTCTTATATTTCACATTTGTCAAAATAAAGTGGAATATGTCCACAACTGGTACGGTGTCCAAAACCGGCGCTGCTACCCTATATATAAATATATAAGGACAGTGGCGTAGCGTGGGTTTTCGCCGCCCGAAGCCGACCGGAAATTCGTCGCCCTCTCTATTTTAATTATTAGTCAAAAAAATTTAGTAAAAGTCAAATATGTGCGCTTGCAGTCGCCCCTTTTCGTATGCCGCCCGGGGCCATGCCAATTTGAGCAAGAACCGACGCTGGTCGTATTAGGAAGGTTTTATTGTAGTTAAATTGTTTAATAAATGTTCTAAAAAATTAAACTAAGGGCCAAAACATACTTTTATCGATCCGTACTAATTGCGAACGTATTATAAGAAAATTGTAGTCAATTATTATAATTTTCCAATATATCGATATTTAGAAAAAACAAATTAATTATTACATTAAATATAATTTATAGGCCACTTACTAAGATAAACATTGTAAAGTAATTTAATTAATTTTTTTGCCCAATTCAAAATGTAGTATAAGCTTTTACTTGATTTTTCAATTCGGAATTTAATGAATTTTTTTTTTAATTCATTATCAATTTTAACATTTAGTCAGACAATTCAAGATATTAAAAAAGCACTTCTACTTATGTGATTCTTGTATCTTTGTGCTCCCTTCGACTCGTTATAATAATACAAATAAAAACTTTGATGAATGTTGTATTTTTAAATCGTTTTTTCTCACTTACATACACGTAACATAAGTATCTTTTCACTCGTTCCAACTCATTGAAATGTAAAATATATATTTTACCTGGTATATTTTAAAGTAAAATTCAATAAATACGAGGATGTGCGCGTTCGAGCGAAAAGTGGCACATTTCCGAGCGAGGGAGGCAAATGAAGCGCGACGCGGAGCGGCGCGCTTATTTTCCCGAGATCGGAATGTGCCACTTTGAGCTCGAATGCGCGCACGTTTTAAGCATAGTTCACAATAATGTTTGCCAATAACTTAGACGAAATATTAGTTAAATAATTTTTATCGTTCCCTCTCACTCGCACTTATGCGGTTCTCGTATCTTTTCGCTCTCTTCCACTCATTGCTATGGTTAATACATTTTTCGAATATAAAATCGATATTAATTAAATGAAATTTATATTTATTATTTGCAAAAGCGAAGAGTAAAGTAGACAAATACAATGAATGCGGGGTATGTGCGCATTCGAGCGAAAAGTGGCACATTTCCGAGCGAGGGAGGCAAATGAAGCGCGACGCGGAGCGGCGCGCTTCATTTTCCCGAGATCGGAATGTGCCACTTTGAGCTCGAATGCGCGCACTCGGTCTAAGCATGATTCACAATAATTTTGCCAATAACTTAACAAATATTAGTTAAATAATTTTTATCGTTCCTCTCACTCGCACTTATGCGGTTCTCGTATCTTTTCGCTCTCTTCCACTCATTGCTATGGTTAATACATTTTCGAATATAAATCGATATTAATTAAATGAAATTTATATTTATTATTTGCAAAGCTAAGAGTAAAGTAGAAAATAAAATGAATGAGGTATGTGCGCATTCGAGCGAAAAGTGGCACATTTCCGAGCGAGGGAGGCAAATGAAGCGCGACGCGGAGCGGCGCGCTTCATTTTCCCGAGATCGGAATGTGCCACTTTGAGCTCGAATGTGCACACTCGGTCTAAAGCATGATTCACAATAATTTAGGCCAATAAATTAAACAAAAAATCAGTTAGATAATTTTTATCGTTTCTCTCACTCGCACTTAAGCGGTTCTCGTATCTTTTCGCTCTCTTCACTCATTGCTATGGTTAATACATTTTTCGAATATAAAATCGATATTAATTAAATGAAATTTATATTTATTATTTGCAAGAGCTAAGAGTAAAGTAGAAAAATAAAATGAATGCGGGGTATGTGCGCATTCGAGCGAAAGGTGGCACATTTCCGAGCGAGGGAGGCAAATGAAGCGCGACGCGGAGCGGCGCGCTTCATTTTCCCGAGATCGGAATGTGCCACTTTGAGCTCGAATGCGCACACTCGATTTTAAGCACGATTCACAATAATTAATTTACTCTCTTAGACGGCTGTCTGCTTCTGCGCGCGAAACTTCCGTCGTTGTTAAAATTTTACCCGCAAGGCACTAAAGAAGTATAACTTCAAAAACATCACAATTTTAGATAACGGATCTACGGCTTTGTTTCCGAATCAAAGCCCAATTTTTTCTTAATTTATTTAAAAAATTACGCGCGATGATTACGTTTCTTTTTTTTTAAAGCTTTAATTCGCTCAAAACTGTTTTTAATTTAATTTACTCGAGCATCGTAAACATTCGGGTCAATCTTTTTGTGGAGCGTTGTTAGGTTATTTTCCATTAGTAGGACGGTTCCAAAATCGGAGTTACGCAAAGGCTTATATAATTTCGAAAAAAATTGATGCGCGACGCCGAATCGATTGACATTTAAGACTCGAAACCCTATCTAATCTGATACTGTCGCAACGCCAACTATTCGGCGATAATTTCAAATAAGGTTAAGCTTTCTTCGTCCATTAATTGCGTTAAGCCAATCGATTATTACAAAAGGTGAAAGGCCTATAAGTTACTTAAAGGTTTTTCTCAATTTTTACGACTTCCAGCTCTCGTCGCCAACTTCAAGGCTTTCTGCATTCATGAAGACGACAAAAATTCACGAACGGGAATTTCTTTAAGGCGAAACGCCTAGAGTGCAGTGATGGTCAAACTTTTTGAAGAGAGGGCCAAAGGAAGAAGAATGTGATGATGTAAAACAAAAGCGAAAATTATTTATTTTTCTTATAGCCTGTAGTCTTTTTTATTTGACCGGACAGAACATTGCAGGGGGCCGCACCTGGCCCGCGGGCCGTAGTTTGCCCATCACTGGTCTAGCGCATAAAATTTTGAAAATTAATTTACAACACTATGTTTAGATTTACTGTTTGTTTGTTTGTTTGTAGGGGGTAATCTCTGGAACTACTGAACCGATTTTAAAAATTTTTTCACTAACAAAAAGCTACATTATCCCCGAGTAATATAGGCTATATTTTATTTTAATAAGTAGCAGTTTTTAGAAGGAAATGTAAATACGCGTGCGAAGTCGAGACGCGCCGCCTTGTTATTAATAAAAACCATTACATATCATTAATAAAAGTCATATTTAAGTATCGAATTAAAAACATAAAAGACGTCATAAAAAAAAATATACCTATATAATAAAAATTAATTTTTTTTAAGTGTTATAAACATTATTTCACGCAACGGTTGTTCACTAGTACGGGAGTCACACATTGACCGGTTTACCCTATATTAATTTTTAAAATTAATTGTTACCCATAAAAGTTATATTCTTTTTTGTACAAATACTTTAATTTCAGCATTATTAATAAGAAAGAGTGAAAACCCATTAAAATCGTAATTATAATTGTTATATTCCTCCGAATGACCATAATTCTTATTTTAGGCATAGAAGAATCGGTGAAGCAAGTAAAAGCCATAGGCGGACGTGCCCACGGATATGTCTGTGATTTAACGAATAGAGAAGACGTTTACCGAGTGGCAGCAAAAGTAACGCAAGAAGTCGGACAGGTAAGACCGGCGAAGAGCATTTCCTTAACCGGCAAAAAGTGGCGAGAATTCCGCACGCGTCGTTCCCAACACACTAACCTTGATTCAGTTTTCGAAGTTATGAGCTAAGATATTATATAAGCGAATTATTGTGAAAAATCAACTTTTCTATCCTCTCGCCACATTCAAAATTAATAAATTCGTTCTTGCTCAAGCACGGTTAGGTTTACTCGTCGCTTACATAGTTTTCGCGGACGAGCGAGAACCGTTGCCGAAACACCTTTCTTAACATTACCATGTCAAAATTCGTTTTTTTAAATATCATTTGGAAAATTTTTAAGGTAAACTTTTACTTGCGTCATACCCGAAAGCATTTTATTTTGGCTCTCATGTGTTTGAGGTAGTTCGCTTGGAAATTCGTTTTTCTTACGAGTTTGATGAAATTGCAAAATGATACTGAGCCAAGTGTCATTTGTTTCATTTGAAAGAAAAATCAAAGTTTTTGACCGATTCTGAAGCGAGATAACATTAATTAGTGTACATAATTGACATGCAATAGCTCACGGATGTACTATACCGGGTGTTTTATTTAAAGTGCCACGGCCATATAATTCCTAAACTAATAAAAATCTGCAAAAAAGTACTAGTAGAAAAGTTTTTTTAATTTATTTGATCTATGTATGGGCATATAGATAAATTTTGTGTTACTTCTGGTTTAACCGAAAATAATGTTAACTGTTTTATCTTAAATAGAAGAGTATTAATTTTTTTTGTAATTGGCTATAGGTTGTTGAGGGCTTTCCAAAAATATATAACAAGTTACCATTTATATAATTAACCCATTCACATACAAAAAAAAACGAATTTGATGAGTCCGAAAAAAACTATTAATTTGGCTCAATTTAACTGTTATGAGCATACACAAATAACATAAAATAAATAATTAATAGTTTTAAAATATTTTGAAATATGTAGAACAGTGTTTCCCAATCTTTTTTTAACATTCCCCACCTAAATCATTCCAAAATTTTGATGCATATAATATATAACATATAAATATTTTTTTATATTTAAAAATTGAATTATTCCATAAATGAAGCCTAATTACAACTTGTTCAAGACACAAGATTTAGGTTTTACCAAGAAATCACTAGGAAATTATTAAGAGAAAGAAACAATAAGTAAATTTTAAAAACATAAACTAAAAAATATTTTTATATCGATAGCTCGAATTTTTGATAACGCGAATTATTTTTAGTTTCTCTTCAACTTCGACCTATCGAGGTTTGACTGTATTTAATTTTATAAATTTAATATTTCTGAACAATTAAGATAATTTATTTATTGAGTTTTCTCAATATTAATTTTATTTGCGTAAATTAATGATCTTCAAAGTTTTTGAAAAACCACAAATTCTTTATTTACTCTATTTGAGTTTTCTGAAAATACATAATAATTTTTCATCAAAATTTCCTTTTAAATTTACCGAATAAAGTTTTGTTTTATTCAATTTGTGTTATACAAAAAAATTGATAATTAAAAATTTCTAAAGTTCTTAAATATATTTTAAAAAATTTTTCCCAAATTATTAATTTATTTAATTTGAGTTGTCTAAAAACTTAAAATAATTTATTCTTCGAGTTTACTTTAATAATTTTGCTAAATGTTTAAAACTGAATTTCATTCTATGTAAAAAACCGGTGCATGTACTTATGTACGCACGTTAGAATAATACTTCTTTGGCGCGACAAATTAAATATAACAACGCGCTATGTTGCGCTTGTGTATAGCTAGACCAGTGGTTATCAAACTATATGTTACTGCGTATATGTCGTTTTATTTGAATACATTGCTATTTCCTTTTTAAATCCAAAAAGTAATTTAAACAAATTGAATAAATACGAAGATGTGCGCGTTCGAGCGAAAAGTGGCACATTTTCGAGCGAGGGAAGCAAATAAAGCGCGACGCGGAGCGGCGCGCTTTATTTTCCCGAGATCGAAAATGTGCCACTTTGAGCTCGAATGTGCACACTCGGTTTTAAGCATGATTCTCAAAAATTTTCACGACAAAAAATTAATAAATCATTTTTTATCATTCCCTCTCACTCGTACTTATGAGTTTGTCGTATCTTTTCGCTCCCTTTCACTCATTGCTATGGTTAATAAATTTTTTCAACATAAAATCGATATTAATGAAACCAAATTTAAATTTATTATTTCTAAGAGTGATGAATAAAGTAGACACGTCCAATAAATACGAAGATGTGCGCGTTTGAGCGAAAAGTGGCACATTTTCGAGCGAGGGAAGCAAATAAAGCGCGACGCGGGCGGCGCGCTTATTTTCCGAGATCGAAAATGTGCCACTGAGCTCGAATGCACACTCGGTTTTAAGCATGATTCTCAAAAATTTTCACGACAAAAATTAGTAAATTATTTTTATCATTCCTCTCACTCGTACTTATGAGTTTGTCGTATCTTTTCGCTCCCTTTCACTCATTGCTATGGTTAATAAATTTTTTCAACATAAAATCGATATAATGAAATCAAATTTAAATTTATTATTTCTAAGAGTGATGAATAAAGTAGACACGTCCAATTAATACGAAGATGTGCGCGTTCGAGCGAAAAGTGGCACATTTTCGAGCGAGGGAAGCAAATAAAGCGCGACGCGGAGCGGCGCGCTTTATTTTCCCGAGATCGAAAATGTGCCACTTTGAGCTCGAATGTGCACACTCGGTTTTAAGCATGATTCTCAAAAATTTTCACGACAAAAAATTAATAAATCATTTTTTATCATTCCCTCTCACTCGTACTTATGAGTTTGTCGTATCTTTTCGCTCCCTTCCACTCATTGCTATGGTTAATAAATTTTTTCAACATAAAATCGATATTAATGAAACCAAATTTAAATTTATTATTTCTAAGAGTGATGAATAAAGTAGACACGTCCAATTAATACGAAGATGTGCGCGTTCGAGCGAAAAGTGGCACATTTTCGAGCGAGGGAAGCAAATAAAGCGCGACGCGGAGCGGCGCGCTTATTCCGAGATCGAAAATGTGCCACTGAACTCGAATCGCACACTCGGTTTTAAGCATGATTCTCAAAAATTTTCACGACAAAAAATTAGTAAATTATTTTTTATCATTCCCTCTCACTCGTACTTATGAGTTTGTCGTATCTTTTCGCTCCCTTCCACTCATTGCTATGGTTAATAAATTTTTCAACATAAAATCGATATTAATGAAACCAAATTTAAATTTATTATTTCTAAGAGTGATGAATAAAGTAGACACGTGCAATAAATACAAGGATGTGCGCATTCGAGCGAAAAGTGGCACATTTTCGAGCGAGGGAAGCAAATGAAGCGCGACGCGGGCGCGCGTTTCATTCGAGATCGGAAATGTGCCACTTTGAGCTCGAACGCGCACACTCGACTTTAAGCACACTTTACAAGAATTAATAAACTCTCTGACAATTCGCAATTAAATATTACAAAATTATATTAATAACAAAATTCCCAAATCGCCAATTTTGTGCCTTTTAACAAAATTATTGTTGAAAACAAACCTTTTTCGGAACATAAAATTAAATACAGTTCTTGACGTCTTAAAGACATCAAAATCTACAATGGCACCCTAAACGATTGACGCCTCCTAGACGCCATTGTATGTCAAGCGGTTAATAAACAATTAATTTTCTTTAAAATTTTGGATTATAAAATGTTTCAATAAAGTACCAAGATCTTTTAACTCCTATACTAATAAAAATTTCAAAAAAAGTTTAGCACTTATACTGAATCAGGTTGGCAATCAAAAATAAACCTATTTTTTTGAAATTACTTATTAATTAAATTAAATGGTAATTTATTGTACATTTATGTAAAGCCCCCGAGAAGCTCTATCTAATTATAAAAAATACCCTTCTATTTAAGATAAGACAGTAGGCACGATTTCCGGCTAAAACGAAAGTATAACAAAATTAAAATTTATGTCGGTGCATAGAACGAATAAATTTAAAAAAATTTTGAAAATTTTATTATTTTAGCCATTATAAGCTCGTTGCACTTTAAATCATACACCCGGTATATTTCCTCATCAAAGATTTTTCCGAATAGAACTTTAACGTTACGTTCGTAGAAACGGATGTGGTTTTCGTGCTGCGTTAGTTCGTAAAGTACAGTTTAAAAACACAAATCGTAAAAAGGCAAAATAAACTGTTATCTCAAAAGCCAGGTAAGAATTGCGATAAGGTCGGCTCGCAAATAGCCCGAAACTTCTGCGTCATTCTTGAACGTATCAAAATTCAACACAAAGCGCATTAATTTAGGGGTTAGTTTTGATTTTTTTCAAAAGCCACTAAAGCTCAAAAATTGCCAATTTTTTTGTAAGCACAGCGGTACCAAAATTTTTGAGATACCATTAATTTTACACAATAAAAATCAAAAAACATTAATAAAAATCTTTAAAAAAAGACTTACAGCTTTGAATTTCGCAGAAGGGGTGCTTCTTGGGGGTAGAAGACCCTTGATAAACACTGTCACTCTACACATTTATATAATCACTGGTTAATTAAAATTTTGGGTAGCGTTTAACTGAGCTCGCCGACGTGCCTTTTACAACTGAAGTGTGCGGGGAACGGGTGCCGGAATTCCAGTTTGTGATAAGCATTTTGTTTACGTTTTATTTGAATTAAATTTTTGAGCATTTACATGGCAGTTTTCGAACGATTTCTGTCATTACTTAAATCTTCGATTTTTGCATAAAACCAATGATTTTGACATTCTAAGCGCGTGGCGCTTTGCTAAAACACCTTTGTAATCAAAAATAAAAATATTTTTTTGAAATTAGTTAATGATCAAACGGTAACTTAATTTATATTTTTGGAAATGTCCGAAGAGGTCTATCCAATTATATATAAAAAAAATTAATACCCTTCTATTTGCAAGATTTACATACAAGCGCCAACAAAACCTGAGATGTATAAAATTCAAAAAAAAATTAATTATAAATTACACGAAGGTACATCTAAGCCTAGTGATTAAAATAAATTTTACAAAATTTTATGAATTATTCGTTTTAATAGATGAATCAATTAATCGGTCATTCACTGAGTTATACTCGGACATTTTTAGACGAACATGGTCATCCGTTGTTCTCCTCGTTTTATACCCCATTTAGTTTATTTTACAAAGTTTATGTCCAAATTGCGATAATGTTTACATTAATTGATAAACAAAAATAATATCTATTACTATTTTTTTTATATCAACATAGCTCTCGATGGAATAAATTGGTCATTCACTGGACGTTTTACCCTACCAGAAATGTGATGAGTGCAAGGCAGTTTCCAATTTTTTTAAATTTATCCTTACATAGTTTTCGCGGACGAGCGAGAACCGTTGCCGAAACACCTTTCTTAACATTACCATGTCAAAATTCATTTTTTAAATATCATTTGGAAAATTTTTAAGGTAAACTTTTACTTGCGTCATACCCGAAAGCATTTTATTTTGGCTTTCATGTGTTTGAGGTAGTTCGCTTGGAAATTCGTTTTTTTTACGAGTTTGATGAAATTGCAAAATGATACTGAGCCAAGTGTCATTTGTTTCATTTGAAAGAAAAATCAAAGTTTTTGACCGATTCTGAAGCGAGATAACATTAATTAGTGTACATAATTGACATGCAATAGGTCACGGATGTACTATACCGGGTGTTTTATTTAAAGTGCCACGACCATATAATTCTTAAACTAATAAAAATCATCAAAAAAGTACTAGTAGAAAAGTTTTTTTAATTTATTTGATCTATGTATGGGCATATAGATAAATTTTGTGTTACTTCTGGTTTAACCGAAAATAATGTTAACTGTTTTATCTTAAATAGAAGAGTATTAATTTTTTTTTGTAATTGGCTATAGGTTGTTGAGGGCTTTCCAAAAATATATAACAAGTTACCATTTATATAATTAACCCATTGACATACAAAAAAAACGAATTTAATGAGTCCGAAAAAAACTATTAATTTGGCTCAATTTAACTGTTATGAGCATATACAAATAACATAAAATAAATAATTAATAGTTTTAAAATATTTTGAAATATGTAGAAAAGTGTTTCCCAATCTTTTCTTAACATTCCCCACCTAAATCATTCCAAAATTTTGATGCATATAATATATAATATATAACATATAAATATTTTTTTATATTTAAAAATTGAATTATTCCATAAATGAAGCCTAATTACAACTTGTTCAAGACACAAGATTTAGGTTTTACCAAGAAATCACTAGGAAATTATTAAGAGAAAGAAACAATAAGTAAATTTTAAAAACATAAACTAAAAAATATTTTTATATCGATAGCTCGAATTTTTGATAACGCGAATTATTTTTAGTTTCTCTTCAACTTCGACCTATCGAGGTTTGACTGTATTTAATTTTATAAATTTAATATTTCTGAACAATTAAGATAATTTATTTATTGAGTTTTCTCTAATATTAATCTTATTTGCGTAAATTAATGATCTTCAAAGTTTTTTGAAAAACCACAAATTCTTTATTTACTCTATTTGAGTTTTCTGAAAATACATAATAATTTTTTCATCAAAATTTCCTTTTAAATTTACCGAATAAAGTTTTGTTTTATTCAATTTGTGTTATACAAAAAAAATTGATAATTAAAAATTTCTAAAGTTCTTAAATATATTTTAAAAATTTTCCAAGTTATTAATTTATTTAATTTGAGTTGTCTAAAAACTTAAAATAATTTATTCTTCGAGTTTACTTTAATAATTTTGCTAAATGTTTAAAACTGAATTTCATTCTATGTAAAAAAAACCGGGGCATGTACTTATGTACGCACGTTAGAAGTAATACTTCTTTGGCGCGACTAAATTAAATATAACAACGCGCTATGTTGCGCTTGTGTATAGCTAGACCAGTGGTTATCAAACTATATGTTACTGCGCATATGTCGTTTTATTTGAATACATTGCTATTTCCTTTTTAAATCCAAAAAGTAATTTAAACAAATTGAATAAATACGAAGATGTGCGCGTTCGAGCGAAAAGTGGCACATTTTCGAGCGAGGGAAGCAAATGAAGCGCGACGCGGAGCGCGCGCTTATTTTCCGAGATCGGAAATGTGCCACTTTGAGCTCGAATGCACACTCGGTTTTAAGCACCATTCACAATGATTTAGACCAATATATTAGATGAAAAATCAATACAATAACTTTAATCGTTCCATCTCGCTCGCACCGACACGATTCTCGTATCTTTTCGCTCGCTCCCACTCATTTGCTATGGTAAAAATACATTTTGACTTAAATTAAAATTTTGATTGTATGTCAAGGGGTTAAATGTATATAATTTTTAAAAGATTTAATATATTTTGATTTTCCAAAAACCCCATTTAAATACCTGTATTAGTTTTCGAGTAATTAATTTTTTTCTAAGTTGAGAGGCCGAGGACCGTATCATCTCCAAGAGATTTACAGGTCCCATCGAGAAATTGTTTATTGCAAAAGAACCGATGCCGAAATTTGTGTGCGGGTTTTTCTGGCCGACAAAGAATTAAATTTAAGCTAACAGGTGTCTCGGCGAATTTTTTGAAAACGCATATTTTTTTTTCGAAGGCGCGAAGTTCAAATGCGCAAAAACGCAACCGGACAATTGCGCGAACAGTCGTTCCCCGATACAATTCCGCACAAAATAATGGCGCAAAATACGGACAAATCGAAAGAAAAATTCAGAAAAAGTGTGTACTGACCTTTAGATGACTTCTGCGTCGAAGATCTGGAACTGGCTCAGCTCCAGGTTGGACCATTCCTTCGTCCATGGGCAGGAACCACTCGCGAACCGCGCTCCCGATTTTTTGCGAATATTTAGGAAGGTTCACTGGTTTAAAAGGCACTAAAACCGGAAGTTAAAATCGCGCGATTTTTGATTTAGGGGATTTTTTTTTAAATACTGGGAGGATGCATTAAACGGTTGAAAGACTACGCACTTGGTCCAAGCGAAATCGCGCTAAAAACGTTAAAAAATTGGTGTCCTGAAACAATCAAAAAAGGCTTTGGTTAGTCCTGAAAATTGAGCAGGTTTGAAGGGTGTACTTACATGCTTACGTGGAGGAACATTGTCGGGCCCCGATGGACTTCCTTCTGGATGGTATTTTCCCATGGGTTGAGTACCACTGCTGTAACAGAATTAATTTTTTATTATACCTGAACCAACCCTTAAAATATTGCAAAACACATATGATAATGTAATAAAAAAACTCAACCTTTTGCACGAATTTGAAATGCTTAAAGAGCATTCGAAGTCTGCAATGAATATATTAAGGCCCTTCGTCAATTTTGCATGGATACAATTCGCACCCATTTAAACTGCATAAAGGCACAAACAATACTAAAATGATGAGTTAATGGTACAACTATTGGGTCATCGATGCTTTATCAGGTCGACCGCACAGGTGGCCCGATAAAGCCAGTGTGTTTACCAAAATAAATTTGAATTGAAAGAAATCATTCTAGAATATTCTTTATAGCTCTAAACAAAAATTTTGTAAAGCAAATTAGGCCTTTTTGCACGTCAGATTTCGCAAAACTAACATGCCAATTCGATTCGTACAATTTTGAGCTTTCATTTGATGTTTTTTCAAAATTGAAATATCACCAAATTGAAGCACAATAAATATTTTGGAGTTCGTAGGGCCTAACTCAAAAGGAAAAATTAAAAAACCCCCACCACTAAGTCCCCAAGTCAAAATGCAAGCGATCGACATGAAAATTTTGCCAAAATTATGAAATCGTACACACGCTACTGAAAAAAAAATATTTTCTCAAAAACCACTTGCGATAATGGAATGCCCTTTTCGCCAAGTCAAAGCACATTAAATCCCGCATGTGTGCTACAGTTTTTGAAAATATTCCTGAAGGAATAACCCAGCTGCGAATTTCTTAAGACTCAAATTAAACGTAACATCTATGAAAAAAAATATTTCTCAAAAACCCCTGGAGATATTAAAGTGCCTTTTAGACCTAAGTAAATTCATTTGTTTACACGTCTAATTGTCAAGTTACCAATCATTTTCTCCAAAGATAACAGAATGACAATTTTTCAAAGATCGCTTTTTAGCTCCGAACTTGAGCAGCTGGAAAAAAACATAAAAAACTATTTTGAAAAAAATTGCAACAAGCCTTATTAACTTATTTTTGTACCCTTTTTCGATTGCTAAAAACCCCATTTTAAAAGATCTTTTAGTTTTTCTGTTATAAACAATTTCTTGTCGCCATCTGTATTTTAATTTAAACAAATTTGGTAAAACAATTGGTAGGTACAAAAACTAATTTCTCATTTTCCCGAGATCGAAAATGTGCCACTTTGAGCTCGAATGTGCACACTCGGTTTTAAGCATGATTCTCAAAAATTTTCACGACAAAAAATTAGTAAATTATTTTTTATCATTCCCTCTCACTCGTACTTATGAGTTTGTCGTATCTTTTCGCTCCCTTCCACTCATTGCTATGGTTAATAAATTTTTTCAACATAAAATCGATATTAATGAAACCAAATTTAAATTTATTATTTCTAAGAGTGTTGAATAAAGTAGACACGTCCAATAAATACAAGGATGTGCACATTCGAGCGAAAAGTGGCACATTTTAGAGCGAGGGAAGCAAATGAAGCGCGACGCGGAGCGGCGCGTTTCATTTTCCCGAGATCGGAAATGTGCCACTTTGAGCTCGAACGCGCACACTCGACTTTAAGCACACTTTACAAGAATTAATAAACTCTCTGACAATTCGCAATTAAATATTACAGAATTATATTAATAACAAAATTCTCAAATCGCCAATTTTGTGCCTTTTAACAAAATTATTGTTGAAAACAAACCTTTTTCGGAACATAAAATTGAATACAGTTCTTGACGTCTTAAAGACATCAAAATCTACAATGGCACCCTAAACGATTGACGCCTCCTAGACGCCATTGTATGTCAAGCGGTTAATAAACAATTAATTTTCTTTAAAATTTTGGATTATAAAATGTTTCAGTAAAGTACCAAGATCTTTTAACTCCAATACTAATAAAAATTTCAAAAAAAGTTTAGCACTGATACTGAATCAAGTTGGCAATCAAAAATAAACCTATTTTTTTGAAATGACTTATTAATTAAATTAAATGGTAATTTATTGTACATTTATGCAAAGTCCCCGAGGAGCTCTATCTAATTATAAAAAATACCCTTCTATTTAAGATAAGACAGTAGGCACGATTTCCGGCTAAAACGAAAGTATAACAAAATTAAAATTTATGTCGGTGCATAGAACGAATAAATTTAAAAAAATTTTGAAAATTTTATTATTTTAGCCATTATAAGCTCGTTGCACTTTAAATCATACACCCGGTATATTTCCTCATCAAAGATTTTTCCGAATAGAACTTTACCGTTACGTTCGTAGAAACGGATGTGGTTTTCGTGCTGCGTTAGTTCGTAAAGTACAGTTTAAAAACACAAATCGTAAAAAGGCAAAATAAACTGTTATCTCAAAAGCCAGGTAAGAATTGCGATAAGGTCGGCTCGCAAATAGCCCGAAACTTCTGCGTCATTCTTGAACGTATCAAAATTCAACACAAAGCGCATTAATTTAGGGGTTAGTTTTGATTTTTTTCAAAAGCCACTAAAGCTCAAAAATTACCAATTTTTTTGTAAGCACAGCGGTACCAAAATTTTTGAGATACCATTAATTTTACACAATAAAAATCAAAAAACATTAATAAAAATCTTTAAAAAAAGACTTACAGCTTTGAATTTCGCAGAAGGGGTGCTTCTTGGGGGTAGAAGGCCCTTGATAAACACTGTCACTCTACACATTTATATAATCACTGGTTAATTAAAATTTTGGGGAGCGTTTAACTAAGCTCGCCGACGTGCCTTTTACAACTGAAGTATGCCGGGAACGGGTGCCGGAATTCCAGTTTGTGATAAGCATTTTGTTTACGTTTTATTTGAATTAAATTTTTGAGCATTTACATGGCAGTTTTCGAACGATTTCTGTCATTACTTAAATCTTCGATTTTTGCATAAAACCAATGATTTTGACATTCTAAGCTCGTGGCACTTTGCTAAAACACCTTTGTAATCGAACATAAAAATATTTTTTTGAAATTAGTTAATGATAAAATGGTAACTTAATTTATATTTTTGGAAAACGTCCGAAGAGCTCTATCCAATTATATAAAAAAAAATTAATATCTTTCTATTTGCAAGATTTACATACAAGCGCCAACAAAACCTGAGATGTATACAATTAAAAAAAAAACAATAATTAAAAAATTACACGAAGGTACATCTAAGCCTAGTGTTTAAAATAAATTTTACAAAATTTTATGAATTATTCGTTTTAATAGATGAATCAATTAATCGGTCATTCACTGAGTTATACTCGGACATTTTTTAGACGAACATGGTCATCCGTTGTTCTCCTCGTTTTATACCCCATTTAGTTTATTTTACAAAGTTTATGTCCAAATTGCGATAATGTTTACATTAATTGATAAACAAAAATAATATCTATTACTATTTTTTTTATATCAACATAGCTCTCGATGGAATAAATTGGTCATTCACTGGACGTTTTACCCTACTAGAAATGTGATGAGTGCAAGGCAGTTTCCAATTTTTTTTTTAAATTTATCCTTGTGTGCTTAATAAATGTAACTTGTAAAAGTGATTGCGGATTAACGAAGACAAATATTTATGTAATGAAGTGCCCAGAAAAGTTTGCAAGTGGTTGTCGCCGTTTAAATTAAGAAAATTAACTTTAAATTCGCCCTTGGACTTTTCTTTGGTTCAATTGGCATTTTATTTAAATTACAAGGAAGCTGCTGTAATTTTATTATCGCTATTTAAAGTAACTAGTCTGCAAATGAAGAATTATTGTTCGAAAATTGGTTTTTATGAAAAGTTTATGCTCTTTGCGAGAAATTAATTCGTTTTTTTTTTATAATTAAATGGAGACGTTTTTTTACGAATCTGTTTTAAGTCATTTTTTTAATAACGATTTTTCTTTTTGTTGATAATTGTTTTAATAACTAATTTTTAAAAAATGTACTTTAATCTATATTATTTGAGATTTTAATCGTAGTAATAAATTTTTATTTGAATAAACTAATGAAGTTTTTTAATGTAGGCTTAAAGCGTGATTTTTTAAAGAGTTTTTGCAATAATTTCACTTACATAATTGTTTGTTGAATTTAAATTGCAAACTTGCTTTTTATGAAGACAAAGCGATTTTTTAACGCGACCTCTCGTATCTACAATAAGGACTACATAATTACTTACGTTACCATGACAACGATTTACAACACGACTTCGTAGTTTTCGGTAGCTGATCACTTCTGTCCCCCTTCCATGCTCAATTTTGTCAAGGTGGGTTTAACCGAGAATGCCAACTTGTCCAAATGCACTTCTCTAAAATGGATCACGTAAATTTGGTTACTCTGGAAATAAAAACAATAAATCAAAACTATGGAGACCACAGAAGGAGCACCAACTCCATGTACACAAATAAGAGGGCACTAGTGTTTCGTTTGTAGCAAAACAGTTTAAATTCAAAAACATATTTTGATGCGATTTAAAAAAAAATAATGACAAAAATTGTTATAAAAAAAACGTTTTCAATAAATTAGTTCTTTTTTTGGTTCAAGCGACTTGCGTCAGTTCAAAAATCTCAAATGTGACATTCGACTTTTTTTTAAATAGAAATTACACTAAGGCCGCCCCTGGTCATAATTAATTTCTTTTAAATTAAATAAATTTTGTTATTACTATTATTATAATAAGACTATTACTAATTAGATTAATTCTTTTTTTAGGTAACAATCTTAATCAACAATGCAGGAGTGGTTTCAGGAAGACTGCTTTTGGACACCCCCGACCATTTGATTCAGCGCACCTTCGACGTCAACATAGTCGCGCATTTTTGGGTATTAAAATGAAAAATGGCACAAGTAAAAAGTATCAATTCTTTCTGTAAATTTTAGACGACGAAAGCGTTTCTGCCGAAAATGATAGAAAACGATCACGGCCACATCGTTACAATTGCATCTTTGGCTGGCCAAATAGGCGTCCACAAGCTGGTCGATTATTGTTCTTCCAAATTTGCCGCAGTTGGATTTGATGAGGCTTTACGAGTCGAGCTCGAAAAATTAGGTTGGTTGAAAATTATTTTCTCAGTTTATATTTTCTTCTATTGATCACTAAACGAAGAAGAATAAGCTTTAACCTTTGCTAAAAGTAAGAAGAAGTGGCATAATGTGAGTTTCAGCCGCTCTCGGTGTAGGTAAAATTTTTCGCCCCTTTATTTAGGTATTTAAATCCAAAAAGCTCCAAAAGTTTGAGAAATATAGAACTTCTTGTCAATTTCTGCCGCCCCTAAAAAGTGCGAATTACCCCCACTATCCTCTCCACCGCGCTACGCTACTGATAATTAAAAGTTTTTCAAACGTATTTAAATTTGTGTTTTTCGGAAAATAGACAAATGCGGATTAGAAAAAATCTCAAATGCAGCACTGATGTTTCTGGAGGGGGGACAGTAATTTTGACCGAGAATCGAATTTTGGAATTACTCAAATTGTTTTTAGTAAAACAACTAACGATCAGAATTAAATGGGATTTTTGGGCCAATCAAAAAATAATTCAATTTACAAAAAATAAAGTGCACAGCAATTTTTGTTAAAAATTTTTGGCATTTTTTCGTAACCTCTCAAAGTTCAAAATTGAAAGTATTAATACGAACTAACCCCCGACCGGAATCCCATAAAAATAATGAAATAACAACTCACCGAAAATATTACAAAGCTTTGATTGATGTTATGCAAAAAATACACAATTTTTTATAATTGTTAAAGTTAGTAAAACTGGTCATCCTTTAAAAACACAATAAAATCAAGTCAACAAAATAAACGAAGGCTTCTTCGTTTCTTTCCGCACCACGGACACACAAATACTAAAATTTGTAAGTTAAAAATGTAAAATGTGGAAATATTATGAAAACTGATAGCGATATCTTAACGCCTAAATACAAAACACGTTTATCTACCAACGATATCAGCAGTGCTTTGGCCTATAACAAAAATTAGTCATTTTCACGTCGAATTTATTTCTCAAATCAAAAAATCAATAAACGTTTAAAGATTAAAATGGCAAAACAAAGGCTTTTATATACACAAAAATTGGCATTCAATATTTTTGGAAGTAACTACTTAAATATTTGAATGACCGAGCTTTGCTCGGCGTTATTCGGTTTCGCCGTGGGAATGCGATGGCTTTCGGTCGCCTAGATACTGAAATATATAGACATTTATGTAGTGACATCTGTCGTTGCGTATTAATGCACGAGTATTTCAGCCAATTGGTACTTCAATGTTCTATGAGATGGCGCTAAAACATTTTCTTTTTGTGTAAAAAACGCATTTTTACCGATGACACCTATTTATATAAACTGTGGGAGCAAAATATAATGTAAATACAAGATTTTATCTAAATCGTTAGAGCCGTTTCGGACAAACCTACATATAGTAAATATATACGAGAATAGCTCGTTTAAAGTATAAGATATTGGCTCCCAATTAAATTAATTGAGTATCCTAGCAACATAGTTTATTAGTTATTTTTCAATTACCGTGGAAGTGGAGCAAATGTAACGTGGCATGCTTTGCTTTTCCCGAGATCAAAAATGTGCCACGTGAATGTTAATTTTCCAAAAAAAATCTTTCGAAAACAGATATATATTTAAGCAATATTTTTCTAAATTAAACAGCTTTTAATTTAATATAATTTTTTTTAATTTAATGAATTTTTTAAATCAAAACAAAACAAAACAAAGTTATTAAAAAAACACATAAACTCTTAAACCGTTTACGAACATAAAAAATAACCTACTTGGCTAAATTTAATCTTTTTTAATTAACAAAAACAAAATAATAAATCAAACTGGGTAAAACACATTTCAACTGAAATTGACTGTTTTTTTGAAAAAACATCGAAAAATTAATGTGACAAGATGTGATTTTGAAAGTCACTGTGATTTTATAATTTTGTTATTAAACCTTTAACAAGTAGTAAATCATGTCTAAATCCGATAGATCTTTTTCTTTAAATTAAAAAAAAAAATTGTGTGCGTGGAGCCCACGCCCAACATAAGTGAAACTTTTTAGGCATAGATAGAAATACATTAGTAGTATTTCTTATTGAACAAGAGATAATAATTTTTAATTTTGTTTCAATTTTAAAAAAAATTGGGGAAGAAAAAAATTATTGCTGCATTTTATTCGAGAATTTCAATTCAAAATTGTTTAATAAACATCCCCACTCCCGCCACCTTCCCTTTGGGTTGCCGCTGACGCACTCTCTTCCTCTACCGGTTCCCCCACCACATACCTAACTATTCCCCTCCAGCGATCGGAATTTTAGTAACGCTCCAAAATTGTAGCCCACCCAGCAAAGAAGCTTCACTTCAAAAAGTTGTATACCTGTACAATCATTTTTTTTTATTATTTCAGGTGTAAAAGGAGTGAAAACGACGGTCATCTGCCCGTATTTCATCCAATCGACGGGGATGTTCAACGACGTCCTCTCCCGATTCTTCCCAACCCTTAAATCGTCAGAAGTCGCCGACAAAATAGTCGACGGCATTCAAAGAGAAAAACTGATGGTCGTCGTTCCCGGATATTTAGGTTTAGTTTGGCTCAAGTGGTCAGTTTTTCCGATTCGGAACCGATTTCGAACGATTAATTTCGATCTATTTGCAGGATTTTTCCCTGGCCCGTCATTTCAATGTTCATAAGGAACGTTATATCGAATCCAGCACCTTCCAGCCCCGAATTGCTGCCAGCAGTGCCTACACACAAATCGAACATGCAAAAACTCAGTTTGGAGTCGAAAGTGAACCATCGAATTCCTGTGACTGATAAGAAGTCGTAGCTTTAATTTATTTCTCTTAGATAAAAAATCATCTAAATAAACCGTGTTTGTTTCGTTAAGGTGGCTGATTCAGTGCTGGCTCTAAAAGTTTTTGTTTGAATTTTGTAATTCAAAATCAATTTTTCTCGAAAACTGATTTGTTTTTATGAAAGCTTTTCGAATCTCCGCAAGCTTCAGTTGGAGAGTTTTTTTTTTATTGTTTAGCCCCGCTGTAGTTACGCTACTGCTTATATGTTATATTTCTGTTGGCGTTGTATGGGCTTTAGTGGTGGATCAGCCATTTTTGTTTGTTTTGTATGATATTAAAAAAGTAAAGAGTGGTGAGTAACACTTAATTTTGTTTTTGTGTTATCATTAAGCATACTTCTTTATCTGCCGAAAAAAATTGTTGTGGTTAATTGCTCTTCGCTGAAAGACACTTTTTGTTTTAATTTAAGCATTTATTATTTATGGAGCAAAATAGTTCAAAATATGGTAAAAGAAAAGGCACTTGTTGTAAAATGATGTCTGATTTTTTTATTAGTGTGGTAATTTTTTTTGGGGGAAATTTTTTTTTATTAATATTCAATTAATTTTTAAAAGTTTACGTAATTAAAAAAATTATCTGGCAAAATTAAAGTGCTGCAGCTTCTTTAAAGCGTTCTTTTTTAAAAATTTTTGTTCAGATTATAAGATATTATTTATTGCGAAATTTTGTCGCCCCCAAAAGTGTCGATCGGGGCGCGCCGCCCCCTCTTTGCTACGCCATTGATTTACAGCTGCATTAAAAAGTATTATCTTTATCAGGGACTGGTCGTTTTGATATCAAAAATTAATCAGCTTTTTCCCAACACTTAAATGCACGTGTAAAAATACTCCTTTGCGCAAAAGCAAGCTGAACGTTTAATAAGTGCCCCAAATTATTTATATACAGTCTCTTAAATGAGTCGAATTTAGCCATCTGTGAACCTAACCTATTACTCTTGTGGTCAGCTTAGTTATTACAGTAAAACCTCAATTATCGTTGCCAAAATTAAACCTCGGTATTTCTTACTAAATATTTTATTTTGCACTAAACAGTGTTTTTTCCTTTGTTGATTTTAAGATAATGTACGACTGTTTTATTTAGTGATTAATATTTGTTGCGTTTTTTATAAACATATACCTAAGCATGTGACCAAGTTTTTTCCTGTTTAAACGGGACGCTTCGTAATTGTGCTTAAAACCGAGTGCGCGCATTCGAGCTCAAAGTGGCACATTCCGATCTCGGGAAAATGAAGCGCGCCGCTCCGCGTCGCGCTTCATTTGCCTCCCTCGCTCGGAAATGTGCCACTTTTCGCTCGAATGCGCACATCCTCGTATTCATTGAATTTAAAAAATTAAACTTTCTTTACAATCAACAAATTTCAATTTATTTCAGTAAATATTGATAATATATTCGAAAAACGTATTTTTACCATAGCAATGAGTGGGAGAGAGCGAAAAGATACAAGAAACTCATAAGTATGAGTGAGAGGGAATGATAGAAATTGTATACTACTTTTTTGTTACCAAAATTATTGTGAATCGTGCTTATAACCGAGTGTGCACATTCGAGCTCAAAGTGGCACATTCCGATCTCGGGAAAATGAAGCGCGCCGCTCCGCGTCGCGCTTCATTTGCCTCCCTCGCTCGGAAATGTGCCACTTTTCGCTCGAATGCGCACATCCTCGTATTCATTGAATTTAAAAAATTAAACTTTCTTTACAATCAACAAATTTCAATTTATTTCAGTAAATATTGATAATATATTCGAAAAACGTATTTTTACCATAGCAATGAGTGGGAGAGAGCGAAAAGATACAAGAAACTCATAAGTATGAGTGAGAGGGAATGATAGAAATTGTATACTACTTTTTTGTTACCAAAATTATTGTAAATCGTGCTTAAAGCCGAGTTCGCTCAAAATTTTTTAAATTTCAAAATCTGTCAAAAATCGATTCTCTTTTTCTCGTTACAGTATAATTTTATAGACAAACAAAAAATAAGTTTCTGAAAGTTTCAATGTAAAATTTGAGTTTTAAAAGGTCGCTCAGAATTTTTTTTAATTTATTAGTGCATCACTGGTTTTTTCGAGCGACCTTTAATATTGAAATTAAAATTTCATACATTTTTTTTCTATAGGTAACTTCCATTTAATATTTTTTTTCATTCTGCGATTTTAAAAAAAGCTGTGTTTTAACATTGGCAAAATCAAGTCTTACCTTTTTAATTGAATTAATGCCAACCCTGGTTTCTTAAGGGTAGTAAAAAGTTTTAAACTATTTTGTTTTGATTATTATAAACACAAATTAATAATTTCCATGCAATAGTTTCCCTTGCAATTTTAATAATTGTCTTCTTTAACATTGACAAAATTCATGTCTTACATTTTCAATTGGTTTAACGCCTTTCCTGCTTTTTTACGAGTAGTTAGAATTTTTTAATCATTTTTGTGGTTTGTTAACAACACTAATTAATAACCTACATATTATAATTTTTTCAAATTTGTGATTTTATAAAAATGTATTATTTAATATAGGCAAATTCAAATGTCTTTTTGTAATTGATTTAATCGGTGCCCTTGATTTTTAAGCATAGTTAGAAAGTTTTTAATATTTTTTTTGGTGTATTATAAACATTAATTAATAATTTTTGTGCAATACTTTCCCCAATATGACAATTTAAAAAAATTATGTTTTTCAACATAAAATTATTTCTCAATTCTACATTTTTGATTGATTTAATGTCTACTCTGCCTTTTTAGGGGTAGTAATTTAAAATTAATTTAAAATGTTTATTAATTAAAGAAAATATTAATTTGTCACGCTTTTGATTTTTTTTTTGAAGTTCAAAATAAGGGAAACATTGATATAAAATAAAAAAAATTATCGATATTTTGAAATAGATTTAAAAAAGATTTAAGATAAAGCCTTACCTAACAACCGCAGTAATAACTACACTTACCCTATTTAGTAAAATAATCAACAAAAATTCACCACGAGATGAACGAAAATGAAACAAATCTTTTTTTGAGCCATCCTTTGGAGGTAGCTCTTAAAACATCAAAAACTAATATTTTTTTCACTCGAAATTCAAAAAAAAAATAGTCGGTTTTTTTGCGCCACCCTAATATCTATAGTGGAATCCAATTAACACGAAGATGTGCGCATTCGAGCGAAAAGTGGCACATTTCCGAGCGAGGGAGGCAAATGAAGCGCGACGCGGAGCGGCGCGCTTCATTTTCCCGAGATCGGAATGTGCCACTTTGAGCTCGAATGTGCACACTCGGTTTTAAGCGCGATTCACAATAATTAATTTACTTTAAAAAAAATTCGAGTAATTTTAAAACCGTAGTTGCACTCTCAAAATGTCACATTATATATAGCTTTTGTTTTTTTTCTATACATTCAATTAACCGAATTTTTAATTAACCGAATGAGCTGCATCAATAATTAGTCCGGATAACCGAGTTTCCACTGTAGGGGAGACCGGGGTTGGAACTCACATTTTTTTTTTGTATTTTTAAACCCCATGATCTTAATTTATAAATTACATTTATATATCAATAGATAGTGTTTTTATTCTAGTTTAAGAAAAAAAAAGACTTTTTCTCTACCATTATGTAATGAGCAGATATTATAATTTTTCTGAAAAAAAAAAGTGCGACTTTCAACCCCGTGTATAAGGGATGGTTGTCATAGTGTCTGAGGTAGGTAATCACCCGCTAAATAAAAGGTAAAATACAAAATGACAAAACAAATGCATATGCTATTCATAACCTATTCTATCTAACGAACTTAGGTTATGGTAACAAAAATGACAAATGTATAATTACAGCCAATCGTTTATGTAGTAAAACCCCTAGAAACCAATAAAAAAGGCCGCACAAATTCATGGTTACTTTGCACAGGTGACAACTAGCCTCCGTTAACTTGAGACAACTTTCCCCAAAACAGTTTTAGACAATTAACTCCCAAAATAAATTTAAATCAATGGTCATTTAAGAAACCATATGAATAATGTCATAAAGCATTTCTAAAACTACATAAATACACAAAAAAGTATATCACTATGCAAAATTTAAATATACTTACGAGACTCAAAACAGAATCACAAAAAATTACTTTTACTGTACAAAAAATACAAACGTATATATTTCTTATACGGTATTTTAGAAAGAACTGAAGTGAAGTACGCAAGGAGGTATTGTGCTCGGGCTTCTTTGGCACGGGTAAACAAATTTATTAATTCATTAGGTTTGCTGTTATGGCTTATGGTGCCAACCTACCCGTGCCACAACCATACCCGGTCTCCCCTACTTTAAATTAAGTAGTATTTTGAAATTATTTAAAGGCGAGTTTACACGTTCGAATAATTTGCGAAAAACCGGCTCGAGTTTCCATATTTACGCAAGCAAATCGTTACGTTTACTGTTATTAACAACAATACATACGGCGTAGCTATGGCAACGCGATGAAATGCTGCCAACGTATAAATTAAAAATTTCTAGTATTCCAACAATCGAAAATGACGTTTAATTAGTGTTACAAAATGAAGTGTAAAGAGAGTGTTACCACACTGTATTTTTTAGGAACCTATTTACTTTGTTACCTTGAAAAAATCTCAAATTAATGAAATTTTAAAGAGCACTGTAACTTTATTTTTAAATTCTGTACTTTCCACAACGTTTTTTAAATGAATAGATTAAACAATTTAAATAAAAAAACGAATACTACGCAGCTCTCAATATACCTACTTTTTTTATCATTAAACAAACAGTAGTTAAGCCTAGGGTGCAGTTTTAGTAACAAATTATCTGTCACACAAATGATGAGGCACGCACTAGTAATAATCACATTCAATCTCGGCATCTTTTTCGAAAATGCGGCCCCCCAAAATTTGGCGAACGAAATTAAAAAGGCGCGCTTCTGTGCCACGTTCGACACGTGCGATGCTTGCGTTCAATCCGAACATGGCTGCGTCTGGTGCTACGGCAAGGTACGTATTTATTTATTGTTTGGTTAAAAATCGTTTCTCGAAATGTCGACTTTAAGAGCTTCGAGGGCAGCAGGTGCGCTCCTAAAGCGACGTTACTCAAAAACGGATGCGACGAAAGATCAATATTTGAAAATAAGGAGAATTCCGTTATAGCCAGTGTGGATTTAGACAAAAAGTTTCAAGATGTCACCAATCCGGATAATTTGGAAGAAGCCGTCCAGATTAAACCGCAAAAAATTAGCATCAAATTGAAACCGAGTAAGTTTTACAAAAGTTACGCTTTTTTACATTCGTTAATTTTTTTTATTTTGGTGGTGGTACTAAAGTGTTAAGTATTATTTAAAAAAAATTACAAAATTAACAACGTTTTGGATTGTACCCACTCAAAATTTTGAATATGATTTAAAGCAGATTTGTTGCCATAGTAACGCAACTTAATGGTTTATTTAAAATTTAGGTTAGGATGACAACAGTGGCTTTAATTGCAACAAATAAAACAATTTGTAACGAATTATTAACGTCAAAAAAAGGATGTAGAATTGTCAAATTTGAAACAGACCTTTAGTAAATTTCTCAATGACATATATTTTTTTTAATATTGAGATTAAACTTTAATGACTTGTATAAGGTAAGAGACCCAATAGCGGAACACTTCGGTATTGTTCGTATTATGTAATATTATTTTTATGTTATTAATGCTGTATAAAAACGTGATCTAATACTCGTACCATTTTTTGTATGAAATTAGTATTCGATCAACTACGATACAAATAATGTCAAAATATATTATGACGCATAAAATAAATGACGTTTCCCAGACGCCATTGTACGTCAAAAGGTTAAACTTATTCTTCTTTCTGAATAATTTAATTGTAATTAGTAATAATAATTTTTGAATATAATAAATACCATTTTAAATAAATAAAGTAATTAAATTAATTTTTTTTTTTGGTTTATAAAAACTCTTTGGTGATGAGGTATCACGGTAACCCAAAAATTATTTTGAAATATTAATTTTACTCTTTGCTGTTAATTTATTATTTAAAATTTTATTTTTAAAAATAAACCCTTATTAATCAATAACAAAAAAAAAGATATTTTAAATAGACAAAAACATTTTTATAGCTCTATTTCGTTGAACACGACAAAATAGTGCTCAACTATTGGGCCCGTTACCTTATTTGTAAAAATTAATTGCAGAAATAAGAACATTTAAAAAACGTCTACAAATACAAATCGCTCATGAAACGTATTAATAAATAACAATATTGTAATTTATACTACAAGCATTCAAAACATAATAATAAAGAACCGTAGTAAACCAAGACTTAAAATCACGCGGCGATCGATCGGTTTGGCAACCCTGCCTAAAGCCCAGTCCACATCGACACACATTTGCCTGCAAACAACGAAACAAATGTTGTAAACTTGCACAAATGTTGTGTCAATACTGTTTTCGAGCAGTCGCTTAAAACTATTCCCATTCCATTTAGGACAGAAAAACAAACGTTTTAAACGCACACAATCGTTCAGAAACAAGCCGGGCAAACGTTTAGTGCTGTGCAATGACTTTTATCATGGTCAAAAGCAGAAGTGTGGTTATGTAGTACCGTACAAACGTATCGGTTGGTCTTGGTCAAAGCAGACAGCTGCGGATCAGTGCACCGGTAAAACCTGTCCGCCAAAAACAAGCCGAAGAAACAGCTGCTTGTAGGTAAGTATAATTATAAAAGCGCCCAGTGCGAAAAACGAGTGATTCTTTCTGACTTGTAGAAAGTTTTTAAGGGCTGCTCTAATTTCGATAAGTACCGATGTGGAGCCAACAGAGAACGCTTTTTTTCATCCAAGATTTGCACCGTAATCCCTGTCTGTGGAATTTAAAAAGCGAGGACTACAAAAATCGAATTAAGAAAAACGAGGCATTAGAGGCTTTAGGTGTAAAGTACAAAGTCAACGCGGTGATAGCGAACAATAAAATTCGCGCTTTAAAAAACCAATTCTACAGAGAATACAGAAAAATTAAAGTGGCCGAGAAGCAGGGTTTAGTTCCCAGGAGAATAACCTGGTTTGGTTACAAACATTTGTTGTTTCTGCTGCTGGGAAGTCTCTCGACAACTAACATCAAAACAGAAACAAAAGTTAGTATGTTTTTTTGCGATTTTCTATTAGTGTTCATCTATTATATTGATATTATAATATAAACGATTGTTTATTTGGGGTGGGTTTGAACATATTTTTTATTATACAGGGTGTCCTAAGAATTGGTACTGAAACTTAATCGGACGATACTTAATACCGATCCAAAATACTTGAAGATAGTGCAGTTGCAGACTTTTAAAAAACAAAATTCAAAACTTTGAAAGCGCCTAGCGCTTCTTTCCAGATAACTTACCATTGGACATTATTTTTTTATACCAGTTTTATGATCGAATAGAATTTAAAAAGTTTTTGAACATATCTTTACAAAAATCGATACGAATTTTTAGAGCCAAAAATATAAAAAAAATTAAAATAGGAGGACAAGGTTTTGATCCAATGTTTTAATCAAATATTTTGTTCAATGACCTTTTGCCAACTTTTTGGTAACTGCACGATTCCAGGCTCGTAGAACTCTTTGTTATCAACAAAAAACTGAAATTTTTATTATTTAAATATTGATATCAATAGTAATCTGATGGTACAAAACCAGCGCTATATGGTGTATGTGACATTATTTCCTAACCCAGTTCTAATAATTTTTGACAAGCAATTAATAAAGTGTGAGATCGCACGTTGTCATGGTAGAACATAATGCATGGGCGTTTATCACCCGTTGATCGCGATCGAGTGGTCGATTTTGTTGTGGTGGGGGTTGGTCAAGTTATAGGTCACACATTTACTTTGTTTGCAATGTATTTGTCGATTGTCATATACCTTGGTATGCAAAGGTAGCTCCCGTATTTCAAAAGGTTTGATTGCTTTCTCCAATTTAATCAGTCCTTGTCAGTAACCATCTGAATTGATCGTGTGGTTCCCTGGAAGCAGCTCAAAATACACGACAAACCTACCAAACCTAAAGAATTGTCATTTTTTAATGCACTTCAGCTATAGATGTGGCTTGCGCTGGTTTATCACGCGTGGGTCACGGCCCTTTTTGATACCATTGCAGACAACCCATTATTCATCACCAGTGATATGACGAAAATTTTCATGTTGAATTTAATGTCTTCAAGGATGTCCTTATCATTTTTGTCATAAGTCTTACTCATTAACCCTTTGGCATCATGTAAAAAGTAAATTGTTAACGAATGCTTTACGTTTTAGGAGGAAACCTTTGAAATTCTAGACGAGCTAGGAGAAGACGTAGAACTAGACAGCGAAAATGACTCTTCTCTTGATATATTTGCTGATATTGAACCTGCCCAGGAACCAGTCATCAAAGACGTTGTCACAGACGCACCAAAAGAAAAAAAATATGCGTCTCCATCGAAAGACCAAAAGACAAAAATTAAGGACCCGTACCCAATGAAAACATTGAACGACACGGAAACCCTAATTACAGCTGGTCCTAGACGTGACGATTATTCCGTTTACGGAGAACATATTGCCAATAAACTCAGAAACAGCGGCAAATCAAAATTAGAAATTGCTATTGCACAAAACAAGATCGATAACGTATGTTTTGACTTGATTATGGGCGAATTCGCGCCAAAAATACATTCGACCACACAACCATCTTCCAGTCGTCCTGTCAATATGCTTCCAGAAAGTTCGCCATTTGCCGGCGAATCATCGGAAGGAACAGATAATAGCTAATCACTTCGATTTACTTGCATAAATAATTGTTACTGTATTAAAATCAATAGTTAAATAAACAATTTTTTAAATTTGCCGTTGTCATGGATCCCGATGAATGGCCGACAATTATTATAAGTTCTACCAACCGAACATTACCAAAAGAAACCACATGATCACTTTTCTTTCTCAATTGTGTTTAAATTTTCATTAAATGTTCCAGAACAACCTGTTAGTTTTCAATTGAAATACCGTCCTGCGAAAAACTACCCTCTCGACATGTACTACTTGATGGATCTGACTGTTACCATGGAGCATGACGTCACGGCCATGGCAGCTTTGGGAAAGGAACTAACGGCCCTGCTCGAAACGCTCACCCAACATTTTAAGGTAGCTTTCGGCTATTATTCCGATAAAGTGGCGATGCCTTTCTCAAAAATGACCAAAGAACTTTTAGAAAATCCGTGCAGCGACTCGGGAAAGGAATGCGAAAAGGGCTTCGACTTCGTCCACAGCCTAAACTTTACAAACAACGTCGACGAGTTCATCGAAAAGGTGCGTGATGGTAATTTGGTGTATTTCCCAATTAGGAATTTAAATTATTTATTTCGTTTTATGTCTTTTGTTGGGCGCGTGCTAAGAATGTGTTCATTTTTTAGATCAACTCGAGTAAAACGACTTCGAATTTGGACAATTTGGAAGGCGGGATGGATGCGATTTATCAGATCATTCTGTGCGAAGAATACGTGAAGTGGAGAAAGAATTCGAGGAAAATTATTGTGATCGCGACCGATGGGATTTTGCATTTTGCTGGAGACGGCATCTTGGCGGGGGCCGTGAAAAGGAACGCTTTGGAGTGTTTTTTGGACGAGAACGGGGTGTATAGTCGGTCCTTGACTTACGATTATCCGTCTTTGGAGGAAGTTTATCGTCGATTAGTTTCTCATAAGGTTTCAAAAATTTTTTGTGTGTACAAAATTGATCAGATTGATGTTTTAGATGAACATGCTGTTTGCTGCAAAAGAAGACGCGCTGAGTTATTACGAAAATCTTCACGAAGCGATACCAACCGTAAGTTTTGTTGGAAAATTGGCGGAAAAGTCGACGAATGTATTGGATTTAGTTAGGACCGGGTATTACAATGTCGCCAAGAAGGTGCATTTTTCTGCAACGAATAACGACAACGTTAAAGTCACTTTTGAAACGGATTGCAATATAAGAAATGCATCGCATCTCGTCGATAGATGTACCAATGTTGAGGTCGGAGAAGAATATGTATTTAATGTCACGTTGGAAGTTGGTAACATTCCAAAGGATATTCAGGTAATTTATACTATACTCTGTCCGGCCAACAGAAATACTTAAGCCACTCCCACAAATGTGCGCTAAATTTAAATATAATTTTTTCTATTAGCTTAATTTTTAAAGCACGTAACACAAGCAACCATACAAGCATTTATGTCCTGCTAGAACGGGGACAAACTTGATTAATAATTTGTACCGTGTGAAACTGGGGACTGCACATATTGGTTCAATTTAGTGAGGCGTGGCTTAACTATTTCTGTTGGCCGGACAGAGTATAATAAAAAATCGTTTTTTTTTGCCTTGTAATAATCACCTTTTCCGTATTAAAATTATATTTAGGGGCGCTTTCGTTTCAAGCACGTATGGGCAACTAATTCTTATTTTGATGCGGCCCATTTAATTATTTTGGCCCGGCCCTTGATTCGAAAAATTTGGCCCCGGAGCCTGAAAGGGTTGCCCATACCTGCACTAGTTTTATTAGCTTAAAAATCTCGATATGCTGTTGTCTCCCATTTACCATTGAGACTCTTCTGTTAACACTAGAAGCGCGGCAATTTTGAACTTACTACAACCGCGGTTACCGCTCAATTAAACCTTTAAGAAAAATTGGTCTTTTGAACAGTTTTTAAAAACAATAAATACTACCATAACTTTCATCGAATATAAAATCAAAATTGATTGAAATTTTAATTGTTTGATTTGAAGAAAAAAAAAGATTCATGTAAAAATCGAATAAAAACGAAGATGTGCGCATTCGAGCGAAAAGTGGCACATTTCCGAGCGAGGGAGGCAAATGAAGCGCGACGCGGAGCGGCGCGCTTCATTTTCCCGAGATCGGAATGTGCCACTTTGAGCTCGAATGTGCACACTCGGTTTTAAGCATGATTCACAATAATTTAGGCCAAAAAATTAGATGCAAAAATCAATTGAATGATTTTATCGTTCTCTCTCACTCGAACATGAGATTGTTGTATCTTTTCGCTCCTTTCCACTCATTGCTATGGTTAATACGTTTTTCGAACATAAAATCAATATGTCCTTAACTCAATTTAATTTGTCAGAGCGAAGAATCAGTAAATAAATGGAATAAATACGAAGATGTGCGCATTCGAGCGAAAAGTGGCACATTTCCGAGCGAGGGAGGCAAATGAAGCGCGACGCGGAGCGGCGCGCTTCATTTTCCCGAGATCGGAATGTGCCACTTTGAGCTCGAATGTGCACACTCCACTTTAAGCACGATTCACAATAGTTAATGTATTTCCTAAAAAAAATTAATTATCCAAACTAATATTATAAAAGCGAAAGTAACTCTGTCTGTCTGTCTGTCGCCTTTTTCACGCCTAAACCACGAAACCAATTTTGATATAGAAATAGCTTGGACCTTGAACAAAGACAAGGACAAGGTCTCGAGCGAATATAATGAGTGATTCCTGTTATATTCAATATGTTTAAAACAACCATCTTCAAGATGTCTTTACATAATATTATTTGTCCATTTGATCAAAAAGATCTACTTTTATTTAGTTTTCGTTATAATAAGGCACTGTTTCCGGTTTCTTTTTTCTATGTGATAAAGCATTATCAAATAACATTAGGAAAAGTCATGTAATATGGCAGAAATAAATTCTTCTAATAAAAAGTAACAAAACGATAAAATTGCAAAACGGTCAAAATGACCAATTCCGTGGTTCCAGTGTTAAATACCGAATTTCATTTTATTTTCAATAGAAAGAAACCATAATAATCGAAGAAGAAACCATAAACGAAAAACTGATCATAGAAGTGGAATATTTGGGAAAATGCAAATGTCCCGAAGACCATCAAGACAAAGGTTGCTCGGCGCACGGAGAGTTTCGCTGTGGAATTTGCGAATGTCAAGAAGGATGGTAATTTTAGCCCACGAAGGAAAAGTGGATACAAAACCAACTCTTAACTTTTTTCAGGAAAGGTGACGACTGTCACTTAGATTGTGCCCAACAAAGATTCGAAGAATGCCGCGAAAAAAACGACTCGTACACCTCCAGCACGTGCCATGGAAGGTTAGTCTTATTCTCCAACAAAATCTTCAAAAAAATATTAATTCATTATAATTTTCGAGCTAAATTTCTTCTATCATTATGTCAAACTAAAGCAAAGCAATTTTTAATTAATTATGCTCAAAATCAGGGGAGATTGCGATTGCGGACAATGCACATGCGACGAAGACTACACGGGAAAATATTGCGAGAAAAAACAATGCCTCAAGTAAGCCACATCGACATCACCTAAAACCCAAATTAAAAAAAAATAAACAATTACAGGAACATCTACGGACAAATATGTAGTGGGACCACTCAAGGAATATGCGACGATGGCAATTGCAAATGCAAAAAAGGATTCGTAGGCGAAGACTGCTCGTGTCCTCTTTCGACCAAAAGCTGTCGACCCCCAATCGTGGAAGACGTTTGCAGCAACAACGGACAATGCACGTGTGGAAAATGTCAGTGTCAACCCGGTTATAGCGGATCCTACTGCGAAAATTGTCCCACATGCACCGGCTTATGTGAGGTCTACGAGGACTGTGTTTTGCAGACGGTAGGAACCAATGTCACTTCAGAAAAATGTCTTTCCGACGCCGATGGGAACAAGGAACCCTTTATTATACGTATGGTTAATTCCTTAAGTAAGTTGCGACTTCCCACCATGTAAAATCTAAAAAAAAAAAAATTAAAATCAAAATTTTAGTTTCCGACAGTTCAACTTGTTATGTATCGTACGAGAAAAAAGACGAGATAATCTGTAATGCCCAGTACAACTACAAAATTAATCCAGATTATAACGTAGAACTAGAAATATATGAGCAATGCGGCAAGCCAGTAAAAGCCACGCTCATAATTGGAATAATAATCGCCTCCATACTCGGAATGGGCATTATTCTCATCCTCGCATGGAAAAGCAAGCTCAAATACGACGAGAAACGTGAATATGCCAGATTTCAGGAAAATGTCCAGCGCAGCAAGATGTTGGAAGAAATCCTTTATACAACTCGCCACATCGAACGTACGAAGTGCCGATGGAACTACGAGAATTACGTTAGTATCGCTATAATAATCTTTTTTTACCTTTAAATAACATTCAACACAAGATAATCTTAATAATAATAATAAAATATAAAAACAAATAAATGCGCTTAGTTTCATAGAAGAGGCTAATTATTTTACATCGACATCTTCAACCGAATTGTTATCCGAATCATCGTCGTCCTTAATATCCTCCCCTAATTCCCGAAGTCTACTTTTAAAGCTATTTAATCTCACATCCTGATCGGTCAGTAATTCCAGCAAATCATCTTGATCTTTCCTTAATCTTTCCAACTCTCCATCCTTCGCCTCGTTCTCATTTTGCAATTCTTTCAGTTTCTCTTGAAGCGCCACGTAATCGTCCGGCGCTTTCATTGTGATAATTTCTAAGTCTGGAACGTCAGTAACAGCCCCCGCCGATAGTTGAGCTTTCAGTAAAGTATTTTGATCTCGGAGCTGACCGTTTGTTTGATGCAGATCGTCGAGTTGCACCTTAAAAAAAATTAATCATCACCCAATTCAACTCAAGCAAAAAATATTTCACAGCCAATTTTAAGCCAATTAGATCACCTTAAGTCCATCTCTTTCTTGAATCAAATTCGAGAGCTCCCGACTGTGTTCCTGCAACCTTCGATCTTGATCCCTGATTAAATCCTTGTACTGCAACAGCAACCCATTCTCTTGTTCGCTCAAGCTTAGTTCAGTCATACCATTCAGTAGTTGCTTTTGCGCCCCTAAAGTTTTAATAATCACACCTTCCAGCACCTTAAATAATTTACAAAATTCAAACTCTAATAACAGATCGTTGGTGTACTTCGCTTTAATTTGCGGTTGCTTCGCGGCCTTCGCATACACCTCATGCCTCGAAACCTCGCTCAACTTCGAAACGTACGTCTCCAAACCAACTCTCTTTTCGATCAACTGCGTGAGATTCTCTTTCGAGTAATTCTGAACGGAATTGTCGTTAAAAACGACGCAGATTCCCATTAGAAATGAGCAGAGACCTTGCAAGAGCTCTTCGTTATTGTCGTACTCGTTTGCAGACGTTTGGGCCGTGAGGAAAGCCATGGAGCCGGGAACGTTTAAAAATATGCTTACGGCGGGTGGACAGTGAGACATCCAAGTCGCCAAGAGCATTAAAATTCCAATCTTCGCTTGCAACTTATTGGTTTGTTGGAGAAATACCGCGCATTGATGGAGAAGACTGACGGGTTGAGAACCGAGATTTGTTGCCAAAAGAACCCTTAATAATTGTTCTTTTTGCGCTGGATTCTCGATTAAAGTATGCGAGAGCGCAACAGATGAGAACCAATTACTGAGAGGATCTACATTAAATAATCCTCCGCACAGCAGTTGCCCCGTGGTCAAAGCCGTGTTGTTCGACGTGCTCGGTAAAAGGGTTTGGACGACTTGCTGCTGTCCGATTTCGTTCTTAAAAAGAAAACATTCGAAGCAATATAAAACAGCACATCGTAATGTGAAAGGTTGCTTTTCGTTGACCATCGACATTAGAAGAACGATGATGGCTGGACGTGGCGGATTAGAAGGCGCCATAACAGTACAAAAATATTCTTGATTATTTAAATTGCCTCTGATGACCTCCCCAACGGTATTTATAGTTTCTGTTAAGATATCAGCAGGCACCCCGTTGGACATTAAAATATTGCATAGAGCTTCCAGAAGGCCGGCGTTTCTTAAATTCTTTTGGCACACACTCGTTATTTGTACTGGATTATTCGGAGAGACTAGAGTTCGAACGACTTGCATCACACAATGTATATTTGAGACTTTCTGTGGGGACCATCCGACGTCTTCGATGTTTGCCGGTATTTCAAACATGGGCGCTAATTTTTGAACGTAAGAGCCTTCTTTAAAGAAATTTATATTGCTTGTGTTGTTTTTCAATAAATTTAGCATTAAGAGTAAGCAGTCCTCGACCACAATACCTCCATCTGTATGGCCTTCTTCACGTATCACATCAAATAGTCGATCAAAGGCATTTTCAAAAGCTACTATCTTTTGTATGTTGGCATTGCCTTTAGTTAGCTGTATTAAAAGTAGTAAGGCATCGTTACGAATCACTTCACGACTGTCTGCCAATAAATCCATAAGCTTAGACACACCCATCGGACTTACGAGAACAATGTCCTGTATGTCTTTCGGTTTACTACTTAATAGTGACGTGAGCAGTTTAACAGCAGGCCAACGTACTCTAAAATCATATTCCTCTAGAAAACTAAGCACCAATAAAACATTATCAGAATTCTTAATGAACATCTCTGTGAATTGTTCTCCGACATTAACATTGATATGTAGAGTGCTTTCGTTCTCATCCTCAAACTTCTCTGCAGATGTTACGTTACAGAGAGTATCCAAACAATACCCAATTATCTCGCAATCGGCCCGATCTGTTTCCAAAACTTGTTTCAAAGCCTCCATACCTTGAGCTCCAACTTCCAGCCTGTATTTTCTTGATAGAGCCTTTAGTGCCCTACATGCATCTCGTCTATCATCCAATAAAGTCGAAGAGATTACACGGTCCACTAATTTTTCGACCTTAAATGTATTAAACGAGTAAAATCTGTTGCACAAAGAGAGAGGTTATGTGAATTAAACTCACAGTTTCAGCTCCTGTCGGTTGTTGCCCAGGTTGTGGGGCACCCAACACTGATTTCAACCCACTTCTTAAATATTCCATTTTATTATTGTTTAGTTTTCTTTAATAACATACATCATTTAATACTGTTTACACGTCAGTCATACACGGCAAACTTGAAATGTCAAAGCCAAGTCGCAAACCGCTGCCATCTAAGAGCGACTAGTCGAAATGAGTTTAGAGCGCGAGCTTCCCAGATTTAAAAATTAAATAATTAATGACGTTTAGGTAAAATGGCAGAGCCGGGTCCCGAAGAAGATCCAAATCTCTTTTTCGGAAATGGAGAGTTTGAAATGGCGAACGGTGATAAGTACGTTGGAGACTACTGCGCCCATAGGTATGGATTAATTTGGAGAGAAGGTCGCGGCGTTTACATCACCAAAGATGAGCAAACTTACGAAGGAGAATGGAAAGATGATAAATTAATGGAAGGCCGGCAAATAATAATAAAGTACCCCACAGGAGAAGCTTATCGAGGAACCACAGAGAAAGATAAATATTCGGGACACGGTGTTTATACCTTTGAGAATAAAATGGACATAAGCTCGGAGTTTGTTGATAACAGACCTACAGGAAATGTCGTTTTAATTGATATTAATGGACGCCTGTGGGAAGGTAAACTTAAAAGACTTCATTTCATTCAAATTACTGAATAACCTTTTGCAGGAATTGCTGGCGAAAGCAGAGCTTTGTTGTTACCCGAAAATGTCTTCTTTTTACACATCGGAGAGTCCGAAGGCGTCGGTAAATTAAAACCAAAATATGCAATTGGGTCCTTAATAGATCGCTCAAGTCAAGAGGGTGAAGGCGAAGAAAATTGTCCATCAGATAGGGAACTCGAAAAAATTTATTTTGCAAAAAGTGGAAAGACGGGTCCTGATGTAAATTTCGCCGATTCAAAATGGTACCAAAGGTACCGAAGGTATGTTACAATGTTAGAAGCGGTCAGCACCAAATTGGAAGAGGAAGAGGACCTGACCGAAGAAGAATTGAAATGGTATCGCAAATATCAAAAATTTAAGCGGCACACCAAAGCGGCAAAGAAAGAGAAGAAACTGGAAGCGTTGAAAAGTACCGAAAATGGGACCAAATTATTGGATAAATTCTATAGTAAAGAATTCAAAAACAGTTGTCCTCCGATGAAAGTCGTTCGTCCAACAAAAACTTCGGACGAACAAATCAAAAGTGACGAAACCGGAGAAGACGCTTAATTTTTAGAAATTTAAAAAATGTGATTCAATCGCCGACCTTCAAAGTTCCAGTTAGGTAAAAGAAAAAAATGGACCTTAATGTGTGAACCGAAAAATTACAAAACACCTAATTAATCAGTTTCAAAAGGTTCGAAATTCAATTTTCGAAACTGTAGTTTTGATTCGTTTGAAAAATTGGTGGCAATTTGTTAATTGTAACAAACACAAAACGTATTCGAAAAAAAAGGCGTTCCATCTACTCTACACTGTAAAATTATTCATAGGTCCAAATGCGTTCCACGAAACCGACCCCGGGATTTCTGAATAATTCAATAACAGTGTTTTAATATTTGTTATTATGCTCGAAAATAAATGAGGCTCATTTTTTACGAAATCAAAAGTTGGTCCCTTTTACCTCCGTCGTAATTTTTATGAGAAATCGGATAAATTACCGGACGTGTTAAAAAATAGAAGGAATGATGAATTTATGAGACAGGCTCCAAATTTTAAAGCTCCTAATTTGGTCATAGGCGGCGGTAGATAAATACACCGCCTTCTTAATTACAAATGATTTATAATTTTTTTTTTTTAATTTACTTACAGGGCGTTTTATTTTTCTATGTAGAACCGTAATTAGAAACATCTTTAACCCAGTTTGATTATTTAAAGTAAAATAATTAAAGAGTGACTATTGTAAATGTATCTCTTTTTTTTCTCAAAAGGTACCTTTAAGTGAGTAATTATTTATTTTTGTTAGTTGTTAAATTGTAAACGTGTAAATTAGATTTATACAGATTCTTTTGTAGAAATTTAAATACCAGATACAAAAATATGAGAAATCTGACACGTTTAGCACTGAAACAATGGCGTAACATAGAATAGGTTTTACAATTTATAAAAAAAATCTTTAGATATAAAATAACTTCTAATTATATTTAAAATTGATTGAACGAAACAGAGCACAGTAATAAAAAATAATTCGAATGTCAATAATTTGATAACCTTACAATCTGCCTAAAACTTTTTTACTGCCAATCTTAAAAAACAATATTTCCTAAAAATAATTAAATTTCATTATTTAAAGAGAGAAAACTGATGTAGAAAGTGTTGCCAGCTGACTAGTTTTCTCTTAGACAGTCCGATTTTTTGAAATTGAAAATTTCCAAAAAAATGTTTTTTGAAAAACTTGTATTTAAATTTCTAGAATTCTGTTAAACAACATTAGTTCTAAATATCACTGCAAGGAGGCTCTGCGAACCTGAATTGATACTCAGCAGGCCAACATCCAATAGATAAATATATTGATAAATTTTCTCTTCATTTAACAAATGGAATAAAATAAATAAATTATCAGCAGAAAAAGTAAAAACGGAATTGATAATCTGTAAAAATTTAAATATTAATTGTAGACATTTTTTCGATAAAACAATCGAAAATAAAAATATTTTGGAAGCAGCGTGGAGCAATAAATATTTTTTTAGGGCAATAAATAAAATATGAGTTCTATGAATTTTATGTATTTTTTTAAAGTTTTATAACACATTGGGAAAGTGAAAAGATTAATTGAGGCAAGTCCAATAAACACGAGGATGTGCGCATTCGAGCGAAAAGTGGCACATTTCCGAGCGAGGGAGGCAAATGAAGCGCGACGCGGAGCGGCGCGCTTCATTCCGAGATCGGAATGTGCCACTGAGCTCGAAATGACACTCGTTAAGCACGATTCACAATAATTTAAGCCAATAAATTAGACGAAAAATCAGTTGAATAATTTTAATCGGTCTCTCTCACTTGCACCCACGATATTATCGTATCTTTTCGCTCTCTTCCACTCATTGCTATGGTAAATTCGTTTTTTGAACATAAAATCGATATTTATAACATTAAATTGAGATTTATGATTTGAAGGAACAAAGAATAGGTAGACAAATGTAATAAAACGAAGATGTGCGCATTCGAGCGAAAAGTGGCACATTTCCGAGCGAGGGAGGCAAATGAAGCGCGACGCGGGCGGCGCGCTTCATTCCCGAGATCGGAATGTGCCACTTTGAGCTCGAATGTGCACACTCGGTTTTAAGCACGATTCACAATAATTTAAGCCAATAAATTAGACGAAAAATCAGTTGAATAATTTTAATCGGTCTCTCTCACTTGCACCCACGATATTATCGTATCTTTTCGCTCTCTTCCACTCATTGCTATGGTAAATTCGTTTTTTGAACATAAAATCGATATTTATAACATTAAATTGAGATTTATGATTTGAAGGAACAAAGAATAGGTAGACAAATGTAATAAAAACGAAGATGTGCGCATTCGAGCGAAAAGTGGCACATTTCCGAGCGAGGGAGGCAAATGAAGCGCGACGCGGAGCGGCGCGCTTCATTCCGAGATCGGAATGTGCCACTGAGCTCGAATGTGCACACTCGGTTTTAAGCACGATTCACAATAATTTAAGCCAATAAATTAGACGAAAATCAGTTGAATAATTTTAATCGGTCTCTCTCACTTGCACCCACGATATTATCGTATCTTTTCGCTCTCTTCCACTCATTGCTATGGTAAATTCGTTTTTTGAACATAAAATCGATATTTATAACATTAAATTGAGATTTATGATTTGAAGGAACAAAGAATAGGTAGACAAATGTAATAAAACGAAGATGTGCGCATTCGAGCGAAAAGTGGCACATTTCCGAGCGAGGGAGGCAAATGAAGCGCGACGCGGGCGGCGCGCTTCATTTTTCCCAGATCGGAATGTGCCACTTTGAGCTCGAATTTCACACTCGGTTTTAAGCACGATTCACAATAATTTAAGCCAATAAATTAGACGAAAATCAGTTGAATAATTTTAATCGGTCTCTCTCACTTGCACCCACGATATTATCGTATCTTTTCGCTCTCTTCCACTCATTGCTATGGTAAATTCGTTTTTTGAACATAAAATCGATATTTATAACATTAAATTGAGATTTATGATTTGAAGGAACAAAGAATAGGTAGACAAATGTAATAAAAACGAAGATGTGCGCATTCGAGCGAAAAGTGGCACATTTCCGAGCGAGGGAGGCAAATGAAGCGCGACGCGGAGCGGCGCGCTTCATTTTCCCGAGATCGGAATGTGCCACTTTGAGCTCGAATGTGCACACTCGGTTTTAAGCACGATTCACAATAATTTAAGCCAATAAATTAGACGAAAAATTAGTTGAATAATTTTAATCGGTCTCTCTCACTTGCACCCACGATATTATCGTATCTTTTCGCTCTCTTCCACTCATTGCTATGGTAAATTCGTTTTTTGAACATAAAATCGATATTTATAACATTAAATTGAGATTTATGATTTGAAGGAACAAAGAATAGGTAGACAAATGTAATAAAAACGAAGATGTGCGCATTCGAGCGAAAAGTGGCACATTTCCGAGCGAGGGAGGCAAATGAAGCGCGACGCGGAGCGGCGCGCTTCATTTTCCCGAGATCGGAATGTGCCACTTTGAGCTCGAATGTGCACACTCGGTTTTAAGCACGATTCACAATAATTTAAGCCAATAAATTAGACGAAAAATCAGTTGAATAATTTTAATCGGTCTCTCTCACTTGCACCCACGATATTATCGTATCTTTTCGCACTCTTCCACTCGTTGCTATGGTAAATTCGTTTTTTGAACATAAAATCGATATTTATAACATTAAATTGAGATTTATGATTTGAAGGAACAAAGAATAGGTAGACAAATGTAATAAAAACGAAGATGTGCGCATTCGAGCGAAAAGTGGCACATTTCCGAGCGAGGGAGGCAAATGAAGCGCGACGCGGGCGGCGCGCTTCATTCCGAGATCGGAATGTGCCACTGACTCGAATGTGCACACTCGGTTTTAAGCACGATTCACAATAATTTAAGCCAATAAATTAGACGAAAAATCAGTTGAATAATTTTAATCGGTCTCTCTCACTTGCACCCACGATATTATCGTATCTTTTCGCACTCTTCCACTCGTTGCTATGGTAAATTCGTTTTTTGAACATAAAATCGATATTTATAACATTAAATTGAGATTTATGATTTGAAGGAACAAAGAATAGGTAGACAAATGTAATAAAAACGAAGATGTGCGCATTCGAGCGAAAAGTGGCACATTTCCGAGCGAGGGAGGCAAATGAAGCGCGACGCGGAGCGGCGCGCTTCATTTTCCCGAGATCGGAATGTGCCACTTTGAGCTCGAATGTGCACACTCGGTTTTAAGCACGATTACAAAACGTCCCGTTTTAACCGGAAAAAACTTGGTTAAATTGTTAGGTATATGTTTACAAAAAACGCAACAAATATTAATTACTAAATATAACAGTCGCACATTATCTTAAAATCAACAAAGCAAAAAAACACTGTTTAGTGCGAAATACAAAATAAAATACTTAGTAAGAAATACCCAGGTTTAATTTTCGCAACGAGTATAACTGATGTCCGGATAATCGGGGTTTTACTGTACTTCGAAAAGAATTCGATAAATATTTATACCGTAACGAAAAAATAATAAATTGCGGCAAAGAGATAAAAATTCAACAAGTGGAAACTTCGGCTCGCGTTTATTGGAAAAACTGACGAAGGGTCGACACCTCAAACAGACCCTTCCGAAGTTTGAAAAGGCCAAGAAAAACATAAACGCGGCTAATAATTCGAAGAGCAAAACGAACGAATGATTAATAAACGCAATAACGAAAGAAACGAATCGCACGAATGCGCGCTTCTGATTTGTACGCCACTGGTGCCCCGCAGGCAACACCTAATGACAAAGAGAAATGAGAGTAGCTTTAGTTAAAAACATAATAAATGTGAGTTATTAGCCCTCCGAAAATTAAATCAAAATAATTATACTCTTTCGTTGAGTTGTATTTTTTTTTAAAGCCGCGTCGTTTTCGTTTGGCGAATTCTCGTCTTCGAAAGGTTTAATTTCCAAAGCTGTCAAGCCTTGACGTTTCTACACGTGTCAACTTTTGAAAATCGCCTTTAATCCTCCAACATTGTGACACTTCATTTCTACTTATTTAAGGGACAAAAGGTAATCCTTTGCTATTTTTCTGGTTTTTGCTTACTTTCTTGACTGCTCTATTACAGTTGGCTTGCGTTGCTGAAAAGCAATTGTTTTCGCGTTTTGGGAAGCGAAGCGTCTTTAGAAATGCGCCAAAAAATGCGAGAGAAGGCGAAGAACGCAATTAATCGATTTTTTGGGTTCTGGGACGCCGCAAGAAAAAAAAAGAAATAAAAGTAAATAACGGAGTTTCCGTTCGCAAAATGGCCGTAATTCGATACACGCAGTTAGCTGCCGACTGTATCGCTTGATTTATATTAAGCACACCCCATTCAATGGGGTGGAACACGATATAAAGGGTGGTTATTAACATAATTCACTAAATGGCTTTTAAATACTTTTGATGTATGATTCTTATGATTTTCGATATTGATTTTGGCGTTACATATAATTCGGTTCAAACGAGATATGTCGATTTATTATGCTGGAATAGAAATGTAGTTTGTTTACGTTAAGAATGATGTGACGTCACGAAGCGGTGTTGCCACGTGGCCGGTTACGTCTCGGAGAGTTCGGTTTTTCGAATGTGCACACACCCCGCATTTATTGGATTTGTTTATTTCATTGTTTTTTTTAAATGTAACAATTAAACTCTCAATAAATCTAGATTTTTATGTTCGAAAAAGATATACCTAGTGTATTTTATTTTAATGAAAAAAAATCTAAAGTCAAACTTTCTATCATTTTAACCCAAGATTAATGAATAAAATTACACGAAAAAGAAAATGAAGGAAAAGTTGAAAAACTATTAAATTTCGAAAATAGTAAAATGAAAAAACTCAACGCAAAAGAAGCAATAAAATTAATTATAGAACCGTTGAAATCGGAAGAAGAATCAAAAAAATAGAATAATATAAATAAAAAATCTATGGTTCTTTTTAATGCTAAATACTTTATTAAAATAATTTATATTTTTAATTAATAAGTACTTAATAATGAAAACAGACTTCTATATATTATTATTTGCTTCTATAAATAATTATATTACTACTACAATTTATTTATTATTATTCTATTTTGTGTAAGTGCTTTGATTCATTAATTTTAAGATAAACATCATCTTTAGATTAAAAAGTGATTGATTTGATTAAAAATGACCTATTTATTTTACTGTTCTGGTATTGGGTTATTATTATTATTGTGTTCCGTTATTGGGCATCTCCTGCCTTTTAGAAACAAAATGTATATTAAATTTTATCAAATTTAATTATTCTGTAATGTGAAGAATCAAATTATTTTTTTTTATAAACTATTTTAATAATAGTAAAACGATAATAATCAGTCATACGTTCTTCGTCGTTCCGGTATTGGGTCTTTTACCTAATTTCAAATTTAAATAAACTAATAATTATATGCATTACACAACTGTAAAAGCAGTCGTTTATTAAACTAAAAACAAGGAATAAAACTAGAATAATTTCTAATTAATTTTTATTTTTTACTATCAATTTGAAAAATCGCGTAAAGGTTGAATACTGTGTTTCGAATTGTTCAAAAAATATAAGGTGCCGGAGGGTAATAAGGCCCACCAGGTAATAAAGCCCAGAAGCCATTAAGTAACAACTATAATCGAAATCGCTTATTTAGTGCCACCGGCGAGTGAGAAACATCTAACAGAAATCACCTATGGGTTGAAAAATTTTCTGGGTTTCAATTAACGCGGGAAACCTCAATTTAGTGAATATATGTGCAATTTATAAATGTATCTCTGCCAAATTAACTTTCAATTAGTGCTATCGTGTGAATATTTAAGAGGAGCAAAATTATATACATAGAGGTAAGCTTCTTCTTTGACTTCTTCTTTAGTTGACTTTCTTTATTTAATCAGAAAAAAAAGATTATCTTAAAAAAGGAAAAATGTACTACTCAGGTAATAAGGCCCGGGCCTTAATATTTTAATAAAAGGCAAATGCTTGAGGGTCGTGACTTACAATCAAAATCAGGGTTACGTAAAAATACAATATTGCTGGCTCCTCAAAACAATCTTAGATGTGTTCCGTCTTTAACTATGATTTTGTGGCTGATATGAGATCTTGTACGTTATGTAACACTTGGGTACATAAAGAATTTGTTGGACTAACGAAAGATGACCCAGTACTTTTTATATGCCAAAGTTGCTACCCCTGAATTGAATACTTTATTCGGAACTTAATATCTGCCATTGTATTTTAAAACGGGCTTTATTATTTGCCTGTTTGTTTAATAAGGCCCAAACACTATTGTATATGTTTTTGCGTTTTAAAAATGTGTTTTTAGTGTTTTTGTTTTTAAATATACATTATTTTAAGAAAAAAATGTGTAAAAATCACTTAGAATTCATATTATGTTATGAGTTGTCTTAGTTTATTTAATAAAAAATATTTAACACTAAGTGGGCTTTATTACCCTCTAGTACCTTATATGCAATTCAATTAATCTATATATCTATACATATAAATAAAATTAAAGTGTCTGTCTGTGATTTCAAAATAAAGATTTTTTCTTAAGCTCATATGGTTATTTGAATGTTACTAAAGCCCAAACACGCGTTTTTAAATTTTTTGTCTGTCTGTCTATCTGTCTGTCAGGATTTAGGATTAGGATTTATTGGGGGGGGTGAACACTAGTTCAATCGCACCTAGGCCACTTAGTTGGGCCCATTGTGCTACCCCTTTGTGTGACTCTCGTCGCCCTCAATCCTGCGTCCATCCCAACCCTTGGATGAACTGCAGGATGACTGAGGGCGAGAGGTCACGTATGCTAACCATGTTGGGCCAGCATTCCCCTAACATGGATCTTCTTATTTGGACGATTGCAGGGCAGTGACAAAGTATGTGTTCCATGGTCTCGTCCTCATTTTGCATCCTCTACATTTGGGATTCTCGCTGACTCCCATGTTGTAGAGGTGTTTATTTAGTCTGCAGTGTCCCGTGAGAGCGCTTATTATGAGTCTCAAAGAATCACGGGACAACCCCAGATAATAATTTGCGTTTTTCCTAGAAGGCGCTTTTATAGCCGTTTTGCAAATTTACAGCTGTTACATTTAGTCCATCTTTTGGAGTGATTTTCGCTTGTTAGTTGTTTTAGGATCTTGTCAAGGGTACTGGCCGACAGTGGCAAGATGGGTTCAGGTCCGTACGGGTTTCCTGATGATCCCAACCTTGCCATTTTGTCGGCCAGCTCATTCCTTCAATTCCTTTGTGGGCTTTGACCCAACAGAGTGTTAGGTCGTTGTGGGTACATACCTCATTCAGGACTTTGATGCATTCAAGCATCAGCCCAGAGGTTACTCTGCAGCTCCTTAGAGCTGCAAGCACCGCTCTGCTGTCCGTTAGAATGTGTATTGTTTTATTGCAGGTGTTGTTTTGCAGTAATTTTCTGGAACTTTCAAGGATGCCCATTAATTCCGTTTGGAATACGGTGGGATACCTGCCCAGTGATAGGTGTATGCTGAGGTTTAGTTCTGGACTGTATATGCCCGTTCCTGAACCAGCATGTTTTTGATCCATCGGTGTAGATGGAAATATTTGGTTTATCGAGGTCGATATCTGTGTTTAACAGGATTTTGTATTTCCTGTCAAAGATGTATGTAGGAGGAATACTTTCCATGGGGATGCTAGTAGAGGAGGATTTTAATACCATCCTCTACCACCCTGGAGTGTCCTACGTAAGGGTATTTAATATTCCATAGGCCTGAACTGCGAAGTCTTAGAGCCACTCTGAGGGCCTGCTCCCTCAGATATAAATCTAAGGGAGGAAGGCACAGCAGTGTCTCCATGGCCGCAGTAGGCGTTGTTCTCATCGCCCCCCTAATCATGAGACAAGCAAGTCTTTGAACACGGGTTAGCTTTGCTATGGTGGTTTTGTATGGTTCTGGGCCACCACACAATTACACCGTGTGCTAGCATGGGTCTGACAATTGCCGTGTAGATCCATAGGGCGATCTTAGGGGAGATTCCCCAGGACCTGCCCACTGCCCTGCGGCACTGCCAGAAAGCCGAACATGCTTTTTCGATTTTATTTTCTACGTGGCACCTCCAATTAAGTTTTTGGTCAAGTATAACTCCCAGATACTTCACCGTACTTGTCAGCTTAAGAGGTGTTCCTTTTATACTAGGCAAGATGATTTGTCTAAGTTTGCGTTTTCTAGTGAAAAGAATCAACTCCGTTTTCTCTGGGTTAACAGAAAGGGAGTGTTCTGAGCACCAGTTTTCAATTATTTTGAGAGCTCTCTGCATTATTTCGCAGAGTGTGCCTTCAAATTTTCCATTAAGCAGAATAGTGATATCGTCTGCATATGCTATGGTGTAATGACCTTCGTTATTTAGGCGTTTTAGAAGGCTGTCAATAAGTAAATTCCACAAGAGGGGCGATAATACTCCTCCTTGCGGGCAGCCTCTAGTGACCATTGCTTTAGTGTTATCATTTCCGACATTCACTTGAATTATACGCCATTTCAGTACATTAGTTATCCAGCCAACAATTGTTGGTGAAATACCATGTTCCAGCAATGCCATACCTAAACTTTCATAGGTAGCCTTATCAAAGGCCCTTCAATATCGATAAATGCCCCCAGGGTGAATTCATTTGAACTCATCGATCTCTCGATCCGTTCTACAACTTTGTGCAGCGCCGTTTCGGTTGATCTCCTGAGGTATATGCATGTTGATTTGGATGCAATGGTTGGTTGCCCAGTACATTGCACCTAATTTCACGATCGCATAACCTTTCTGCCGTTTTAAGAAAGAAAGAGGTCAGGCTGATCGGTCTATAAGATTTTGCTAGAGTGTAATCACTTCTAGCTGGTTTGGGTATAAATACCACTTTTACTTTTCTCCATTCCAAAGGGATATAACGAAAACGATACATGCCCTGAGGAGCTTTACCAGGTGGTGGAGTATACTATCCAGACTCCACTGGAGTAGAGCTGGGAACACTCCATCTAACCCTGGTGACTTGTATGGGAGAAAAGTTTTTATAGCCCATGTTAATTTGGTGCTAGTGATAATTTGTTTAGATATTTCCCAGTCCGCCTGAGCAGGGTGTAGCTCTGAATGTTCAGGCCACTCGTACTCAGGTACAATTTTGCTTTCTGGGAAGTGTTCTTTTATTAGTTCTGCCGTAGTCTCCGCGAGGTTGTTGGTAAATGTACCATCCCTTTCTGGAGACTAATCGGTTGTTGGTTAGGATCCTTAGATAGAACCTTTTTAACTTTGCAGCAACAGTTGTAGATTCGATGCTGCTGCAGAAATTTCGCCATGCCTTCCTTTGGTTTTGGCGAATGGCTTTTATATTCAGACTGGTGTAGTCTGTAGGCTTCCCAGTCCTCATTTAGTTTTGAGTTTTTGCTTTGTTAAACAGTCGCCGTAAGGCTTTCCTCTTACGCTCCAAGTCGCCACTCCACCAGGAAGCCGAGTGAGAGCTCGATTTGAGCGTAAGTATGGGACAACTGTTTTCGTATGCTTTCAAAGAGATGTGCCTAATGCGTTCGCATAAGTCTCAATCTCTGTTGTATTATTAAAGTTTTCGGATGTGGTCAGAACATTCTGCACGCTATCCAGTTCCAACGATAGATGCTCTTGAAAGAGCAATCTGTCTGTTTTCCTTGGATTGCGATACTGAACCCGCCCTACATCTATGGCCTTTAGTGTAAATACTATCCATTTATGGTCTGACATTGATAGGTCTTTTGACACATGCCATTCCTTAATGTCACTTGAAATAATCAGGGTAGCCAGAGTGATATCTATCACAGTTTGGCAACGCGAGGTTACAAAAGTAGGTTCGCACCCGCGATTGATTATTTCTAAGTTAGTGGTAGTGATAAAATCAAATAATAGCTTACCTCTATCATTGTTGACTCTGCTGCCCCACATTAGGTGATGAGCGTTTGAGTCACAACCAATGATGAGTTGCTTGTTGTTTGCTTCACAATGACGCACCAAATTTGCGAGGGACTGTGAGATCGGTCCACCCGGGGCGTCAATTGGGAGATAAAGTGACGCTAAAATTACGTCAGTTTTGCCTCTACCTAAATCGCAGTTCAAGCTGACAACGGTGAGATCGCTGTCGCTGAACTGCGTTAATAGGTTTGCTTGGATGGTCCTGGGTATGTAAATACATGACCTAGGTTTTGAGTTATGGCTGTATGTAAAGATGTTGCCATGTAGGTTGGAAAGCCCTACAATCTTAGATTGTATGACCCATGGTTCCTGAATTAGAGCAATATCAGCCCCCCCCTTTGCAAGGTGGAGCTTTAAAGTGGCCACTGCAGCACGGCAGTGGTGAAGGTTTGCTTGAATGATTTTTAAACCCATGGCGTATGGTGTTATTGCCGTGTGGTTTTGTAATTTAGTTTTGGAAGAGGCCTCTGTGGTGTTCACCGACACAGAGGTTTCCATGGGCGAAGGTGCAGCCACCAATAAAGGTGCGCCGCTCCTCCGGCCCTATGTTCCTCGGTCGTCCCAACAACATTGGCCTCTTCCTCTACTTTTTGTATTTTTAGTGGTAGGCAGTTGAACTTATAGTTCAACTTGCCTCCACTTTGTTGAATAATGGCCACGTCCCCATCAGGTACTCCAAAAACTAGGAGACGCCCTATGGGTTCTTCCTTCGTGGTGTTTAGGAAGATGGGCCATTTATCGATTGCTACTGCTCGATTTTGTGCTGTCAGTCTTTTTACGACTTGTTCCTCTGGTTCCGGTGCTCCTGGAATCCAGAGGGTGGCCTGCGAAGTCGTGGAAGGTCGTTTTCCCCGACTATGCGTAGGCCGATACCGACCTCAGTCCATAGTGCGGGTTCCCCCTCCACTTTCCTCTTTAGCCACTCCAACGAGTCGTTGTCTTTGCAGGTGATTCTTAGAATCTGCCCTGCGTATTTTAGCCTCTCGAAGGTAGGGGCTGTTATGTTTTTTGACAGCGCTTCCTCGATGGTTTTGTCGAGGAGGTCTGTCAGTGTATTTTCAACACAGGTGGCTTGGTCAGCTGTTAGCTTACCCAAGGCGTTACCTGTGTTGATGACAGCTACTTTGAGGTGCGATTGCGCAGCCTCTCTGTAGCTTATAAAAACTGGCCGAGATCCAGTCACGGCTGATGCAGCTCTTCTCTTGGGAGGTGCCCCAGGAGAAGGCTGCGAGCCGTCGGATCTGGCTCGCTTTTTAAAGCCTTTAACAGGTCGCTTTCCTGAGCCCGAAGGTCCAGGTAGCGCTGCCTGTTGTTTTGGCTTTTGTGTGGCCTTGGTCTTTGGATTGGTGGTCACGCCCCGAATAGGTGCCACACCCGAGCCCGAAGGCACGGAAGGGGCTTGCCTCAACAGGGGCAACACACCTGAGGTCTGGGAGGTGGTTGCTTGCGCAGCCATGCTCTCCCTCTCTCTCCTTCGACGTTTGGCCTCAGCGCCTGACCTTCTCTTCCTTTTGGGAAGAGTATCAAGCGCTGGTGTTTGCTGAGAGCCTTGGGGCTGCTCAGCTTTGTTTGAGGCAGACGGTGTATCTTTGGAAGACGCAGCCGTCGCCATAGGGGAGTTGGGGTTGGTTATGTGTTTTTCCATGCTGGTTTTGTTAGTGCTTCGTTCTCCTGGCTCCTCACCCACCACGGAGTCCAACTAGGGGACGTAGCATTGCTACGCCAAGGCTACCAGAAGAATATAGCCTCCGAAACAGCGGGTTGTGCACGAGTGCCCAGGTGACTAGATGGCCAACCTAAACACTGCCCACCCCACCGCTGCCGAAGGCTCGTCCTGTCGGCCCTCTGACGGGACGACGCAGCCGATTGATCAGGGTGGACTAGTCCTGACCTCCCGTTTGTGCAGAAATCCGGGCCAAAGTGACGTGTTGCCAGAGCACCAGGCCGCAGCCTGGGTTTGACTCAGCCACCAGGATCCCTTCATCCTGCAATTACGGGTCTCCACGCACGGCACAAACACGTGGGTACCTGTCTTTGTCTGGCTCCTCCCCCATTGCCATCTTAACGCTCCATCGGACACGAAGGTTTTTAGGCCTTGGTCCGAAACGGGCTAGTCGGCACGAAGGGCTTTTTAGGGCCCTTGGCCATTCAGCCCTAACGAGTACATGCCGCTGGGTTCATCGGGGCACGCAAGCCTCCTCGCCACGACAAGGCTCAGGTACTAGAGGAGGGTCTGTCAGTTTGTCCGTCCTTATATCTCGGAAACGGCTGAACCGATTCTGACGGGACTTGAATTAACAGATAGAAAACACTATCGTTGAGTAACATAAGCTATATTTTATTTTAAAAAAAATAGTTTTTGCTACGAAATCGCAAAACCCGTGCGAAGCCGGGCGGCCAGCTAGTTTAGAATATTTATTCTAGTAAGTGTCTTAAATGTTACATTTTTTGTAATTGCTAATTTTATTTTTCTAAATATTGGTAGAAGACGCAATATCCGATCACTATTTTGTCGTGTTGAACGAAATAAACGTATAAAAATATTTCTATCTATTAAAATTTAAAATTAATAAATTAATTTAATTTAATTTACGTATTTTGACCACTTCGACACTCTTTTAATACTTAACACGTCTGCTTATTCTCCTGTTCCACCCCCCCCCTAGTTTAAATTCAACCCAAAAAGAGCGCAAAGATTAGTTTTGAGCAAAAACGCAAATAACACAATTAGAATCGAAAAGCAAAAAAGGAGCAAATCGCTCGTGTGGGGGCAAATAAGAGTCGTAAGGGTGCTGCTACCTATTTTTCACAGCGCACAAAGCATATACAGGGTGGCCCTTGACATCCGTGCTAATCAACATTGAAAAGAACATCCGAATATGAAATTTGTGATCAGAATTAAGCGTGAAGCGTGCAAACCGGCAGCTGAACGCTAAATATCGCTTTCCATCTCGTTCTAGATCGCAAAAGCCCTTATAGCTTTGTCCTTCCGTTCGGATAATGGCACCAAAAAGGCATGAGAAATTTTCGCCAGCATCAAGGTGCAAGAGAGACAGATTGATAATAAAATAATGGATGCCTTTTCCGTTAAGTTTGCGTATAAAATATGGATGAAAATTATCGTACGTTCTGGCTACGGCTTCTTTAGAAAACGTCCCTTTTAGTTACGACCTACTTTTCTGATTGCGACCTCGAAGAGGCCGGAAAATTGTCGGGGGACGTACCTCGGAAATCGATTTGAATTTGTCGAGTTTCGTTTTGGGTTGTCTTAAGTGTAATAATTGTATTTGTTATGCCTTTTTAGTCGGTTAAATAATCATATTTTATACATCATTATCCGAAAACTTGTTTAAATCTATTTCGGACACGATCTTTATTATTACTTTTTTTTTTGTTAAATAATTACCGGTTCATGGAGTTCGGTTTTTAATTAAGTAACGAAGCGGAACGAATCCGGAAAATTGGCGGACAATTTTTTATTCCAAAAATTAGTTACCTTATTTACTAAATTGAGTAAAACCAAAATTATTGATGGATTATTTTTTTGCTTTTGATTATTTAAAAAAAAAATTAGATGATACATAAGTAAATGCGAGTTCAAAAGATAATGTATCAAAAAATGGTGTTTTGAGATTTATCTAACCTCTACTTTTATGCGTACAGGGTGTGTCGTAAGAATACTTTCAAATAATTTTTTTTGCAATTTCAAAGAAAGAAAAATACTTGCAGTTGAGGAAAACTATAAAATTTATTACTTGTCAATAAAATTGCAATGTGAACGTTAAATATTCTAACCTTACCAGTTTTATTTTAAACAATATATTGTTTTCTAAGAGTACCGGCAATAGACCTTTTGACAGATTGTAAATTTTTTTCGTTATGGCAATGAAAAGCACCATATTATTTTTTTAAAAAGAAAAACAGTTTTATTTTAGGAAATATTTTGTTTTTTAAGGTTTTCAGCAATGAATCTTTTGATAGATTGTAATTTGTTTTGATCATGGCAATAAAAATAGACAATATTGTATATTTAATAAGACAATAAGGTTTATTATAAAAAAAATCTTGTTTTCTAAGGTTGACAGCAATGGACCTTTTGACAGATTTCTTTTTGTTGTGATTATTGCAATTAAAAGCAACCGTATTATTTTTTAATACGAAAAAACAGGTTTATTTTATAATATTTTGTTTTCTAAGGTTGACAGCTATAGACTTTTTGGCAGATTTCTGTTGTTTTGATTATGGCAATCAAAAACAACCGTATTATTTTTTTAATGAGAAAAAAGAGACATATTTTTAGAATATTTTGACAGATATCTGTTGTTTTGATTAAGGCAATCAAAAACGATCGTATTATTTTTTTAATAAGAAAAAGATTTATTTTTTAGAATATTTTGACAGATATCTGTTGTTTTGAATATGGTAATCAAAAACAACCGTATTACTTTTTAATAAAAGAAAACAATTTTATTTTAAAGAATATTTTCTTTTCTGAGATTGACAGCAATGGACTTTTTGACAGATTGTAATTTGTTTTGATTATGGCAATTAAAATCGACCATATTATTTCTTAAATAAGACAAAAAAAAGTTTATTATAAAAAAAATCTTGTATTCTAAGGTTGACAGCAATGAACCTTTTGACAAATTTCTTTTTGTTGTGAGTATTGCAATCAAAAGCTACCGTATTATTTTTTAATAAGAAAAAACAGGTTTATTTTATAATATTTTGTTTTTTAATGTTGACAGCAATAGACCTTTTGACAGATTTTGTTGTTTTTATTACGGCAATCAAAAGCAACCGTATTATTTCTTTAGTAAAAAAAAACAGTTTTATTTTAAGAAACATTTTGTTTTCTAAGTTTGACAGCAATGTACTATTTGACAGATTTTTTTTATTTTGGTTGTGACAATCAAAAGCGATCGTATTATTTCTTTAATAAGAGAAAACAGTTTAATTGTAAACAATATTTTGTTTTCTAAGGTTGACAGCAATGAACCTTTTGACAGATTGTAAGTTTTTTTGGTTATGGTAATGAAAAACAACCGCATTATTTCTCTAATAAGAAAAAATCTATAGGCAAAACATCAAACACAAAAATCGATTAATTAAAACGCGCAAAGTGCATTAGTACAAAAAAAAACGAAGGCAAAACGAGAAAAGAACAAGCGATTAATATTTTGTTTCGTCGGCAAACCAAAGCCGCCGCCGATAAGCGTGACCACCGTAAGCTCACGCGTCGATTCCAAAAATGATTGCATTGCTGCAAGAATTGCGCATTTCTCTTCTTGTTCTTTTGAACACGCTTTACATTACAAAGCAAAGCAGATAAACGTCAATAATAATGTTCGACATAATCGTAAATACGTTTTAAAAGTGAAAATCGCACTTTTCTTTTTCTTTTGCGTTCGCAACGACTTCTCGGATTTTCTAAATTTCGCCATTCGCTTTCATCAAGCTGGCATTCGGTTTTATTATTATTTTGCGCCGAAAATCTGAGGGAACTCGATCCTTTCTCTTCACTAAATTAAATTTCCCACCACACATAATTAAATTCAGTAATTGGTCGTACTGAAAATCTTTAAAACTTGGTAAAACAAAAAAGAACTATTAGAATTAAGTGCGCCAACTTGAAAAAGTTAAAATCCACTCAATTTTAATTTGAGCTGCGGCATTAAGTTTTTCGTTAAATGGAAAGATAAAAACAATCGCAATTTAAATACTCAAACAAAGGAAGCAGAAAGAAAAACAATCGAGTGCATTATTTCGTTCTGTTCGGTCGGTAAACTCGGATCGGCTATTAGAAAAGTTTGATTGAAATTGAAGTTTTATTATCGCAAATCGATTACAATAAGTTGATGAGAGCGTTGCGGGCTTCCCGTATGAAAATGATCCGAGTTGGCGAGGAAAGTTTGTCAATTAAGTTTACCGTTATTAAAAAAAAAAGGTGGGGGGGGGGGGATATTTGTGTCGGCAAGATATTAAAAAATAAAGCTCTTTTTTACCTTTAGCGCAAATAAAGATGAATGGAAGCGCGAAGGAGTCGAGTTGGCATATTTTGAGTTTGGTACGTCATAATTTAGGAACGTCCGCCCGAAAAAGTCGGACTTCTCGAAACGGTCTCGTAAAATAGAAATGTTCATTGAAGCTTATGTTTAGCGAGCTTTAAAATAAATCAGTCAACGTTTAGTTTTTGTTTTCGATTTATAACAACACGTGGTTTGGCTCTGCGGAAAATATTTTACGAAAATGGTTTTCGGGTTTGCTTTTTTTTCTTCTTCGCAAAATTGTTTAAGGCAATCTGACAAATTTATTGCGAATTAATTTTTCAACCACTAATGACGTTTGCTATATAAAACTTTTAAAAAAGTAACATACGTGTGTTTGCAGAAAATTTTTGATAGACAAATAATTCAATTAATTGTCTTTTTTTTAATTTTTTATTTGTGTACACATGTTACACATTGAGCTCTTTACCATTGGTGGAACATAGGATAGGTTTATGAGGGATTTAAATTTTATAAAAATATCTTTTTCAGACGTAAAATAAGCCCTATTCCATTTAAGATGAATTGAAAAAAAACACAGCACCATAATAAAAAATCTCGCATGTTAATAATTAGATAACCACACAATCTGTCAAAAACTCTCTTAATGTCAACCTTAACTTAGTCGTCAATTTTCTAAAAAACGATAAACTATTCTGTCTTTCACGTTTTTTTAAATTTATGTTACGGATAGAAAATAATGTCTAAAAATCGTAGCAGTGTCTTGTAAGGCATTTATTCCAGTTTTTAAAACTGCTTTGCAATTATCTATACAATTAGTGGTTACTGAGATATCAATAATTGAAGACAAAAAAATGTTTTTTTATTTAACGTCTAGTATCTCGATGAAAAATAATCGTATCAAGGTTTAAAAAAAAAAAATTAATGTTGAATAAACAAACTATCCGTTTCATATAATGGTTTAGCTTAAAAAAAATTCCTCATGTCCGTAGACACAAAAACAAAAAGAAAAAAAATTAAAAAAATTTTCTTGCGCGCTATTGCTGAAGATTGCGTAATAACGCTAGCTCATAAAAAAATTTGACTAAAAGATCTGAATACTAGAATCTTGTAGCTCTAAATTGCTTTTTTTAAAATTTCAGATACTACTATTGTTCACTGAAATACAACCCGTCAAAAAATATCAATAAATTTTGGAAATTATTTTGACCTTTTAATTTTTTCTTTTGGTGCACAAATAAAGAAAACAAACACTGGTAGGTATACATATGTACGCGCGTTAGAAGTTAAACTTCTTTCGCGTAACTAAATTAAATATACACATGTGTAAAAATTAATACAGTAGCAAACGCGATAGTTTAATTTAATCGAACGCGAGAGATTAATGTAAGCAAACACATTAATCTAAACACACGCCCGAGAAACTTCTATCTTACACTACCTTGAATGACGGATAAGAACAATCCACATTTTTCTAAAAACTCTGATAAGGGGCCGTTCAAGTATTACGTAAAGCAATTTTTTAAGATTTTTGATCCCTCTTTCCGTGTAACGCGCCGTAACGTTGTTCTGCTCCCCCCCCCCCCAATCAATAAACGGTACGTAACAACCAAGTGGCCATTTTTACCTAAAAGCCACAATTATGTTGCGCAAAGTACCGGAAAGTCGCTAAAATACCTTTGTTATTGTTTTAATCGCATTTGCGGTAATAATAAATTTAACAAGAGATTTATAACTCGCAATACATGCTTATGTTGTTTATTTTATTTATTCATATTGTTCAAATTTAATAAACAAGCACATATAATGTAATAAACGTTTGCTTAATTTTAAAATATGTTAAAATGACCTCAAATTTATCTTAATAAACTTTTACTACTAATCTTACATTTATATACGCCGTTTTCCTGACTTGGCTTCTGTTCTTACATACGTTTTTGGCTTTATCCACCATTGTTCCCCGTAAAACATAAACGAAAGGGGTTGCCAACTTGGGAGATTTTAATTCCCTAGTTTTTCATTTAAATAAAAAAAACAATTTTTTGGAACGTGTTGTTTAAATCCCCCCTACCTCCCCTGTACCGCATTGTAACGTTTTGCAACCCCCCACCCTTCAAATTGCGTTACGTAATACTTGAACGGCCCCTAATTGATACTGAGACACACATATAAGCCTAGCCGACTCCCGTAATAAGCACAATTCGCAATAATTTAAGCAAATAAATAATTTTAATCGTTTTCTCTCACTCGCATTGACGAGATTGTCGTATCTATTCGCTCTTTTCCACTCATTGCTATGGTAAAATCGTGTTTTGAAGAAAAATCGATATTTACTAAACTAAATTTAAATATATGACTTCAAAGAGGGAAGAATAAAGTAGACAAATGCAATGAATGCGCGGGTATGTGCGCATTTGAGCGAAAAGTGGCACATTTCCGAGCGAGGGAAGCAAATGAAGCGCGACGCGGAGCGGCGCGCTTCATTTTCCCGAGATCGGAATGTGCCACTTTGAGCTCAAATGTGCACACTCAAATTTAATCGCTTTGCTGTAATTCTTCAACCGAATTAATTAAATTTTTTGATATTTTATTAACTTCTAATAATACTAAAAAAATTCGTTTGTTTTCTATCAATAATGGAACAAATTTTTCAAATTGTATTATTTTTTTATTAAATTTAAATACTCCACAAAATTAATTTTTCATTTTAGGTAGCCTTCATACCCCATTTTTAATTTGTCAAATAGAATAAAAAGTTTACATAGTTGCACGATTTAAGAAAATGAAATTCCTCTATATAAAAATCGATTTCGATCAAATAAAAGCGACCCTGAATGTCTTAAGAGCAAATATAACAAAAAAAATTCCATTTTTAAAAAGCTGTCCACTACTGGGTTCTAAAATGGCAAAAATTCGCAATTACCCCATTCAATGAGCCCACTATTACGAAAAAAAGCGGCCGCTTACTAACAATAGATTTGTCGCTTCGGCAAGATCGAATTATCACTTAGCAACGCGTCTATTGTTTTTCAAAGCTGTCGCGTTCGTTCAAATCAGTTACGCATAAAATATTATTTATTCACGAAAAAAAGATCGTCTCGTCTGGCCGTTTATTTATTTTTTTTTCCTGAATGGAACAAAAACGGAAAGGAGGCGCTCGAAATTTGTAAATCGCAATCGGGACAAAGGCCGAGCAACCTAACCCAACTAATCGTCGACGTCCGCCGAACGGTACAGTTCAGCAATTTTTATTGCCTTCAACTTCGAAAGTAAGTGATCAGTTTACTACCGGGTAATAATTTCGTCAGGACGTCCCATAAATGCCTTATATTCCCAAAGATTTAGGGCAACATAAAACCATCAGAACGGAAGAAAGATTTACAACGCCCTGTGTATAAAAATGGCAATTTGTCTTAATCGTTCGGCTACCGTTCGTCGAACGCAAATTGCCAACCCAAATAGAAGATTTCCCCAAATCGAGTCCGAGGCTTCCCCGTCGATCCTTCGCGGCCACCTTTTTTTTCCTACTTCCGAAAAAAATACAATAAAACTAAAAAAGAAGAAAGAAAAGAGAAAAACAATAGGATCCTGGAATATAAAACTGTAGCAAAACGACACGGCTCAATAAAAGACACCTGTACAACATTCTTTGACAATTATTTGCGCTCGCAAATTCGACACGCACATCGAGGCTGGCCGTGGAATTGTTATAACGCAAGAAGTTAAAAGAGTTAAATTTAAAAATAGAAAGGCGAATATTATTGTTTATATATATATATATATATATTTTTTGCTGTAAAAATCGTAAAAAAGTCGTCAGCTGTGCGGATTGGGTTTCGATAAAAGTTCTGCAAGCCTACGCGACGAACGTTTCGTGCGAAACGCTACAAAAATCGGATTTATATTGAAATTAAAGCGCAGGAGAAAAAAATTGAAATCTACAATTAATTTGCTGTTCTTTTTATGTCTTGTTTTAATTTTACTTGTTTCGAAAATGAATACATTTATTAATGAAGCGTTTTTTGTACACAACTTTATTAGCTTTTTATAATTTTTTTTTAGTTTAAAAAATGCAATTATTTATTTATTGCAGTAATACAAATTCTAAATTGTAACAATTTTTTTTGGAAATTTTGGGCAGTGGGAAAATCCCCTAACAATATAAATTATAAAATGCCATTTATTAAATTTCACAAAAAATAGATTTTTCTAAACCAAAAAATCGAAACACAGTTTTTAATAGGAGACGAAGACCTATTTCCAGAGTCAAAAGGGTGCGGCTCAATTAAAAGGTTAGGAAACACTGGTATAGAAAAACTACGTTATCATCTCCCCCCGTCATTATCCTTTTCGATCAGTAATACATGCGTTAGAGTGGCGTCGCCGCTGACTCACTCTCCTGTGCCCCACCACGTACCTAACTATTCCCCTCATACGATCGGAATTTTCGTAACGCTCAAAAATTGCAGCCCTCTAAACAAAGAAGCTTCACTTCTAAAGCATTATTTTTGAAGTGATAACCTGATTTATTGCATAAAAATTATTTTAAAAAAACTACTAGAATCGTTTTCTTATTATTAATTGTTTTTTTCAATAAAAATCTTATTGGAATTAAAAAACGAAATAAATTAAATTTGAAAACATAAAAATTAAAAGTGCTTTAAATTTTATTAATTTTTTAATTGTTTTTGTATTTAATTATTTTATTACAGTAAACTGAAACAGTCTAAACAATGAGGCAAAATAAATAATTACAATCTCTTATCGTTGAAATTGTTATTTTTTTCAAATGATTAATAATTAAAACTATTTTATTTTATTACTCATAGTATTAAAAAAAACAATATTAAAAATTGGTCTTCGATCTTAAATTAAATGAAAAGATAGTGGGGTGCAAATTCTGTAATTTAATAGCTTGATTTATTTATTTTCCTTTTAATATAAACAAATTGAAAAAAAATTGTTTGAATCAAGAAAGTTGAAGAAAATTGTAAAATTGTAAACATTGGATTTTATCGACTAAAAATAATACGTTTTTCAATCAATTATAATTCATGGCTACTTGATTTAAATGAGAAAAATTTAATATTGTTAATAATTTTTTATTTAAATATGGGTTGTTATACATGGTTGGAAAGAGAAAAAAAATGCTATTTAACTATAGAAAAATCTAATATGGCTTCCATTTAAAATATAATGTTGGTATAAATATCTTGGAAGCCGCCATTTTGAATTTAATTTTGACTTAATTTTTATCTGTATTTTATGAAACCTAGTAACTTTTATATTAAACTTTTTTGTAAATTTTATAATCACAAAATTATTTGACATTAAAGAAAATAACGATTTTCAGTTTTTTTACGATTACTTTGGAACTATTAAGAATTTTATAATTTTTCTAGTGTTAACGGAATCTGAATCGGCACCTAAAACTGCAAAACATTGCCTATTTAACCAAAACCCTATCTTCACTAATAAGAAAGATACCCACATCAGCGTACTCAATTTGGGACACCCTGTATACTAAAGTTTATAATTGAGGTAGATCGTCATTTAAGTATGAGACAGATTGCATACCATACACAAAAATCATTTAAAACGTCTTTTTAAAACGAATCATCACCGGTAATGAAAAATGGGTCATCTTCAATAACGTTAATTAAAAGCCAAGCAGCACAAGCCCCATCAAAAGCTAAATTGCGTCAAAAAGATCATGTCTTCAATTTGATGCGATTATAAAGGTGTTATATATTTTGAGCTGCTTCCAAAGAACCAAACAATCGAAGGGCGGGCACCACCTGCACATTTTTAAGCTCATCTCCCTATCAAAAGACGCATGTTTCGTTTTACGTAACGATTAGACTTTTTTTAACTCTCACCCCGTGCAAATTTTTAACAAAAAAACCTATTCCAAGCCCTACGATAAATTCGAAAAAGCGATTCCAGTCAAAAATAGCATTCCAAGAACGCTCGCACAATACGTTTTGATTGCACGTAAACGCTTTATAAAAGCGAGTACGTAGAATTTTCGAAAAAAACGCTAACGACAAATCCGCCTCGAAGTTTGCAGCGAAAATAACAATAAGGCTGTAGCAAAGGGTGCAACTTTACGTAGGACGTTAAATAGTAGTCGGCCTTAGTAAGTGTTGGTCGTGATAAATGGGCTTCGGGCTAAACTATTGCCGTCGTAGATCGCCATTTTATATGAAAGCGCGATACATTTCGAACAATGCAGGCCTAAACGATCCGAAGTCTTTGATTCTATTGGCAAGTTAGAAATTTAAGGGACATTCTGACACCATTATAACCGATTTCACGTCGGCAGCTGCGAATCTTTATGGGGCTCTGCTCGGTTATTCTAAACGGGGCTAAGAATAAATGTAAATTTGGCGTAGCGCGAGGAAATGATTCGATTTTATGTTTTCTCGGACTTGACAAGGCGAAGGGCGAAAGGTGAGGAACGCCGCTCTCGTCGTAAACAAAACTTGCCATTTTTTCGGTTCTTACAAAGAGAAATCGAAAGCGATTTTCTACAAAAATTATTTTAAATGTGCTTTGAGGCAGTGGTCTTCAACATTTTTCCGTTTGGGGAACGCTGCAGTGTGGATGAAATTTTGTGGAACCCCAAAAAAAAAGTTGTAATAATTATGTTATCGATGTTTAATGTTAAGTTGTTTTACGAGGTTTTAGTTGTTCATAATATTACCATTATTACCATTATTAATTTTTTTTACGTTTTTCGAAAAAATTTAAAAGCGATAAACTTATATAAGGTAAGTGGACCATGGAAGGCCATGGTCTTTCAAAGGCCACTTATTAAAAAATGGTTATTATTGTCATGTGAAGACAATTTTTTTCTGCTCACATTAACATCCGTCGAAGTCAAAGACACAGACGCGGAGACGAGTCGCTCGCGCCGTTATTTTGTCAGTGCGGTCCCTTACTTCGTTGAGCCCGTCGTAAATGTTAAAATTCTAACTCGCCCGCACAGAACGTAATTTTTAAGTAAATAACTTATTATTTTCTTTATTTTTTTTACTCTGAATTAATATATAAGGATTTGCTATAGTACTAAAGAAAAAAATATTAATTTATTTCGGTTTCAGTTAAAATATCGGTAGTGTGCCTTGTAAGGCCGATCCAAAATTTGACAACTGGCTCTACTAATTTTTATAATTTTATTATAAAAGTGATTGAAAACTTATTTCATATCGATATAATACTCATTAGTATTATTTTAAAAACATTTCCACGAATACATTTTGGGTTATACGATTGTGTTCAAGTAATATTCTTTTATAAGTGAATATATTATAGTAAGCATTAAATTTTTTGTTTTAATGAAACACCTTTTCATGTAGTTTAAGTATAAGCAGATATTTTGATTGTCACAACTAGTTTTTAATCTCCAGAATTCTTTCTCGAAAATTCCTCGAGAAATTTCATGTTTTTATTTTTCTCATATCTCAAGAAATTATTTGGTATTTATCGATAAATTTAAAATTAAAATTAAATTATATTTTACTTCAAATATCACTTATTGCAATGTTGAATAGGGTTATTTTAATGTGATGTCAATGCGCGATAGGATGAACAGTTTCGAGGTGTCGCGGTATAGTACGGTCTTTAGCGGTGGAGCGGCACAGCCGGGACATATTTTTAATTTTTGTATTATGTAGATATTTCATTTTTCGTACATCTAAATAAATTTTAGTTTGTAAGTTTTAAGTTCAATGTTTGTTAGTTAATAGTTATCATTTCTCAATTTTTATTTTTTTTCGATTAGGGTCGTCCATAAATTACGTGAGATGTTTAAGGGGGAGGGGGGGTTGAATAAAATCTCACGAAATCTCACCATTGGGGGGAGGGGGGTCTCGGCAAATATCACGCAATTTTTTTTCTGATTGAAACAAAGAAAATAATGCTATTTTGGTCCATTTAATCCAGATTGTACATGCTTAAGATTTAATCTTAAGCGTAATCGTAATACGATTAAGATCATTCTCAGCAATATTGATTACTAGTCTTAACTAGTCGTAAATAAAAGCACGAAGCAAATTTTTTTTTTTTACAATAACAATCTAACGCGTTTACGTAAGAAACCTACATTTTGAAAAATCTCACGTGAGATTGGGGTTGAATAAAATCTCACGAAATCTCACCATGGGGGAGGGGGCACAAAATTTAAAAAACACCTCACGTAATTTATGGACGCCCCCTTATGTAAGGTATTTATTAATTATTTTTGAATAAAATATGTACTTTCAATGCGTTTGTTGTTATTATTTTTTTGCCTTAAATATTTTCATAGTTCATTTATATACATTTTGTACCTATGATTTAATATTTTTGCACGAATATGTAATATTTTCAATTCTCGAGAAAAGAAAAAAATTGTTTATTTCACGAAAAATAAAAATTATTGGGAAATATTAAACACTAGTCACAACATTAGTTTTAAGTAAAACGATTGATTTATTATATCGGCCTTGTATGGAACCCTTGTTCTTAGTAAAGCCGTTTTGAAGAGTTTAATAAAACTTAAGTTAATAAATAGCAATTAAGTCTGCAATAAAAAAAGGTTTTATATGTTACATATTAATTAAATAAACGAATAAGAACTGTTTATTTGTTAGAGTGGCCTTCCATGGTCTACCCACCTTAGATAAAATCAATGAATACAAGGATGTGCGCACTCGAGCAAAAAGTGGCACATTTCCGAGCGAGGGAGGCAAATGAAGCGCGACGCGGAGCGCGCGCTTCATTTTCCCGAGATCGGAATGTGCCACTTTGAGATCGAATGTGCACACTCGGTTTTAAGCATGATTCACAATAATTTAGACCGATAAATTAAACAACAAATTAGTTGAATAATTTTAATCGGTCCCTCTCACTTGCACCGACGCGATTATCGTATCTTTTCGCTTTCTTCCACTCATTGCTATGGTAAAAACGTTTTTCGAAAATAAAATCAATATGTCTTAAATTCAGTTTAATTTGTCAGAGCGAAGAATAGAGTAGATAAATCAAATAAATACGAGGATGTGCGCATTCGAGCGAAAAGTGGCACATTTCCGAGCGAGGGAGGCAAATGAAGCGCGACGCGGAGCGGCGCGCTTCATTTTCCCGAGATCGGAATGTGCCACTTTGAGCTCGAATGTGCACACTCGATTTTAAGCACGTTTTACAAAATTTAGGCTAATAAATTAGGCAAAAAATTAATTAAACAATTTAATTGGTTTCTCTCACTTGCACTTAGGTAATTGTCATATCTTTTCGCTCTCTTCCACTCATTGCTACGGTAAAAACGTTTTTCGAACATAAAATCAATATGTCTTAAATTCAGTTTAATTTGTCAGAGCGAAGAATAGAGTAGATAAATCAAATAAATACGAGGATGTGCGCATTGGAGCGAAAAGTGGCACATTTCCGAGCGAGGGAGGCAAATGAAGCGCGACGCGGGCGGCGCGCTTCATTCCGAGATCGGAATGTGCCACTGAGCTCGAATGTGCACACTCGATTTAAGCACGTTTTACAAAATTTAGGCTAATAAATTAGGCAAAAATTAATTAAACAATTTAATTGGTTTCTCTCACTTGCACTTAGGTAATTGTCATATCTTTTCGCTCTCTTCCACTCATTGCTACGGTAAAAACGTTTTTCGAACATAAAATCAATATGTCCTAAATTCAGTTTAATTTGTCAGAGCGAAGAATAGAGTAGATAAATCAAATAAATACGAGGATGTGCGCATTGGAGCGAAAGTGGCACATTTCCAGCGAGGAGGCAAATGAAGCGCGACGCGGGCGGCGCGCTTCATTTTCCCGAGATCGGAATGTGCCACTTTGAGCTCGAATGTGCACACTCGTTTTAAGCACGTTTTAAAAAATTTAGGCTAATAAATTAGGCAAAAAATTAATTAAACAATTTAATTGGTTTCTCTCACTTGCACCTAGGTAATTGTCATATCTTTTCGCTCTTTTCCACTCATTGCTACGGTAAAAACGTTTTTCGAACATAAAATCAATATGTCTTAAATTCAGTTTAATTTGTCAGAGCGAAGAATAGAGTAGATAAATCGAATAAATACGAGGATGTGCGCATTCGAGCGAAAAGTGGCACATTCCGAGCGAGGAGGCAAATGAAGCGCGACGCGGGCGGGGCGCTTCATTCAGATCGGAATGTGCCACTAACTCGAATATGCCACTCGGCTTTAGCATGATTTACAATAATTTAGACCGATAAATTAAACAACAAATCAGTTGAATAATTTTAATCGGTTCCTCTCACTTGCACCGACGAGATTATCGTATCTTTTCGCTCTCTTCCACTCATTGCTATAATAAAATCTTTTTTCTAACATAAAATCACTATGTCCTTAACTCAATTTAATTTGTCAGAGCAAAGAATAGAGTAGATAAATCGAATAAATACGAAGAAGTGCGCATTCGAGCGAAAAGTGGCACATTTCCGAGCGAGGGAAGCAAATAAAGCGCGACGCGGAGCGGCGCGCTTCATTTTCCCGAGATCGGAATGTGCCACTTTGAGCTCGAATGTGCACACTCGGCTTTTAGCATGATTTACAATAATTTAGACCGATAAATTAAACAACAAATCAGTTGAATAATTTTAATCGTTCCCTCTCACTTGCACCGACGAGATTATCGTATCTTTTCGCTCTCTTCCACTCATTGCTATGGTAAAAACGTTTTTCGAACATAAAATGAATATGTCCTTAACTCAATTTAATTTGTCAGAGCAAAGAATAGAGTAGATAAATCGAATAAATACGAAGATGTGCGCATTCGAGCGAAAAGTGGCACATTTCCGAGCGAGGGAGGCAAATGAAGCGCGACGCGGAGCGGCGCGTTTCATTTTCCCGAGATCGGAATGTGCCACTTTGAGCTCGAATGTGCACACTCGGCTTTAAGCAAAATTCGCAATAATTAATTTGCTTTCTATAAATGTTCAATTACAAATTACAGGACCGTGTTTTTACTAGCAATTTTATACATAATTATTAAGTAAAAAAATAAATGCCTCCTTTTGTTATTAACTATGACATTAACCTTCTATCATAAATCCAAAAGCTGATAGACTTAGTGCAATTCCTATACCAATAGACTTAATTAATTTTTTTTTATCCGTAATAAAATATTTATGGAAAAATAGACATTTACATATGAACAAAAAAAAATCCCAATTGGGACACCTGTATTTCTTCACAAACGGAGTAATGTCGACCAAGCCTACTCGAATTGTTTAAAAAAAATACTAACTAAGCACTCTGATTTAAATGCGATCTGCGCCAATCAAAAGTTAATTCAATATCATAGAAAAAGGTTCTGGGTAATTTAAAAAAAATATATTTTAGCATTTTTACGCACCCCCTCGAAGTTCACAATTGAAACTATTGATACGCACCAACCCTCCACCAAACATCCGCGAAAATAATCAAATAAACCACTCACCGGATATGTCACAATGCGTTGGTCGATCTTTTGGAAAAAATTGCACAACTTATGGGAAGCGACGATAGTAAAAGGTACTTTTAACGTTAATAACACTGCACATCCCTTAAAACACACAATAACACGCAATTAAAAATAAACGAAAGCTTTTTCGTTTCTTTACCGGACCACGTACACACTCATACTAAAATTTACAGTTTTAAAATGTATAAAACATATGCAAACGTGCAAAGTCATATCGTTATACCGTCGTCTAAAGCAAAACACGTGCATCTAGAAGCGATATCTGCAGCGCCTCGGGCTATAACAAAACTTAGTCACTTTCACCTTGAACGCATTGCTCAAATCTAAAAATCAATAAACGCTTTAAAAATTGAAAATTCCAAGGCCCAACCGCAAAACTTTTAGCAAGTACAGGTAACTCTCCTATAACACGGTAGCTAGGTTCCTAGAAAATGCCGTGTTGTATGAAACCGTGTTATATGAGTACAAAAAAAGAGTTACGTTCCGAAAACCTATTAAAAACAAATATAAATTAATGAATTACAATTTATTCAATTATTTTCATATAAAGGCACTATAGTTCATTCTTCCTTCCGGTTCTTATTTAAAAGTAACTTTGTTTTTAAATCTGTTTAAGAAAAATCATATTATCCAGTGCTGCAGTGATAAATAAATTGGTTTTACAAAGGTTTTTGCCATTTTCTTGTCGTGTTTGAGCGAAATCGTGTTATAGGAAGCCGTGTTGTAGGTGGGTTTCGGCAATTTATGACACGTGTTATAGCGAAACCGTGTTATGGGAATCCCTCTTGTAGGAGGGCTACCTGTTTATGGAAAAACATATAGTAGCCGACATTAATTTGGACATTTTGACATCTGGACATTTTAGAGGCTTATAAAGAGAGCTACAACAAAACCCCACCCTAAATAACATTGTCCCAAAGGTCCCTACTAAACAACCCTTGTGTTAGATTTAAGTAATTTTGGAAAATAATAATCGGCCTTTTCGCGTATTGAAAAACACACAGGAACGGTAATTAATTTTTTACGGGCTTATAAAGAGACCTACAACAAAACGTTATCTAAATAAAATTGTCCCAAAGGTCCCTATTAAACAACCCTGGTGTTAGATTTAAGTAATTTTGGAAAATAATAATCAAACTTTTCTGTATATTGAAAAACATATAGCAACGGTAATTAATTTTTTACGGGCTTATAAAGGGGGCTACGACAAAACGTCCCTGTTTTTAAAACATTTCAAATTAGAAATTAGTGCATTCGAATATTGAATGACGTGATCAAGTTTAGAAAAATTCATTTTGTCAAGTTGTCATTCACAGTTACACCGACTCTGACAAAATTGGGCACGGAAGTGGCAGAAGTGATCGTTCCCTGGTAACCACCTAAACATAATTAATGGCTCCCGATTAATTTAATCGGGTATCCGTAGCAACACAGTTGATTATGTATTTTTCAATTTTTGTGACACTTAAGAAAATGTAACGTGACGGCCGTTGTTCTTCCCTTGCTGGGAAATTAGCCCACTTCTGGTCCGAATGTTCATAGTCGACTTGAAGCACCATTCACAATAAATAATTTTCTCAACAGTTAATGTTAAATTAATTGTTTGTTAAAAATTTCTCGGATATTTATTGATACAATTTTAATTGTTCGCTCTTACCTGCACTTTTAATATTGTTTTTTCGGTCGTTCTCTCCCACTCATTGCTGTATGAAAATTAAAAACTTAAATAAATATTGACTTTTTTAATGGTTTTTTTTACTTGTATACATTTTTGTTAAAACATTTATTAATACTACAAAAAAAAATGATAATTGGTATTTTTAGAAGTAACTAGGAACAGAGTAAAATATTTTTTTTTCAGCTAGTTTATTCCCCAATTTTAGGACCTTTTAATACATCAAGTGGGCTTTTTTAGACAGGTAAAAAAAAAGGAATTAAATTGGCATTTCTCCACTAAACTGGAAAATTTTAGGTCAAATGTGTACTATGACATTTTTTTCTTCGAGTGATCGAAAAAAAAAGGAAATACAGATAGATAATGTAATAAAGTAAAATGTTCCTAAAAGGTCGGGTCAATCATTAAGCATTTTAAGAAGACTTACGTTAGGCTGCATAAATAATTCTTTAAAAAACAAAATTATGTACAAACTTGTATTTAAAAAAAACCAGTGCGTGAAGTTATAGTTCTTTGGTGTAACTAAATTAATTTTAATCGTTCCCTCTCACTCACATTGACGATATTGTCGTATCTTTTCGCTCCCTTCCACTCATTGCCATGGTAAATATGTTTTTCGGACATAAAATCGATATTTATTGAACTAAATTGAAAATGATTGGAAAGAGCAAAAGATAAAGTAGATAAATCTAACGAATGCGGGGTATGTGCGCATTCGAGCGAAAAGTGGCACATTTCCGAGCGAGGGAAGCAAATGAAGCGCGACGCGGAGCGGCGCGCTTCATTTTCCCGAGATCGGAATGTGCCACTTTGAGCTCGAATGTGCACACTCGGCTTTAAGCACGATTCACAATAATTTAAACCAATAAATTAGGAAAAAATTAGTTAAACAATTTTAGTCGTTCCCTCTCACTCTCACCGACGAGATTGTCTATATCTTTTCACTCCCTTCCACTCATTGCTATAGTAAATACATTTTTCGAACATAAAATCAACATTTGGAACTAAATTTAAAATGATTTGAAAGAGCAAAGAAAAAAGTAGATAAATCCAACGAATGCGGGGTATGTGCGCATTCGAACAAAAAGTGGCACATTTCCGAGCGAGGAAAACAAATGAAGCGCGACGCGCTTCATTTTCCCGAGATCGGAATGTGCCACTTTGAGCTCGAATGCGCACACTCGGTTTTAAGCACGATTCACAATAATTTAAACCAATAAATTAAAAATTAGTTAAACAATTTTAGTCGTTCCCTCTCACTCTCACCGACGAGATTGTCATATCTTTTCACTCCCTTCCACTCATTGCTATAGTAAATACATTTTTCGAACATAAAATCAACATTTGGCATAGTCAATTTAATATGATTTGAAAGAGCAAAGAATAAAGCAGACAAATCCAACGAAAATAGTGCATTCGAGAGTAAATGCACGAGCGAGACAAATGAAAAACGCGACCGCAAGGGCTTTTACGAGATCGGAATGTGCCACTTGCCGGGAGCGCACGTCGTTTTAAGCACGATTCACAATAAATTAGACGATAAAATTAATTGAATAAATTTAGTCGTTCCCTCTCACTCGCGCTGACGAGATTGTCGTATCTTTTCGCTCCCTTCCACTCATTGCTATAGTAAATTTTCTTTACCTGCTAAAATTTAACTCTTGGAGCGCCAAACGAAGTCTAACTTCAGAAACGAATTTAAGAAATATATCTGGAGTTGTCATCGAGCAAATATACAAGTCTGGACAGTGGTGTAGTTGACAAACTACGACAATGCGAGCACTACAATAGGCACAATAAGGTGAGACCTGCAAAGTGGCGTTTTCCTTGCAACAAAGAGCGAGTCAAGTCTCCCGGGAGGCGCCACGGGGGGTCTTATCTTTTTTTTTAACAAAACAGGTATGACTTTCTAAGCTTAATGTTTCTTAAAACGGAAGCTTAAAATATTTCGGTAAATTAGATTTTTTAGGAATGCCTCTCTTCTGGAACGAACACTCGAAAACATTTAAAAACGAATTCAATTTTGCAGTTTTCAATCTGAAAAAATCTAATTTGTTGCGAAGACAAATAAGTAGCCATAAAGCAAGATTTAAAAGCTGCGGGCCGTTCATTAATTTTGAATAATTTTTTTTTATGAAATTTTGTGTCATATATCGTTATTCGTACATAAATTTTTGTCAAATTAATCGTTAAATAAAACACTCAAATTAATTTAAAAGCTTATTAAAAACATTAAACGTTAATAATTTATATAACAAAAAAAAATAAAAAACAATATTCTAAAATCGACTAAAATTAAGTTAACTTACCGCAGTAAAGTCCTGAAACAAATTCCATTTCGCCTGAACCTTCATTTCACGTCCGAAAACGTTTAAAACGGTTGCCTCAAAGCGATTTAATTTAATTTACAATTTAGCAATAGTTAGGTGAGTACTTAAACTAAACAGAAACTGCGATATTTTCGTGAACTGACTCGTAAACATCTTTGTAAATGTACGAGTTCTCTACTCGTCGCTCCATCTCTTTCTAGCTCACGTGGATGCGTATAGTTCATCCTTCTTCCACTCGTTTAAAAAGTTTCTTTGAATTGGAGGTTAAATTGAACGTTTAAAAGACAATTACGCCTGTGTTTGCCGACAGATTTAAAATTAATTGTACGATGTGCAACAGTTTAAATTTCGTATTTGGAAAAAAAAAGAAAACAATAGAACATAGCTATTGCTTGGCTGATTTGTATTCACATAAAAATGGTTTAAAATTTTTTAGTTTTGTTTTTAGAAAAAATAAAGCCCAAAAAATTAAGCATTACTCATTAAAAAATGGGCATTGAGGAATAACGCATTACTCATTAAAATAAAAAAAAAATAAAATAAAATAAAAAAAAAAATGAGGACTGTCAAACATTATATTACTCATTAATACAAAATTTTCTCTTAAAGAGTTGATTGTTGCGCATATTGGCGTCATTTCCGTGGCCTCTTTATGTGGCCGGTCATTTACTATATTCGATTTAATGACGATTCAGGCGAAATTTTAAAAAAGGCCGCATTGATTCGATTTTTACAATGTGAAGTTAAGTTTTTATTTAATATTTATAAAAATTAAAAAAAATGAGTAGTGAGAAATAGTAATGAGTAATGCATACATTACTCATTAAAAAAAATTGATAGAAATTTTTTAATTATCTTTAAAAATAAAAATGAGTAATAGAATATGAAAAATGAAAAATGAGGAACGAAAAAAAATTGATACATTACTCATTAAAAAAATTGACAGAAATTATTTAATTACTCATTAAAAATAAAAATGAGTAATGGAACATGAAAAATGCATTCAATACACATTAAAACAAAAATTTAATGGAAATTAATTCATTACTCGTTAAAAAATCAAAATAAGTAATGAAGAGAACATTCGTTGCTCATTAAAATAATAATGAGCAATGAAACTTTAATGCATTATAAAAGTAAAGCGTTTTATGCAACTATGTCTCAAAATAAACGAAGTAAGCGCGTTTTAAATAAAAAATAAATTAACTTAACGATTTTTAAATCTTTACAAATCAAGAAATTTTAACATATCTGAAAAAAAAGAAAAGATTTCTTATAAGTTTTTGAAAATAATCGCACATCCTTAAAAAAAACTACATAGACAAAAAAGCAATATTACTGAAAAAAATATAATCAGAATAGATAATAAAAATAGTAAGCTCTTACCTTTTCTCACATTTTGTACTTTTCGAAGACCTTCGGAAACTTCGATTTTTTGCGTACAAACTTCCAATTAATTTATTTACTTTGAAATATGAAGAAAAAAAAACTTTTTCGAATATCAAATTCGTCCATAACTCACGCGCGTAGGAAATAATTCGACAATAAATCCTTCTGCATAATTTTCTCTTTTAGGTCATTTTTCTTTGCTAATGTTACCTAATAATATTTTTTGTGGACCACCGCGAATGATTAACTACCGAGTTAAAAGTCGATAAACATCGGTTATTAAGCGATCATTAAAGAAGAGCGTATTTAATATCGACTCGGGAAGAAGCGCAACATAACGCTGCTGTAATTACAGGACTTTGTGCGCACACAAAAAAAAAATCTTAAAAAAAATTATTTATTACACATATTCATAAAAAAAAACGAACACATCTAAAATCTCCTATACAAACACATAAATATATTTATATTCAAAAGTTCAAATCAAGCAAGTCGTGAGCGCCGACAGAACGGACGTCGAAAAAAGGGACCCAAAAACGGCCCGAAAAACTAGATTTAATAAACTATCGAATAAATTAACAGAAAACTTTTTTTATATTTAAAATGGAAGGGCAAAGGTCCCTTTTTGCCGTTGCGAGTCGACGCCCGTCGTTTTCAAAAATCTATTTGAAAAAAAGAAGCGAATTCGTCGATTATAAACGTGAAAATTGCAGCGTCGCCTATTAACGCGTGTTATTGCAAAAAAAATAATCAAAGTAGGCTACTACTAACTTCTATATACAGTATTGTACAAAAGCAACAATCTAACGTAGGCATAGGAATCGTTTAACAGAAAAAAAAAATAAATACTAATGAACACGGCTCGCACACATCTCCATCGTCCCAAAATACGGATAACCAGATTTCGCTTCGCCGGGCGAGTGGGCTCCATAGTGGCTTCCGGCAAAAAAACTGAAAAAAAAAACGATATTTAATAAAACTTTTTTTGGCCAATTAAAATAAGTAGTCAGGTCAAAATATACATTTCAAATAACAAAAATTCCGACAGAGCTAAATTTTGGTTAAGACCTTGGGTACATCATTAGAAATAAAGTGTCAAAAGTCCCCATCGATCCCATATGTGCTAAAAAAGTTATTCGAGGTTAAAGGTCAAAATTTGAGGTTTATGGGATTTTTTTCGAAAACGGTCAATTTTATCAAAAAAGTAGTTCAGACAAAAATTATAGATCTTAAAATTATCTACAAAAATGGTTCTTATACTTTTTTTTCTAAGAAGCACTATTCGTGAGATATCGCGATTCTGCATTAAAGAAAAAAATTAAAGGGTCAAGAAATGTTTTTAAATCTTTTGCTGATATTTGACAGGCTGTATGTCAGTAAAAAATGGTTGTATCTAAAATTAAAAAAAAAATTCATTTTGTTCATCTATAAATATAACATTTTTCAATGACGTTTTGCCATATTTCCGGTAACGTCATGATTACACGTTCGTAAAACTTCGGGTACTAATCGGCAAAAAACTGAACCCAATGGGATTTTAAGTCATCATCATTATTGAAACTTTTACGATTTAAGAAGTTTTGTAAAGATCGAAATATATGGTGCAAGTTCAATAAATTAGACGAAAAATTAATAGAGTAATTTTGATCGTTCCCTCTCACTCGTACTTATGAATTTTTCGTATCTTTTCACTCGCTCCCACTCATTGCTATGGTAAAAATACGTTTTTCGAATATATAATCGATATTTTATTAAATTTGTTAATTTGAAAAAAAATTAGTATACAGAATTCAATAAATAGCAGGATGTGCGCATTCGAGCAAAAAGTGGCACATTTTCGAGCGAGGGATGCAAATGAGGCGCGACGCGGAGCGGCGCGCTTTATTTTCCTGAGATCGGAATGTGCCACTTTAAGCTCGAATGTGCACACTCGGTTTTAAGCATGATTCACAATAATTAAGCCCAATAAATTACACAAAATATGAATAAAGTAATTTTAATCGTTCCCTCTCACTCGTATTAACGAAATTTTCCTATCTTTTTGCTCCCTTCACTCATTGCTATGGTAACAATGCTTTTCGAGCATAAAATCAAAATCTACTTAATTAAATTTCAATTTTTGATTCGAAAGAGCTAAAGATCAAGTAGACAAATCTAGTAAGTACGAAGATGTGCGCACTCGAGCGAAAAGTGGCACATTTCCGAGCGAGGGAGGCAAATGAAACGCGACGCGGAGCGGCGCGCTTCATTTTCCCGAGATCGGAATGTGCCACTTTGAGCTCGAATGTGCACACTCGGTTTTAAGCATGATTCACAATAATTAAGCCCAATAAATTAGACAAAATATTAATAAAGTAATTTTAATCGTTCCTCTCACTCGTATTAACGAAATTTTCCTATCTTTTGCTCCCTTCACTCATTGCTATGGTAACAATGATTTTCGAGCATAAAATCAATATCTACTTAATTAAATTTCAATTTTTGATTCGAAAGAGCTAAAGATCAAGTAGACAAATCTAGTAAGTACGAAGATGTGCGCATTCGAGCGAAAAGTGGCACATTTCCGAGCGAGGGAGGCAAATGAAGCGCGACGCGGAGCGGCGCGCTTCATTTTCCCGAGATCGGAATGTGCCACTTTGAGCTCGAATGTGCACACTCGGTTTTAAGCATGATTCACAATAATTAAGCCCAATAAATTAGACAAAATATTAATAGAGTAATTTTAATCGTTTCCTCTCACTCGCATTAACGAAATTCTCCTATCTTTTTGCTCCCTTCCACTCATTGCTATGGTAACAATGATTTTCGAGCATAAAATCAATATTTACTTAATTAAATTTCAATTTTTGATTCGAAAGAGCTAAAGATCAAGTAGACAAATCTAGTAAGTACGAAGATGTGCGCATTCGAGCGAACAGTGGCACATTTCCGAGCGAGGGAGGCAAATGAAGCGCGACGCGGGGCGGCGCGCTTCATTTTCCCGAGAACGGAATGTGCCACTTTGAGCTCGAATGTGCACACTCGGTTTTAAGCATGATTCACAATAATTAAGCCCAATAAATTAGACAAAATATTAATAGAGTAATTTTAATCGTTTCCTCTCACTCGCATTAACGAAATTCTTCTATCTTTTTGCTCCCTTCCACTCATTGCTATGGTAACAATGCTTTTCGAGCATAAAATCAAAATCTACTTAATTAAATTTCAATTTTTGATTCGAAAGAGCTAAAGATCAAGTAGACAAATCTAGTAAGTACGAAGATGTGCGCATTCGAGCGAAAAGTGGCACATTTCCGAGCGAGGGAGGCAAATGAAGCGCGACGCGGAGCGGCGCGCTTCATTTTCCCGAGATCGGAATGTGCCACTTTGAGCTCGAATGTGCACACTCGGTTTTAAGCATGATTCACAATAATTAAGCCCAATAAATTAGACAAAATATTAATAGAGTAATTTTAATCGTTTCCTCTCACTCGCATTAACGAAATTCTCCTATCTTTTTGCTCCCTTCCACTCATTGCTATGGTAACAATGCTTTTCGAGCATAAAATCAATATCTACTTAATTAAATTTCAATTTTTGATTCGAAAGAGCTAAAGATCAAGTAGACAAATCTAATAAGTACGAAGATGTGCGCATTCGAGCGAAAAGTGGCACATTTCCGAGCGAGGGAGGCAAATGAAGCGCGACGCGGAGCGGCGCGCTTCATTTTCCCGAGATCGGAATGTGCCACTTTGAGCTCGAATGTGCACACTCGGTTTTAAGCATGATTCACAATAATTAAGCCCAATAAATTAGACAAAATATTAATAGAGTAATTTTAATCGTTTCCTCTCACTCGCATTAACGAAATTCTCCTATCTTTTTGCTCCCTTCCACTCATTGCTATGGTAACAATGCTTTTCGAGCATAAAATCAATATCTACTTAATTAAATTTCAATTTTTGATTCAAAAGAGCTAAAGATCAAGTAGACAAATCTAATAAGTACGAAGATGTGCACATTCGAGCGAAAAGTGGCACATTTCCGAGCGAGGGAGGCAAATGAAGCGCGACACGGAGCGGCGCGCTTCATTTTCCCGAGATCGGAATGTGCCACTTTGAGCTCGAATGTGCACACTCGGTTTTAAGCACGATTCACAATAATTAAGCCCAATAAATTAGACAAAATATTAATAGAGTAATTTTAATCGTTTCCTCTCACTCGCATTAACGAAATTCTCCTATCTTTTTGCTCCCTTCCACTCATTGCTATGGTAACAATGCTTTTCGAGCATAAAATCAATATCTACTTAATTAAATTTCAATTTTTGATTCAAAAGAGCTAAAGATCAAGTAGACAAATCTAATAAGTACGAAGATGTGCCATTCGAGCGAAAAGTGGCACATTTCCGAGCGAGGAGGCAAATGAAGCGCGACGCGGAGCGGCGCGCTTCATTTTCCGAGATCGGAATGTGCCACTTTGAGCTCGAATGTGCACACTCGGTTTTAAGCACGATTCACAATAATTAAGCCCAATAAATTAACAAAATATTAATAGAGTAATTTTAATCGTTTCCTCTCACTCGCATTAACGAAATTCTCCTATCTTTTTGCTCCCTTCCACTCATTGCTATGGTAACAATGCTTTTCGAGCATAAAATCAATATCTACTTAATTAAATTTCAATTTTTGATTTGAAAGAGCTAAAGATCAAGTAGACAAATCTAATAAGTACGAAGATGTGCGCATTCGAGCGAAAAGTGGCACATTTCCGAGCGAGGGAGGCAAATGAAGCGCGACGCGGAGCGGCGCGCTTCATTTTCCCGAGATCGGAATGTGCCACTTTGAGCTCGAATGTGCGCACTCGGTTTTAAGCGCGATTCACAATAATTAATTTACTTTCTTAAACGGCTAACTTCATACTGTCGAATTTTCTTTAGTTGTGCGCGCGCAACTTATCTAACAAACCGTGATTCTTAGAAAAAGAAGTATAAGAACCATTTTTGTAGATAATTTTAAGATCTATAATTTTTCTCTGAACTACTTTTTTGATTAAACTTACCGTTTTCAAAAAAAATTCAAAAAACCGCAAATTTTGACCTTTGACCCCGAATAACTTTTTTTTAGCACACATGGGCTCGATGGGGACTTTTGACACTTTATTTCTAATAGTGTACCCAGAGTCTCAACCAAAATTTAGCTCTGTCGGAATTTTTGTTATTTGGCCACCATTTTATGTCTAATTTGACCGGAAAAATTCATCGAGCGAAAGAAGAGTTGTTTTAGCGCTTTGTCGACGAATTTTTTCGAAAAAACCCCGAAATAGATTTCGAAGAATGATATTCGATGTAGGTCTTCGGCTCGACGTACAACAAAAATAGTTTATGTAGTCGCGATTAGAAATGGTTAAATAATTAAGGCATCGAATTCTCGTAAACAAAGGCATTGTCAAACGTTAAGTTCGTATTTTGTAATTAAAACGATTCGCAATGCTTTGAGCAAAGCAAAATTTGCACGGCCCGTAAACCTAATTACGTTATTACTTCGATTGCGTATCCGCACGCCCCATTATTTGCCGCTCGTTCGTTTATTTAAAATATAGAAATAAAGTGCAATGGTAAAAGAAGGAAAGTTGGTGCCGAAACGAGCGGCAAATAGTCGCCCCCAAAATTATTTTTGACTTTGTCACCGTAATGTACGGAGAAGAGTGCGTTAAGGTTTTTAAGGAATTAATCCGTCTCAACAAAAAAAAAATTTAATGGGTTTGTAACTTTTCCATTTTTGACAGTCGACAGTAGTGACTAACTTGCGTTACAAAACAAATTTCTTGGTATTTGGTTTACATTTGATATTACAGTGCCAACTTTAACATGGAGCGCAAAAACAAACATTTTCAGCATATTTTGCTTAATTATTGCTATAAAGGCAAGAACCCTTCTAAAGTTCAAAAAGACTTACGAGGTCCGTTTGGAAAATAACCGAACATTTTGATTTATGCGCTAATGAAGATATTTAGTGATTTGCGGTTGGTAGCGCTGTCTTGCCCATAACCTCTTTTATAACCACACATTTTTGGAATTGTTGATATATCGTTTAGTTTTCGAAAATTGTAATTGTCAGATTTTAGAAAGACAATTTTTAGTTTAGAGAATCGAAATGGACATTTTGACAAAATTAAAGTCACAATATTTATTTTTTCCGCAAATGAAATCAGAGTATTAATGTCATCAGAGTATATACGTCACAGATCTTAAAAACCATATCAAATGAAACGATCAAGGACTGCTTCGCGAAATGGAAACACCGCTAAAAAAAGTGTGTCAATATAGGAGGAGAATAGTTTAAAAGCGACAAAAATCAATAATCTGTAAAATTAAAAACAAAGTTTAAAACAATTAACTTCAATTATTTTCTGAACAGACCTCGTATGATGAATGCTTAACACAATTGCTTTTAAAATTTCGTTTTACAATTTTTTCGCTTAAAGATGGCCAACGTTCTGGTCGACCTACTGAAGTTAATAACTACCACATCGAAGTCACAATTGAAGCAGATCGTCATAAATCTGCGAGCACGATCGCTGAGAAGTTAAATATACGACACGACAATGGAAAATCATTTAAAATGTCTTGGGCCTGTTAAGAAGTTCGATATTTGGGTTCCAAAGGAATTGAAAACGATTTATTTCACAACGAACGAGTAAACGTTTTAGTTGTTGTTAGGAAATGTTTTTTTAAGGTTGGCAGCACAAGAGTTTTTGACAGATTGTAAGGTTATCTAATTATTGACATCTGTCATTTTTTATTGCTACGTTTTGTTTTTTTTTAATTCGTTGATTTATTGTATACTCAAAGAAAATATTTTTAGAAATTATTAAATATTAATAAACTATTAATCTTCTTTCTTTAAAACAAGATTTTGCAAAAGAAAAAGTATAGAGCAATATGATGTCTTACTTCAAGGTTTTCAAAGCATTGAGGACCATTATGGATTATTTACATGTAACCATAGTAATCTTATTTAATTGCGTTCATAACAACTCTATAGTTATCCAAGTTTCCATAGCGACGTTTTATTTTTATAAATATTTTGCACTTTTATTAATATTATGCATAAAAAAGTCCCTTTTTTTGTAAACCTATCATTTTTAAATGACGTTTTAGACCAGGGGTGTCCAAACTACGGCCCGCCAGTTTCATCAATCCGTCTCACGACAGATAATGACTTGTTGTGATAAGTTGGATAAAAAAACATAGAAATTATAGGTATGTCGTTTTATTTAGGTACAATACTGGTTTCTTTTTATATCAAAAAATTCATTAAATACAAGGATGTGCGCATTCGAGCGAAAAGTGGCACATTTCCGAGCGAGGGAGGCAAATGAAGCGCGACGCGGAGCGGCGCGCTTCATTTTCCCGAGATCGAAATGTGCCACTTTGAGCTCGAATGTGCACACTCGGTATACGCGTGATTCACAATAATTAATTTTAAAAACAATCATATATATTTATATAATTCATTAGTAGTTAAAAATGGGTAACTAAAATTTATTAAGGCAATTTTGATCGTTCTCTCTCACTCGCACTTATGCGATTCTTGTATCTTTTCACTCACTCCCACTCATTGAAAAATTAAAAAAAAATTATTTTGTATATTTTAAGTTAAATTTACTAGATACGAGGATGTGCGCATTCAAGCAAAAAGTGGCACATTTCCGAGCGAGGGAAAAAATTTTCCCGAGATCGGAATGTGCCACCTTGAGCTCGAATGTGCACACTCGGTTTTAAGCGTCATTCACAATAATTAACTTTAAAAACAATCATATATATTTATATAATTCATTAGTAGTTAAAAATGGGTAACTAAAACTTATTAAGGCAATTTTGATCGTTCTCTCTCACTCGCACTTATGCGATTCTTGTATCTTTTCACTCACTCCCACTCATTGAAAAATTAAAAAAAAATTATTTTGTATATTTTAAGTTAAATTTACTAGATACGAGGATGTGCGCATTCAAGCAAAAAGTGGCACATTTCCGAGCGAGAGAAAAAATTTTCCCGAGATCGGAATGTGCCACCTTGAGCTCGAATGTGCACACTCGGTATAAGCGTGATTCACAATAATTAATTTTAAAAACAATCATATATATTTATATAATTCATTAGTAGTTAAAAATGGGTAACTAAAACTTATTAAGGCAATTTTGATCGTTCTCTCTCACTCGCACTTATGCGATTCTTGTATCTTTTCACTCACTCCCACTCATTGAAAAATTAAAAAAAAATTATTTTGTATATTTTAAGTTAAATTTACTAGATACGAGGATGTGCGCATTCAAGCAAAAAGTGGCACATTTCCGAGCGAGGGAAAAAATTTTCCCGAGATCGGAATGTGCCACCTTGAGCTCGAATGTGCACACTCGGTATAAGCGTGATTCACAATAATTAATTTTAAAAACAATCATATATATTTATATAATTCATTAGCAGTTAAAAATGGGTAACTAAAACTTATTAAGGCAATTTTGATCGTTCTCTCTCACTCGCACTTATGCGATTCTTGTATCTTTTCACTCACTCCCACTCATTGAAAAATTAAAAAAAAATTATTTTGTATATTTTAAGTTAAATTTACTAGATACGAGGATGTGCGCATTCAAGCAAAAAGTGGCACATTTCCGAGCGAGGGAAAAAATTTTCCCGAGATCGGAATGTGCCACCTTGAGCTCGAATGTGCACACTCGGTATAAGCGTGATTCACAATAATTAATTTTAAAAACAATCATATATATTTATATAATTCATTAGTAGTTAAAAATGGGTAACTAAAACTTATTAAGGCAATTTTGATCGTTCTCTCTCACTCGCACTTATGCGATTCTTGTATCTTTTCACTCACTCCCACTCATTGAAAAATAAAAAAAAATATTATTTTGTATATTTTTAAGTTAAATTTACTAGATACGAGGATGTGCGCATTCAAGCAAAAAGTGGCACATTTCCGAGCGAGGAAAGCAATTTTCCCGAGATCGGAATGTGCCACTTTGAGCTCGAATGTGCACACTCGGTTTTAAGCACGATTCACAATAATTAACTTTAAAAACCCCAATCATTATATTTATAATTCATTAGTAGTTAAAAATGGGTAACTAAAACTTATTAAGGCAATTTTGATCGTTCTTCTAAACTCGAATTATCATCTGTATCTTTTCACTCACTCCCACTCATTGAAAATTAAAAACCATTATTTTTATAAATAAAATTTACAAGGAAAACGAGGGATGTGCGCATTCAAGCAAAATACGCACATTTCAGGAAAAGCAATTTTCCCGAGATCGGAATCCAAATTGAGTGAATGACAACTCGGTTTTAAGCACGATTCACAATAATTAATTAATTTTCTTAAACGCCTAACTCCAATTGCAGACTTTTTGTTATCAGTGAGCGCACAACTTCCGTTGCCTGCTAAAACTTGACTCTGAACGCGCCAAAAGAAGTATAACTTCTAAAACTCGAATTTTACTTCAAACTAAAAAACCGCAATTACTTTTTCGGCAACCCGACAGAAAATTCCCTACATTTATTTTTCAAAATTTAAAAACCAGTTTTCATTTAAAACATAAAAATGTTACAAGGAAACTTGAGTTGGCCATGCTTGCCTCAAGATATTTAATAACACGCGCATTTCAGAAATTCTTGCAAATTCTTTCCAAGAAAACTCCCAACTAAAGTAAAACAAGCCGCTTCTTAATTCAACTGCCGAAAAAAAGGGACGTTCGCCGAAAAGCCGCGAATCTCGTTCGAAAACAATTTAGTTCCAACTCTCGCCACCGACCGGAATTAAAAGGGACGAAAACGTGGCGCGAAAGCACAAAGCGACGAAGTTTTAAAAACGGGTTCCGTTATCTTCCGCGACCCCAAAAACCGTAAAGGAAAAAAGGCCGAGACGCGCGGGGTTAGCAAATAAAATTTACGAAAAGGCAAACACCCAGAAGTGGCCATTAAGCGCAATTACAATTTAAATTAATTATATCTCTTAATAAATAACCTCCAACCATATTTAAGTCGAGTAAAGCTTTCATTAAGCCGACCGACTCGAATTAATTGCACCAACTACCGTATTATTTTGAATACATCCGCAACCACCAATTACGCAGTCGGACAAACGAATTTTTCGCGTTATTTGGGCCGTGTGAGTGGCGGCGCGGACGAGCAGAAGTCCGCTGGCGGACCGTTTCGGAGGGCTTGTCATAGGCGGATTTTGCGTTGCTTTTTTTTTCGTGAAACTTCTACTACCAAAGTACGCAATCATTGAAATCGTGCAAGGACTAAATTACACGGCATTAAGCCTCGCCGCGCTATCCTTTTCCTTCATTTCGCTACTGAAATTAATTACAAATCGAATTAAAGTTTGTTTAATTACAGTTTTCTGTCGTTTTACGTTCGGACGGATCGTTGGCGTGCCGCAAATTGTGAGGTCATCCCCTTTCCTTTCCTTTTTTTTTAATTGTTCATCTTACTTTTCTTGTTTTAAGATCGTTGGCTTTTTTTTTCGTTTTTAATCTATACATATAAGTAAAATTGAAGTGTCTGTCTGTGATTTCAAAATAAATTTTTTTCTTAAGCTCATATGGTTATTTGAATGTTACTAAAGTCCAAACACGCGTTTTTAAAATTTTTGTCTGTCTGTCTGTCGGTCTGTCAGTTTGTCCGTCCGTATATCGCGGAAACGGCCGAACCGATTTTGACGGGACTTGAATTAACAGGTAGAAGACACTATCCTTGAGTAACATAGACTATATTTTATTTTGAAAAAAATAGTTTTTACTTCGAAATCGCAATATCCGTGCGAAGCCGGGCGGTCCAGCTAGTGTTCGATAAAAGTCGATCTTTCAATTTGATTTGATTAATTCAATATGCGCGCGTTGGCCAAAAAAGTGAAGTGAGCGAACTCTTTTTTTTGCCTGTGAAAATTCGAAGCCTTAATATTTTTTCGTTCCTCTTTGAATCGATTCTATTCCAATAAGCGATTGAAAGTTTGCGAATTATTATGCATGATTTAGAATTGAAATGAGCAATTGAAGATTTCGACTTGATTAGTTCAATAAAAGGCCATAGGGGGATTAAGTATGGCAAAAATGCCTTTTGTAAATATCATAATAATATTCTATGCATATGTAAACAATATAGAAATATAAAAATCTTAAAAATTTTAGACCTTAAACTATATCCGTCTCTTCAAAAAGTCAAAATAAGTAAAAATTAAAAAACAAATTTTTTTTTGGATTGAGTAAATCGATTATTTTGTAAATTTAGTATGTTATGCAGGCAATAGAAAGCTTTTACGGACACCATGGACTAATTTTTAGCTTAATAAATTGACGATCAAAAAAATTTAGAGCAAAATTATGATTCCATCATTTTAGGATAAATAAATAAAATAAACAGCATGCATTGTGAGTTAGAAATCTCTTCTTTTATTTATTACTAACTGGGCCGCCCGGCTTCGCACGAGTATTGCGATTTCGAAATAAAAACTAATTTTTTTCAAAATAAAATATAGCTTATGTTACTCAAGGATAGTGTCTTCTACGTGTTAATTCAAATCCCGTCAAAATCGGTTCGGCCGTTTCCGAGATGTACGGACGGACAAACTGACAGACAGCCAGACAGACAGACAGACAAAAATTTTAAAAACGCAAGTTTGGGCTTTGGTAACAATCAAATAACTATGTTAAATTTAAAAACAATCTTTACTACGCAATCACAGACAGACACTTCATTTTTATTTATATGTATAGTTGTATAGATGTATAGATTACCGCAAATGCGATTAAAACAATAACAAAAACGTTTTAGAAACTTTGCGCAACATAATTGTGACTTTTACCTAAAAATGGTCATTTGCTTGGTACGTAACGTTTAGGGTTGGGGTGGGGTGGGGGTGCAGCAAAACGTTACGATGCAATACATGGGGAAAGGGAGGGTCTAAAATCTTCAATTTTCAATGTTCAAATTTAAAAAAAACGTTATAACCTCAAAATACTGAATACGCCTACTCAAATAAAAAAAAAAATTAAAATTCAGTCGAACTTCCATAAGTGGAACGCCGATAAGACGAATTTTTGATAGCTCGAACTCGAACCTGTTTCTCTAAGATTTACCTATCTCAACGTTAATATTTTTATGTCAATAAATCGAATTTTTATAAATCGAATTATTTAATAAGTCGAAGCGTTTTACAATTCGAGTTTCCATTAGTAAATAGGTCGATGACTCGAAGTTAAATTTTACAACTTTTCTAAAAATTACGCTACCTGAGAGAGGATTAAGGACGGGTGCGGTTCGGTGTTATTGCTGCTTAAAAGGTCTATTTTATGAAAAGGTTTTATACTATAAGCTGTTTTGACAGCGGTACTTCAATTGGATTTAAAAACTAATTTATGTTTAGGCGTGAAAAGGTAACAGACAGATAGACAGACAGCCAGAGTTACTTTTGATTTTATAATATTAGTTGGGATAATTAAATTTTTTTAAAAAATAAGTTAAGTATTGCAAATCGTGCTTAATGTGAAGTGTGCACATTCGAGCTCAAAGTGGCACATTCCGATCTCGGGAAAATAAAGCGCGCCGCTCCGCGTCGCGCTTCATTTGCCTCCCTCGCTCGGAAATGTGCCACTTTTCGCTCGAACGTGCACATCCTCGTATTTATTGATTTGCTTTAATTAATCGTTCCACTTTCAAATCAAAAAATTAAAAGTAAATATGAATTTTATGTTCAAGAAACGTATTTGCCATAGTAATGAGTGGAAGTGAGCGAAACGATACGAGAATTTAGTAGATGCGAGTGAGAGAAAACGATTAAATTATTTATTTAATTTTTGAATAATTGATTAGCCTAAATTTTGTGAATGGTGCTGAAAATCGAGTGTGCACATTCGAGCTCAAAGTGGCACATTCCGATCTCGGGAAAATGAAGCGCGCCGCTCCGCGTCGCGCTTCATTTGCTTCCCTCGCTCGGAAATGTGCCACTTTTCGCTCGAATGTGCACATCCTCGTATTTACATTCATGATTACATTTTATTTAGTTATGCCAAGAAGTATAAGTTCTCACGGGCGTGCATAAGTATACGCACCTTTCTTTATCATTTAATAATTGTTGTAAATAATATGAAAATTTTCAGCTTAACCACTTTAATAAATTTTATGTACAGTTAACTTTAATAACTCCACAACTCGAATTCTTTGATAACTCAAGTTGGAAAGTGTTTCTCGACAAAATGCCTATTTCAAAAAAGTAGAATTGAAACTATTCTAATATAACTATGGTTACGAAGTGATTAACCTTCTGATTGGTCAATTAGCTAACGGCCATAATGGTGTATCAAAAATGAGCCAATCACAGTGACTTATTTAATGCGGGATTTTTAAAGTATGCTTTAAACCACTTACAGTTCTAATTACGTTATATAAAATACTATTTCACATAAAAGATATATACATACACAAATATATATTTAATTTTTAAGCGTTTTTAATAACTCGAATTATTGATAATTCGAATTAATTTTGGTGTCCCTTCGACTTTGACTTATCGAGGTTCAACTGTACATCTTTTTCGATATTAAAAAAAAAATTTCTAGATTTCCCTTCTTTCCATCATAATCGTATTTTTTTAAAAAAGCCGCCTTTCTTTAATTTAATAAAATTAATTTAAAGCTACAAAATTTCAAACTAACAATCACATACGAATAAACGAATCACTTTCCACAAAAAGCCATTTAGAAATCGCCTCCTTCGCCTACGCACCTCCACATTCAAGAAAAAAGCCCGAGTCATCGCGCCGCAACGAAAAAAAGAGCCGAAAGTCACGTCCAAACGCGGCCCGAACAATACAAAAGCGCAACAAAGCACATTTTCAATAAACAAAAGGAAACAATGTCAAAACATCGAAGCGACCATAAATTCAATCAAACGTAAAACTAATTCGCCGTAAAATAGTTCCGAGATGCAAAACTACGCGGCCATTGTTTAGATTGCCACTTACGGTCGCCGTTAATTAAAAACACTCACCTGTAATTTTCGTGCCAGCTTGTTAAGTTTTCGGCCATCTTGTTGTTCGGATTGTGCCTGCTCCAGACGCCGGACTGCTGCGAACTCAGCGGGGCCTGATTCGGAGAGATTTGGGCCATGTTGTACCCGAATTGGTTGGAGGCGCTGCCCAAGACGTTGGGCTGCTCCATGCTCGAGGAGTTGTACGAATTGTACGAGGGAGTGCTGTTGGTGGTGGTGCTGGTGGTGGTGGTGGCGGACGAAAGGGCCGAATGGGGCAAGGGCGTGAGGGAAGAGCTGCCGAGGGAAGCGGCCGAAGCGTAACTCTGTTGCGCCCAGGAAGACTGGTTGAAGCCGGGATCGGCGTACTGGTGCTGGACGGGAAAAGCTGATTGCAAGGACATCGTGTTGAAGGCGTTCAGCTGCTGGGAATTGAGCTGCTTTCGCAGTCGGGCCCTTCGATTCGAAAACCAGACCTGGACGCGGGCCTCTGTCAGCTTCGTCTTTTGTGCCAGTTCCTCTCTGGTGTAGACGTCGGGATATTGGGTCCGACCGAAGGCTCTTTCGAGGGCTTCGAGCTGCTCGCCGGTGAAGGTGGTGCGCGAGCGGCGCTGCTTGCGTTTTAGGGGAATCCCCGGCTCGGATTCGGTGTCGCTTTCTTCGCACGACGAATTCGGGCCTGGATTGAAAAAAAAACGATTTTCAATATATGTATTTAAACGAAAAACGATTATTTTTGAAACAAATTCATTATATATATAGGTATATATAATAAATATATTTTTGATCGATAACACTGAAAAAACAATGTTAAAAAAATATACAAACTAAAAAAAAGGGTGAGTCGCACCCAATAAGGTCACGGAAAAAATAAAACTTGTTTGATAATTCGGGCTCGTCTAAATAACTTACAATGTATTATAATGACGTAATTTTTTTTTGTTTGTTTGTACGGGGTAATCTCTGGAGCTACTAAACCGATTCTAAAAATTCTTTCACTAATAGACAGTAAGCCTATTCCTGGGTAATATAAGTTATATTTTATTTTTATTTAAAATTAGTTTTTAGTTCAAAATTTTAACACCAGTGCGAATCCGGACCGGTCCAGCTTCATATATATCAGGGTGGCCAAGCTCCTTGATAGTTCAAGCTATTTTTCAAAATTTTAAATTTTTCGCGAGCCGCAATTAAATAGGTAGATATTATATTTAAAAGGTAGGCAAAAAAAATATTTAAAAAAAAATTTTTACCAAAACTATATTTATTGAAAACATAAATAAAAGTACGAATTATGTGTATTAAATTTAAATATGAAAAATTGAACACATTTATTTTACTTCTCTTAATAATTCTTTAAAATTTGGTGAATAATTGGTGACCGCACATTTTTTTTTAAATATAATAGCATAAAAATGAAAAGGGAACTCGGGTACATTTATCGAGAGCCACAAATAATCCTTCAAAGAGCCACATGTGGCTCGCGAGCCACAGGTTGACCACCCCTGATTTATATACATATTGTTTACTACGGCTACTATAACAGCGTCGACAAATTTTGACGCATGCGCCAAACACCACATACGAAGACGTTAATAATGGTGTTAAATACTGTCTACATTATATATTGCCCGACTCTTCGACTCTCCCCACTTTTTCGAACTGTTGGGCTTGCTGCAAAAACATTCCCCTTCTCTTTTTACTCTGGCCTTTACCTATATATTTTTCCTCTCACGGTTTTTTGTGAAAAATATTAAATTTACTCCCGCATAAGAAGTTTGACTTCAATAAGTTTTAAAAACATTTTAAAAAATGTTTATGTTTCAAAACTAATTAATAATGTATTTTTAACAGTGTCTTATTTTTTTTTAATAAAAGGGTTAGGAGTTAGGAAAACAACATGACCATGAAGAAAATTTCTTTTGATTTAATTTAATTTCTGTTGTTTTTTAATATGCGCAGTTTTAAAATTTTTCTTTCTGTTTAATACCATATTTTTCTATCTGTTTCTGTTTGTTCTCTTTCCCTTTGTATATATGGTAACCCTAGGCGTAGCTAAGTGGGGAGGTAAGGGTGGTCACTGCTCACCCTACAAAACTCATTGCTAACCCTAGAAAAATCGACTGTATTCGAATTACCGTAATTGAAAGCTGCGGTAGCTGATCAGTTGTCCAATGGTGCAATGGGTGGAAGAGAGTGAAAAGATACGACAATCTCGTGGGTGCAAATGAGATAGAACGATAAAATTGTTTTACTAACTACTACGAAAATTTTTAACTAACAATTACCCCCAAAAAAATTATATCTTAAAATATAATCGGATATCATTTGTATATCTTGGGATATATTTTTAGGTTATATGCGGGAAGTTATATATTCGCGAATTATAACAAATATTATAATATTTTATATGCTAAGATATATTTTTTTGGTTATATTCCAAAATAATATGTAAAATTCTAATATATTGTATTCTACCATATATTTTTAAATGACAATCGCAGATATATTTACAAATTACATTTAAAATTATAAAAAAATATATTTGGAAGTTATAATACATTATACTCTACGACTTTATGTCCTTTTAAATTTTGTGTATCCGTCAACGCCTCTAGGGCGATTTCGGCGTGATACTCAACGTTCAGTAAACGTAGCAAGTACGATTCAGATAGCGAATGTGTTAAAAAAAATATAATAAATTAATAAAAATAATAATAAACACATAAGAAGATCGTATTTAAAATGCAAGACAAAAAAATATTTCTAAATTTAGAATGCAACCTAATATTTAATTTAAGGTAGGTACAGTGCCCGACCTTGGTAATGGCACAAATCCCGTAAGCGACCGACAAAGTTCGTTCCCTCACTAATCTCGAACACCGTATTAAACTTAAAAAAATTCAGATCAACAAAACCAAAATAAGAACTGCAAATTTAAATTGATAAAAAACAATGGTTTAATAACGTACACGATTAATCTACCGCCCACCTCTGAGTCGACGTATTTAAAATTTTAATCCGACCGCAACACGCGCAAGTCGAGTCCAAATATTTTAATTTCTATAGTTGTAGAATTCCTACGAAATTATTTTATATCAGACGCGGTAGGCGCGTCGAAACGAAATAAATCTAAGAACGTACGACATTAAATCGCGGAAAACGAGTCGGTCCGGCCGACAAAGCGATCGCGAAATTAAATAACAATCAAGAAATTAAAACAGCAATTATATGTTGGTTATTCCGTCAAATCAAGTTGTAACTCGATAGCGGCAACGACGCTTGTTTACTTTGAAAAATGCCGGCAAATTGTCGCCGCCATCTTGTTTACACTTATCGCGCTCTTATTCGAACCGCCAACAGTAGAATTGCACGTTTTCAAACAATTTCCTAGCGAGCACAACAAAAATAATTAACTTTTTTTATGTATTAATAAACACTTATTCTGGAATGATTTTTTTCAATTAATTTCTAGATTAAAAATCGATTTAATCAATTTGTGGAAGTATAATACTAATTTTTTGCCATAGAATTATCAATATTTTTTTTTTTTTTGATACGTATATCTAACATTTTTTTTTAAAAAAGATAAAATGCAGTGGAAAATAAGTAAATGCATTAGTAAATGTAAGTTGTTGCCGTAGCAACGGGAGCAATTTGCTTAATGCCATGTAACTTAGTTCATGCGAAACCATAGTAACCATATTTAATACGACATCCCGTTTCATTCATAAGAACTCTATAATTATTAACGTTGCCATGGCCACGTCTGACATTTATAAGCATTCTACATTTAAAAAAAAAAACATTTAAACTTATTAAATCAAGTAGAATAGAAGTGGTACCAACATAATAAAATATAAAATAAATGTCTTCAGAAAATTTAAATTTAGTTTAATAAATATCAATTTTCTATTCGAAAAATATATTAACCAAATCAATGAGTGGAAGGGAGCGAAAAGATACGACAATTGCATATGTTCGAGTGAGAGGGAACGATTATAATTATTTAACTGATTTTTCGTCTAATTTATTATTGTGAATCATGCTTCAAACCGAGTGTGCGCATTCGAGCTCAAAGTGGCACATTCCGATCTCGGGAAAATGAAGCGCGCCGCTCCGCGCCGCGCTTCATTTGCCTCCCTCGCTCGGCAATGTGCCACTTTTCGCTCGAATGCTCACATATTCGGCGTTTATTAAATTTGTCTACTTTATTCTTCGCTCTTGCAAATAAAAAATTATAATTTCGTTTAATTATGTTAAAAAAATGTATTAACCATAGCAATGAGTGGAAGAGAGCGAAAAGATACGACAATCTAGTCAGTGCGAGTGAGAGAAAACGACTAAAATTATTCAACAAATTTTTTGCCTAATTTATTGGTTTAAATTATTGTGAATCGTGCTTAAAACCGAGTGTGCACATTCGAGCTCAAAGTGGCACATTCCGATCTCGGGAAAATGAAGCGCGCCGCTCCGCGTCGCGCTTCATTTGCTTCCCTCGCTCGGAAATGTGCCACTTTTCGCTCGAATGCGCACATCTTCGTGTTTATTGAATTTATTTATATTAATGTTTACACTTGGTTATATTAAAGTTAGTTGCGCCAAAGAAGTATGACTTCTAACGCGCGTCCATAACACAGCCACACAAAAAAAAATTCTTGGTCGGGTCAGAAGTTCGGACCATAAATTCTATCTGTATTTGGGGTTGCTGAATCCGAATCCGAGGTTAAAAATACCCCTGCACGTCTGAGTTCCGACATAACCTCAAATAACCTATTTAACATTTTCACGTTGTGATTCAAGCTGTAAAGTAACCAACCCGTTATTATCACATAAACCCTTAACCTCATATTCCCATAACCTCACAACCTTAAAACATTCGTAATCTTACGTATTAAACACCAACTAAAAAAGTTCTAAACGAAAAGCCAATCAGCGAAACACCGTTTTCCGGTAACCTTGTAACTATATAACCTCACGACCTCATAATTTGATAACCCCATAACTCAATAACGACAATAACTACCGCAATTACATACTGAATTTTTTTTATTTAAGCTGTAAACTAAAAAATATGATGGCAGATTTTTGTTGGACGCTAAAGCGAGATACACCGAAAGAAGATACAAAGCGTAAATCGTTGAATAGATCATTTAATGAGAAAAACCTGGTATAGTACCAAAAAAGAACCTGACACTTGATTTAAGAATCTGATTTTACTGATCGTCCATTCTAATCGTTTAATTTCCAGTTTGTTTACTCTAGTCATTCAATTTCTATGTGGTTATACGTTATTAGGTTATAGGGGTACGGGGTGAAAATATTATAAGGTTTGTCTAATTGGTTTTTTAGTTAACAGCTTAAATAAAAAAAATTTAGTGTTTAATTGTTGAAGTTATTGTGGTTATTCAGTTATGGGGTTATAAAATTATGGGGTCGTGAGGTTACAGGGTTTCAGGCAAATGGTGTTTCACTGATTCGTTTTTTCGTTTAGAATTTGTGTTAAGATTTTTTAGTTGGTGTTTAATACGTAAGATTACGAATGTTTTAAGGTTATATAGTTGTGTGGTTATAGAAATATGAGGTTATGGAATAATGAAATTAAGGGTTTATGTGATAATAACCGGCTGGTTACTTTACAGCTTAAATCACAACTTTAAAATGTTAAATTGCCCATAAAATAGGTTTTTTGAGGTTACGTCGGAACTCAGACGTGCAGGGGTATTTTGTCACAAATGAGACATTAAACAAATTAATTTTTTTTTAATGTTGCAAAGCGCCATTGAAGAATTACGTTGCCCCTCCCCCCACTTTAAACACAAGAATGCTGTAACCCAATTATTTAAAAAAAAGAATATAAATTTAATCGGATCAGAAAAAATATAAAGGGATCCATTAGACAAATATTTAGACCTCAATGCTCAACGAAATGCTTGGAATTGTGTTGCGGTAACTTCAAATAAAAAAAAAATTAATTTAAATACATCTCTGCCTTCGCAAAGAATCGATCACCGAAAAGGTCAAATCTGGTGTATTCAATAAACTTAATTCGAGGGTAATAATAAAATGAGGTATCATTATGTTATGATTTCTTCAATGAAGGCGCGTGATTTTGTTGCGTCATCCCGTTTCGACTTGTGCGGTCCCTAAAAGCTGTCTTTTAATTTTTTCGGACGCGCTCTTTTTCTTCTTCTTCTTCTTTTAGTATCGAAAGCGCCGATCTCGAATCAAACGGTTTCTTAATTTGATTAACACGTTTCTTGCACACACTTTTTGCCCTATTTTCGACGTTTACAGGAAGGAGGCGGATAAACCCATTAACGCATTAAACGGAATTATACGCTGCCACTGTTATTAGGCCCCTCTTCGCGCCCCGCTTCGAGGACGGTTAAATTATACTTGCAGCAGTACGAAAATTTTAAAAGGAAGAGCAACAGTGGCGCACTGTATGGCCTAGCGCAGGGGCTCCTTTCAAAGTATTGATTTTTAGATTTGGCAAACACATGTTCAAAAAATTTACAGTGGTTGCGTTATAAGTGGAATTTTGTGAATTAAAAAATATCTCTTTTTTGAAATATTTTCATAGAGAAAATTTTGATAAGCTTATTATAAAAATTAGGCGATCTGGATTACAACAATTTATAACAACAATTTAATGAAGAATGACAGAGATATGAAACAAAAATTGTTTACAGTAAAAATCTCAATTTTATACACAATAAATGCTATTTCTATAGTAACTTTAATGTCAATTAATAATTACAGTCCAACCTCGATAAGACGAAATCAAAGGGAAAACAAAACTAATTCAAGTAATCAAAAAAAGTCGAGTTTAATACTTCTCTGTGTATAGTATATTGTCAAGTAAATTTAACTTTTAAAACCGCGAAAAAAACGTTTGAACAACGACTGCAATAAATTTCACAGTGGTGCACTAAAATGCGAAACACCTTGTATATAATTTATTTTATGATCTCTAAACAAAATCCCAATAATTTGCTTTAATTTTACAAAGTAAGCGTCAATTCCAAATTAATTACGTGCAACCGAAAATTCCATTATAAAGTGTGTTTCGAATTAAAGCAGAAAACATTAAGATTTTCAAAAATTGCCAAAAACGATCGTTACGAGGCTTTGTAATTATTTATAAGAGATTATTATTACAAACCGATAAACACGTGTGCCTATTTAAAAACTCAAATGCACGTTGCCGGAAAGCGCGATAACGTTAACTTGCAAATGGCCGAAAGCGATACGTTAAACAAAGGAAAATGAATTTCGGGCCTTGCAACTAACATTTTGGAAAGCCATTACTACCAAAAAAGCCGAGATTTTTGAGAAAGGTGGCGTAAAAATTTTTAAAGTATTATTTGTGACTTAACAAAAACGACAAAACATAGAATATTAAAAAATAAGCTTACAATTCAGATTTATATACAGGGTGTACTTAGGCGAGTTCCAAAACCCTTTGGTAAACACTATTCTGTTCCACACAAACACTAATTAGTCAAAATCAAAATTTCTAGAACGTTCTTAACACTTCAACTTGCAATTTACAACTGGCGTGCGGGGGGGAACAATGTATGCAGTTTGCAACGTTATCCGTTTATTTCAATTTTGGTATATGTTAAATACGATTAAGAAACTTTCTAAAAACGGTCGTACCGATGTTTTATAATTATTTATAAGTTTGTACACACCAAAAACAAATAATTTAACTAATTTAAATCAACTCGTGCGAGCCATCTACGGTACACACACTAGTTTAAATTGATTTATAAATGTTTAAATAAATAATACTATTAAACAAATATTTTCATTTTCAATTTTTAAGTAATGTATTAAAGTTGTTTAAAAAAAATGTTTTAACGCCCTATACAATTTAAATTTCCTAATTATTCTTTGAAGCACATATGTTACATTCAAATCACGTTGTATTCAAGCTGCCTATGTATAAGTTATGGAACATTTGGGGTTAAATAAAGGGGCGTAGTTTATGTATCGATTTTTCACGAAGCCGTTCACGAAGCACTTCGTATAAGTTAAGGCACATTTGCGCAGTAAAGGGGCGGAGTTTATGTATTGATTTTTCACGAAGCCGACAAAGTATTGATTTTTAGATATGCCAAACAGGTAGCGACATCGCCAAAAATTTCCAGGGTTACGTTGTGTTTAAGGCCACTGACCTGTGCGTTGCTCATAAATAAACCTGCATTCGTCGCTCGCTGCCACGCAAAACGGCACAAATTAGTGTTTTAACTGTGCTTATTTAGTGTTTTAATTGGTCACGAGTGCGAAAGAGTGTAGGAATCGGTTTAGAATAAAAGTTCGCACAAAGTCGCAAATTCGCAGACGGTTGTCGGAGCGCCGGCATTCGCCCGACCACTGCGCAAAGGCCTTAGTGCGACCGCAGCATCGGCTTACGGGCTTCCAGCCAAGCGAAAAATTCAGTTTGCGGTACGTCTACTTTGCGTAAGTCAAACGACCGAGCAAGGTGATATTTTATATACAGGGTGTTCGAAATTGATTAGGCTAACATGCGTATCTTTCCTATTAGTGGAGATAGAAGTTTGGTTAAATGGGCAATGTTTTGCAGTTTTAGGTGCCGATTCAGTTTCCGTTAAGAAAATGTTAAAATTCCGAATAGTTCCGAAGTAATCGTAAAAAAACTAAAACGTATGAATGATCGAGATTAACAAATTATGAAATTAGATTCATCTCATCCAAATATATATATATAAGAAAGATTTGCTCTAGTTTATTCATTTTTTTTTTATTTTCATAACTGCAATTTTTAGTGGTTTTTTGCAATTTAGTTAAACCGACCTCAAATTCAAATTCAGCGCATCGAAATACATAACCCTAGGCGGGTCTGGTCAAAAATACTGACCACTTCTTTTTCGGCGTGCCGGTTGTATTTTCAAAAATTGAAAGCGGCCAAAATCAATCCTTTAACATTTTTCTATTTAATGTTAAAAACATATTCCAAAAGGTTTTATAAAGATCCATCCAAAGGCCCTGGATTTCGAGGTATAAACCTTACGGCACTCCACTAAAACACGTTTCCCAATAATTAAATTTATTAAAAAAAACAACTAAACAACGTAAAAATGCGCGCTCGCCGTCGAAGAGCAACTCACCTAAAATGCCATCGATCGAGTGGTTTTTCCTGTCAACGTCTTCCTTCCGACCACCCCTGAGAAGACGGCTGATCGAGCTAACAGAAGGGGCGTTGTTTTTGTCACAGATGCCCTCCTGAAAGAAATTTATTTTCCTACAACTCAAGAATCCACAGGTATTTCGTGAATCGATTTGTTACGAGCCGCGCCGCCCCCCTTTTACGAGGTCGGAGAGATGAATGGGCACAACTTTGCAAAACGCAAGATTGATGATGTGCCTAAAAGTCGTTCAAAAGTCGTGAAAGAGGAGGGCGAGAACCGTATTCTTTTTCCCTTCACCAACTCGACTACTTTTTTTTTAAATATTTTTATAGGGTCTCCTTTCGAGGCAGGATTAAGTTTTACCTTAATTAATTTGTCGCGTATTTCCCAAGAGAAAATGCCCGGGTTCTCCCTTTTGAGTTGTTCGATTCGGGTCTCGACCTCGGCGGTGGCGACCCGCGGCTTCGAGCCCCCGATGACCCCCGGCCTTATGCTGCCCGTCTCCTGGTACCGATTCAGGATTTTGGAGACGCAGCCGTGGGACACCCGCAGCTGCCTGGAGATGACGCAGGGCCGTATTCCCGCCGCCGCCATTTCGACGATCTTCAGGCGGATGTGGTTGGGAAGCGGACGGCCGTTTGATAAAACGCCGCCCAATTGGTTCACTCGTCCTTGCCCTAAAAAAAATTTAATTCATTAATAATTTGTAAAATGTGAAAAAAAATATTTCGTTAACCTTCCGTGTACTAGGTGGGGTATAACTAACTTGAACAATTTTTTTTTTGTTAAAACGCGACGTTTGGTTAACGAGCTTAAAACCGAGTGTGCACATTCGAGCTCAAAGTGGCACATTCCGATCTCGGGAAAATGAAGCGCGCCGCTCCGCGTCGCGCTTCATTTGCCTCCCTCGCTCGGTAATGTGCCACTTTTCGCTCGAATGCGCACATCTTCGTACTTATTAGATTTCTCAACTTTATCCTTAACTCTTTCAAATGAAAAAATTCAATTTAGTTTGGTAAATATCGATTTTACGTTCGAAAAATATATTTACCATAGCAATGGGTGGAAGGGAGCGAGAAGATACGACAATCTCGTCAGTGCGAGCGAGAGAAAGTGATTAAAATTAATCAACCGCTTTTTCGTCTAACTTATTGGCTTAAATTATTGTGAATCATGCTAAAAACCGAGTGTGCACATTCGAGCTCAAAGTGGCACATTCCGATCTCGGGAAAATGAAGCGCGCCGCTCCGCGTCGCGCTTCATTTGCCTCCCTCGCTCGGTAATGTGCCACTTTTCGCTCGAATGCGCACATCTTCGTACTTATTAAATTTGTCAACTTTATCCTTAACTCTTTCAAATGAAAAAAATCAATTTAGTTTGGTAAATATCGATTTTACGTTCGAAAAATATATTTACCATAGCAATGAGTAGAAGAGAGTGAAAAGATACGACAATCTCGTCAGCGCGAGCGAGAGAAAGTAATTAAAATTAATCAACCGCTTTTTTGTCTAACTTATTGGCTTAAATTATTATGAATCATGCTTAAAACCGAGTGTGCACATTCGAGCTCAAAGTCCCAAGTTTCTTACGGGTTTATGCCTACTTGGAATCGAGAAAATTACGTGATTTTCAACAATTTTTTTGCTGTTTTAATAGGTATTTATTGAAATTCACAAAATATTATAAGAAAGTAGGGGGAAAGTGGCATGAAACAGCCAGTTTTAAAAACAGGGATAAATAATATAGAAGGACATAAATAAATCAATTTTTTTTTAAAATCTGTAATTGTTCATGCATTTATGTACGTAATGTCATAAAACATTTTTCAAAATTAACGATATTTTCGACTTCTAATCATTTATAAAAAAATAAAATTTGGCTTTTACATAACCTATAGGTATTGAAACACAAAATTTTGAAAAAGCCATGTTCTTATTACAAGATTAAAACTGCACATTAACGAAGATATTATTTAATAATAATTTTAAGCTATAATTTTAGATCTTATATAATTATAAAACGTTTTAAATAACGCAAACTCTCGATAAAATATTTACTTACATAAATCTAAGAAACTGTCAAAAATTTGACGTTTGAGATCAATCATTGCAAAAACTTAAAAACGTTTTTAGGAAAATAATGCAATTTCCTTTTATGCCACAGGATTTATATGCAACCATTACAATTTTGCATCATACCACTCTTGATTGCTGTTACTACAATTATTATTGCATTTTATGGAATTAAAAGGTGCTGTTTCATTACACTGCAGTCCAGGCTATTTCAAAACATATTCTCTCAAAACCAAATCTCGAAAATTTACTATGAAATCAAAAATTAGTCTACAAAATATATACGTTATTAGAAGGCCTAATATATCTATAAAATTATAGTGTAATCATATTATTATTAGTTTTGTACGTATAGGCGTTAGAAAACAAATAAACTGAACTCAAAACCTTACTTTTGACGACAAAATCTTTCAATACGTCGTATCGAGCGCCGTTTATTGACGGTGAACGGTCAAATTTTTATGGATATCTAGTAGTTTGCTATCTTAAAATAATAATACATAAACGATTCGTATGAAAACTACCGCGTAATTGATAATGGCTGTTTCAAAACTTGTCTGTTTCATGCCACTTTCCCCCTACCTATTTCGAGATACATGTACAAATTTTTTTATGAAAAAATATTTAAAAATGAACGAAATATGACTTCTCTTAGAACGTCCGGTTTTTTCCATCACTTGCGGTGACGAAGATATCTTCGAAACAGCTTATTTGAAATCAAAATAAAAGAATATTGCAATAGTATATTGCGTTACAAAGGGCCTAAACGAAGGGTTTAGTAAAATTTTGATTTTTACAAAAATTTGACGAAAAGGTCAAATTTTCGAGGTGAATTGATTTTGGTTTTTTGGCAATAAACAACAAAATTTTAACCGAAATAAAAAATCTTTCGTTTAGGCCCTGCCTATTGTAATAACAAATAAGCACGTAATATTTTAGTTTAATCGGTGCGATAGTTTTTAAAAAAATTTAGTTACCGCAACTGTATTAAAAAAAATAGTTTTGAGATAATCGCGTGTAAAGCTTTAAATCTATGTTTTTTATAATTAAAACTATTTTTTTTTAATAATGCAACTTTTGAGCGTGTTCTCCAATTTTTATATAATGTTAGAGAAATATTCTTAAGATGCTATACAATTTAAAAAAATGAAATAAATAAAATCGATATTTTGACCTTAATTAATATCATGGATTTTCTGTTCGAAAAATGTATTAACAATGGCAATGAGTGGAAGAGAGCGCCAAGATACGACAATCCCATAAGTTCGAGTGAGAGGGAACGATTAAAATTATTCAACTGGTTTTTCGTCTTATTTATTGACCTAAATTGTTGTGAATCATGCTTAAAACCGAGTGTGCACATTCGAGCTCAAAGTGGCCCATTACGACAGAAAAAAATTTAAATACCGTTATAACTTCAAAATTCTGAAAACGCCTCTCAAATGAAGGAGAAAAAATTAAAATGCATCTTTTTGGAAACTCAAAAAAAAATAATAAAACGCAACTTTTGATTTTGCCAGATCAATTCAATTTGTTTACTTACTCCCATTTCTGCCATTTCAAAAAAATAAAAGCGTTCAAAAAAGTAACCCTTCTTTCCACCATAATCATATTATATTTAAAACTATTTTTTTTTAACTTACAACTTTTGAACGTGTGCTCCAATTTTTATATATTGTTGGAGAAATATTCTTAAGATAATATACATTAAAAAAATGCTACCAAAAAATTGATATTTTGTACTATCTTAAGTAGGCATAACCCTTTAATCCACAATAAGATAGATTTTTTATTTATCAATGTCCACTAATACATACTGTAAGAAAAAAATTATTGATTTATGATAGTTAAATGATGATAGACATAATTTAGACTAGTGTTCCCCAAACCACCTCTTTTTGGCCCTGGTGTATCTTCGGAAACACCCTGTATATCGGAAAAATTTCAATTATAACTCGATCAACATGAAAGACCCGAATTCATACAAATCGTCTTCTATGTGTTAACAAATCTTACTAAAAAATTAATAAATCCAATGACCTTTAAACCTGATAAACCTTTCCATCAAAATATCAAAGATAAAATTCTTGTTTTAATATAAAATGATTTGATTTGATTATAAAATAGACAAGAGAATTTTTAACCTAACATTTTAACATTTTACGAATGATTTCCAAGTTACAGAATTTAAAAAAAATAAATTAAAATCGCCAACCTTCTTAGAACGTATCACAATACACGCTTAAAATATGAGCAACTTTGGAGGATTAGCCAAAAATGCTTTTGTCTCGATTTTACCACAATATAATTTACAGTGTTGTTCGAAAGTGGTTTCGTATTTTTATTTTTTTTTCGTCCGCCCAGCAGATGTGTGTAAATCCTTTTTTTTCCCTCAAAAACTACTAATTTTGATTTTAATTATTTCGAAAGTCGATAAAATACAGTTAGATGGGTGTTCTTTTTTTTTATTAGGTGTTAGAGGTAGGTTCTTATTTATTTATTAATTTTATTCTCTCGTTGAGTTAAACTGAAGAAATTTATGTCAACTTAATCATATTCGAAGAAAGAATTCATGAATTATGGGAAGAGATTATAGAAGTTTAAGCCTGACCGAAGGACGCGTTAATAAATTCTTTTTTTCAAATTCAGAGAATCGGAAAAAGTTCTAAGATCTATGTTTTGCCTTTTAAAAACACCAAGTCGGGATGAACGTAATAAATTCCAAATGGGGGAAAACGCTTCCAAAAATAGAGACTTATCCATTTCTCAAAATGGCCCGTAAAAATCCTCAAAATTACCTTTATAAATTACTTTAAGCTTTTCATTACTAGGTAACTAAATGTCACGTGCCGTACTAGGTGGGGTTTGCCATACCACGAAAATAAAATGAAATAAAATCCACAAAATTGTACTTTATGACAGTTCAATGATAGGAAATATATTTCAATAACCAATAATGAATAGGTTTAAGTAAAACACATTTGTTTATGCATTAGTATAGACTTTTGTTAATAAAAATATAAAAACGTAAGTTTTTCTTCAAGTTCTAAATTATTGAATCTTTTCTTGAGTACTAAATTCCAATGACACGTGTCAATTACGATACCGAATATTAAGAAAGCCGAACAAAAAATTTATCCTTGCCTCTTTATTGAAATACAAATTAATTGTACGGCAATATCTTAATGATTTGCAATAATTTAGACCAATCAATTTACACGAAAAATGAATTGAATAATTTTAATCGTTCCCTCTCACTTGCATTTACAAGATTTTCATATCTTCTCGCTCTCTTCCTCTCATTGCTATGGTAAATACGTTTTTCGAATATAAAATCGATATTTACTAAATTAAATTAAAATTTTTGGTTTGAAGGAGTGCACGGTAAATTATACTAATATAATAAATACGAGGATGTGCGCATTCGAGCGAAAAGTGGCACATTTCCGAGCGAGGGATGCAAATGAAGCGCGACGCGGAGCGGCGCGCTTCATTTTCCCGAGATCGGAATGTGCCACTTTTCGCTCGAATGTGCACACTCGGTTTTAAGCATAATTTACAGTAATTTAGACCAATAAATTAGACGAAAACTTAATTAAATAATTTTAATCGTTCCATCTCACTCGCACCAACGAGCTTTTCGTATCTTCTCGCTCCCTTCCACTCATTGCTATGGTAAATACGTTTTTCGAATATAAAATCGATATTTACCAAATTAAATTAAAATTTTTGATTTGAAGGAGCGCACGGTAAATTATACTAATATAATAAACACGAAGATGTGCGCATTCGAGCGAAAAGTGGCACATTTCCGAGCGAGGGAGGCAAATGAAGCGCGACGCGGAGCGGCGCGCTTCATTTTCCCGAGATCGGAATGTGCCACTTTGAGCTCGAATGTGCACACTCGATTTTAAGCTCGATTACCAAACGTACCGTTTTAACAAAAAAAAAATTGTTCACGTTAATTATTCCCCACCTAGTACACTTTTTTAAACACTCAATTTGTGGCTAAAAATACTTCAGAACGCAAGAGCAAAAAAAAACAGTCTTGATCGGACCCAAAACATTCGCAAATCGACGAAATAAGCGTAAGAAGAATTATAAAATTTTACAACATTTCATAATTTTTAATAACAGTCCGTTTTTTACCTTGCCCTCTTTTGATTGATACGTAAAATAAATTTATAATTATTGATTAAGCTATAATGGGCAGGCTACCGCAAAAGTTGCGTGATGCCCCCTCGTAATTTAATCGAAAGCTTTCGGTTTCTTAAATTGTTATGTTTAAATTCTTCTCGGGGCTCGACTTATTAATTTTTAAATTATATTCGAGACGTAATTTGTAATTTTTGACGTGTGCGCTTTAAGAACACAATGGGGAAGCTTTCTACGACCTACTTTGTATGTTGTTTTTTTTTTTTTGATTATTAAATTCTTCTTTAATTCGATCAATACTCGATTATTTTTAATTTAATCAAATTATAAGACGTTACGACATTGCACATCTCATTTCTTTATTAAAATTGGTTATGTTTTGCGTATACAGCTGTGGTTGCTAGGGTTACTAATAACGTTGCCAAGTGTACTTTATAATAAAGTGTCGTACGTTATTTCGGGCAATTGTACTTTATCGGAGCAATAAAGTGCGCGAAAATCATTTTTTTGACATAATTTGATTTATTTGATGTAAATCGTTAAAAAACCAAAAAAGTTGATGGTTATGTTGAGTTTAACGAATAATAGATTGATTGAGTGACTGTACCACAGGCGTAGTCAAAATTTTTTGTCCGGAGCAGATGGGGCGCGGCAAATAAAAATGGTTTTTAAAGTTTTACGATTATTAAAAGCTTAAAAGTTTGAAATTAAAAAAATTGAAGCGTCGGAAGTTATAGAAGCCCAGCTGACGTTTAAAAAGTAAAAGATAATTTTGGTCATATGAATGATTTCAAATAAATAAAACAAAATATATTTAATTTGAACATTAATTATCGCATTATTAATACAACGACTATAAAATACAAGTCTACGAAATATTCACGTAAACGCCCTTTACTAATGTTTTCCTTGACTTGTTTGTAAATATAAAAAAAGCGAAAACAAAACCAATGTTTGTCTTTCCTATTAAATAAAATGCTAATTTTCATACACAGGAAATCATAAGAATTTATTTATACTAAAAGCAATTGAATGAAGTCATTGTTTAATTTTTTGCTTTAATGTCTCGGAAAAGTAATAAGATTAATTGTTTTATTTAATTTACAATAATAGAATTATTGAATTTGAACTTAAATTTGTATCTTATATGATTTAATATTGACCTAGGTCAAAAATAAAAATTTTATTTAGAATTTGAACACGTTAAAAAATTTTATTACAGGACACGACAAGTACGTTGAATACAATTTGTATAAAAAAAATCAGATGTTAAAATTATCATGTCTCCCAACTTTCATCAATTAAAACAATTTTACTTTAAATTAAATATATAATGTTTTGTTTATCAGTTGTTATTATTTTGTATTTTTTAAATAATTCATTTTCCGGACACGTCCTTTTTTTATAATGTTTTACGCCCCAGTCTTGCCCACCGTATAGCTACACCCATGGACTAAACTGAGTACTGTGTTTTTAAACGTAAAAATTTGTAAGTAATTAAATATGTTACCTAATACATATTGAGTGCAAGTTTGATCAGTCTCTCTCACTTGCACTTATGTGATTCTTGTATCTTTTCGCTCTCTCCCACTCATTGCAATAATACAAATAGAAACTTTCATGCATGTCGTATTTTTTAATTGTTCTATCTCGCTTGTATACATCCGATAGTCGTATCTTTTCACTCCCTCCCACTCATTGAGAAATAAAAAAAAACTTTAATCTTGCATATTTTAATTTAAATTCAATTAATACGAAGATGTGCGCATTCGAGCGAAAAGTGGCACATTTTCGAGCGAGGGAGGCAAATGAAGCGCGACGCGAAGCGGCGCGCTTCATTTTCCCGAGATCGAAATGTGCCACTTTGAGCTCGAATGTGCACACTCGGTTTTAGGCACGATTCGCAATAATTTAAACCAATAAATTAAGCAAAAAATCAGTTAAATCATTTTAGTCGTTCCCTCTCACTCGCACTTATGAGATTGTCGTATCTTTTCACTCCCTCCCACTCATTGAGAAATAAAAAAAACTTTAATCTTGCATATTTTAATTTAAATTCAATTAATACGAGGATGTGCGCATTCGAGCGAAAAGTGGCACATTTCCGAGCGAGGGAGGCAAATGAAGCGCGACGCGGAGCGGCGCGCTTCATTTTCCCGAGATCGGAATGTGCCACTTTGAGCTCGAATGTGCACACTCGGTTTTAAGCATGATTCACAATAATTTAAACCAATAAATTAGGCAAAAAATCAGTTGAACAATTTTAGTCGTTCTCTCTCACTCGCACTTATGAGATTGTCGTATCTTTTCGCTCCCTTCCACTCATTGCTATGGTTAATACATTTTTTTAACATAATTCAACTAAATTTTAATTTGTTTGTCCAAGAGCGAAAAATAAAGTGGACAAATCTAATGAAAGCGGGGTATGTGCGCATTCGAGCGAAAAGTGGCACATTTCCGAGCGAGGGAGGCAAATGAAGCGCGACGCGGAGCGGCGCGCTTCATTTTCCCGAGATCGGAATGTGCCACTTTGAGCTCGAATGTGCACACTCGGTTTTAAGCATGATTCACAATAAATAATTGACTTTATTCGATGGCTAACTTCATACCGTCGCGTTTTTGTTAGGTGTGCGCGCGCAACTTCCATTGCGTGCTCACATTTTACCCGTCGCCACCCCAAAAGAAGTATAACTTCAATAAATAATACCTTATTTTGCTACAATGCCCTTTTTTTCCTCAACGAACAGTCGTTACTTGCTCAAATAAAAGGTGGCAACCCTTGTTACCAAATAAAATTGCTTATTGTTTTATTGACAACCCCGTAGAATTAGTTGCTAAGCAACTCTTACAATAACACAATTAAATTTCGTAATAAGCCGCTTTTCGACCGAAAACACTTAAAACTAACAATAATATAATTACTGCGGACGTGCAAAAAAAAATCCATTACGAACCGATTCCGAAATTAAATCATTTCCAAAGCCGACTTTTTTCTCCAAAAACCTCTTAATTCGAAAGTAATAAAATTCTATGAAAGCACAAAGGCGCATTATAGTCGAAGAATAAGTGAAGCACATCTTTGATTTGAAAAGAATCAAACATGATTCGGCCTTATTGTTGGATAATATATTTTGGCAACAATAACGGTCCTTTTTAACAAAAACGAATTGAACGGAAAATGCTCAAATCGTGCGTACGGGCCCGCTCCTTTGTCAGGGGCCGCTTTGCGTCGAAAAAGACCACCCCGACAATGCATATTTACGGACGTTCCTAAAAACTATTAGCATCAACAACGCTGTTAAGTTGTGTGTAAAATCTAGTTGGCCATTTTCCCATTATAATGGGAATAATTCAATTTGAAATCCAACTTGCCTCCGTATTATGTAATTTAATTTAATATCTTCTAAGAAGCGCTTCTTCTTCTTCTTCTTCTAATTCTCCTTTGTAAAATCCGAGGTGGCTTCGGAAGTAATAATGAAAAAAAATAATAATAAGGCATTTGCCATGGGATCGTAATCAACGGAGAACAAATCTTATTTTAATGCCTGCAATTTTAATGTAATTGTTTTTATTTCATTTTAATTGCTTGTAGAATTAATTTTTATTTCTCGCAGATTCGTTTACTTTTTTTTTTATTCGTGGATGTACAGTCTGGCGAAGAAGTTTCCGTACGGTGGCGTTGTGGAGATTTCGCTGTTTATGGGCATTTTTGGATTTATTGGAGATTAATGAAGCCGAAAAGATGAAAAGCAATGCTTTTGAGGTCCAATAAGGTTTCTTTGATTTCTTTTTAATTAATTGTCAATTTTGGAGGCACTTAAGGAGAGATTTGACGTTCCTGGCAGAAATACGGTGCTGTCATTTTTAATTGATATTTTTGAAACGTAAATTAATTGTTGTGAATCGTGCTCAAAGTCCATTGTGCACGTTTGGGCAAAGAAAAAATTGATTTACCTTGGAATGAAAAAATAAATAATTAACTCGGTTGCTAGGATACTCAATTAATTTAATTGGGCGCCATGTTTAGGGAGTTACTTCCGAAAATGTTAATTTTTGTGTAGTATTGAAGCCTTTGTAGTTGGTCTTTTTGTATTTTCAATTCTTGAAGAGTTTATTGATTTTTTGGTTTAAAAATTAAATAATAAATTCAAGGTGAAAATGACTAAGTTTTGCTATTGCCCGAGGCACTGCTAATATCGATTGTAGATAAACGTGTTTTGCCCTTGGGCAAACAGATGGCGATAGTAGCTTGCATACATATAACCAAAAATATTCAAATTATTAGCTTTAAATTAGTGGGAAATAAAAAATGATTGTAAAAATTTTACATCTTGACATTCCTGTATAATTAAATCTGCCATTTTTTTTTCTTTAATTCAATCAGTTACTCAACATTGTTTTTATAATGTAATGTAATAAAAAAATTAAGCAGGTAATTATATTTTCTAGTAAAATTGCTATTTCAACACTGCATTGAAAACTAATTTTACGAAAACTTTGAAATATTCAAATTAAACAATTAATTTCAGATTTTATATTCGAAAACAGATATAGAATTTTGACGAATTCGAATAATCGCGTAATAAATCATAATTAAACAGTTTAAACGTGCGAAAAAAAACTAATTTTATACTTTAGTTAAACCCGTCCTAACATAATCCAGTATGATCATGAAAAGGAACCAAAACGAAAAAACATATAACTTAAACAAATCGATTTTAAACGCAATTTAAATTAATTTTCAAATAAATCGCATTTGAACTGAAAATATAAGTCTTTCCATTTATCGATAAAATATTGCCAATAAAAAAAAAGTTTCTTCATAAAAATTATTCATCTTATATGTTACTATTTAACATAAACACAAAATTATTCATATTGCAATTGTAGCGGTGTTTTCTCGAAAAATTTCGACACCACTTCAATTAATTAATTTTATTTTTTCGTTTCGCGTGATTAAATATTCTTAAGCACTTTTATTCATTCTATTTGCTACAATAGAAAAAAGCTAAATATTCCAGATAAACGTGCATTTCGTTTAAATCGTTTAACGATTGCGACTACAAATTATAATTGCAATTCACAATGCTTCAAAATTAATTTTCAATTCAAGCACAATTGAAACACAAAATAAACTGATTTTAAACTATTTAATCACTTTTAAAAATTTAAATTAATTAAAGTTTTACTTCGGTTTTATTTTAGTCTTCCAAACCGATACCAAGGGCCTAATTTGAAATTTATTTTTGCACATTTAAACCTCTATTGTGTAATGTTGAATGTTCACTGTAATTGGACACTCAATAAAACAACAATTGTTAAATTTGCAAGGTTTCGTTTCTTTTATTGAAACTTTATCAAGCAACTGAAAATTAACAAAGTATAACAATAATAACTACAAGTATTTTATAAATAAATATAAATTATAAAATACGTTATTATTGTTATACAGTTTTACCTCCCTAACTTCACACAAAATGTTCCTAGGAAAAATGTGAACTTAGGGAATATGCGAAGTTATGAAAAAAAGAATCAAATAATAAGATTTATAAAAATCTGTAATACATGATTATTTTCTAGATCTTACTACCTACTTTTCAATATTTTCTTTAGTTTTTAAAACTAAAGAAAATTTAATTAAAAATAATTAAAAAAAATTTCCGATATGCTGTTTACGGTAAAAATATTAAAAAAGATAAAAAAAATGTTTTTCTATTTTAATCATAATTATGAAGTGTGTAGCGAGAATAAACGGCGACCCCTTAATTTTATTTTAAAGTTTGATTGTTTGAAACAAAACGTCCGGTCTATCGATGAAGAATAATCGTACCGAGCTTTTGAAAAAAAAAACCGTAAGTTGAATAAACAAGCTATCCGTTTCATATAATGGTTTAGCTAAAAAAAAATTTCCAAGTCCGTGGACACAAAAAAAAAGAAAAAATTTGCAATTTTTTTCTTGCGCGCTATTACTTATTATTGCGCGATAACAGAGGCTTCTAAAAATTATTGACTGAAAGATCTCAAAACTAGAATCATGGAGCTTTAAAACGCTTTTTTAAAATTTTAGATACAATCATTTTGCACTGAAATACAGCCTGTCAAAAATCGCCATAAAATTTAGGAAATTTTTTTGACCCTTTAATTTTTTCCTTTGGTGTACATTAAAGTGGAGCGAAAAAAAATTTTTTTAGCCTGGGGCTAGAATTTGTAGTTTATAAAAAATAAAAGCTTTGAAAAAAAAATTTTTTTACTCAACATCTTGAGGTGGCCCACTGAATTTTTAAATTAAATTCAAGTTAAAATTTTTTTGAAAAAAAAATAAAATATATAGTGTTCCAGAAGCTGCGAAGGGTCCTCTTTTTGCTCATTAACAATTATTAACTTAAAAAACTTTCTATCGCCATTATTGCCGTTTTCAAAAAAAATCCGAAACATACTTTTCTTAGGCATTAAAGTGAATTTTGAGTTAGAAACAATCAAATTTGTTCATTTTTAGTTAAATTTGAACATTACAAGCCAAAAAAAAATTTTTTTTTGTTTCAAATGAATTTTAACTCGAATTTAATTTTAAAAATCAGTGGCCCACCTCAAGATGTTGAGTAAAAAATTTTTTTTTTTAATTTTTATTTTTTATAAGATACAACAAATTCTAGTCCCAGGATAAGAAAAAAAAAATTTTTTTTTGGCTCCACCCTAGTGTACATACAATAAACTTAAAAAAAATTTTTCTTTGTGAACATGAAACATATTTTAAATAAGAAAAGCGAAGTTATCCGTTTTTCTCACTAAAATGACCTTTTATATTGTGAAGTTAACTCTCATTACACCTGTATAAAATTGCAACGCAAATCATGTGAACGTGAAGTTACAGATATTCGTATCTTTTCACTCCCTCCCACTTATTGAGAAATAAAAAAAACTTTAATCTGGCATATTTTAATTTAAATTCAATAAATAGCTAGATGTGCGCATTCGAGCGAAAAGTGGCACATTTCCGAGCGAGGGAGGCAAATGAAGCGCGACGCGGAGCGGCGCGCTTTATTTTCCCGAGATCGGAATGTGCCACTTTGAGCTCGAATGTGCACACTCGGTTTTAAGCACGATTCACAAAATTTTAGGCTAATAAATTAGACGAAAAATCAGTTAAATAATTTTAATCCTTCCTTCTCACTCGGACCTATGGTATAGTCGTATCTTTTCGCTCCCTTCCACTCATTAATATGGTTAATATATTTTTCAAATAGAAAATCGATATTTATTAGACAAAATTTAAATTTATGATTTGCAAGAGCGAAGAATAAAGTAGGCAAATCCAATAAATAAAAAGATGTGCGCATTCGAGCGAAAAGTGGCACATTTCCGAGCGAGGAGGCAAATGAAGCGCGACGCGGAGCGCGCGCTTATTTTCCGAGATCGAAATGTGCCACTTTGAGCTCGAATGTGCACACTCGGTTTTAAGCACGATTCACAAAATTTTAGGCTAATAAATTAGACGAAAAATCAGTTAAATAATTTTAATCCTTCCTTCTCACTCGGACCTATGGTATAGTCGTATCTTTTCGCTCCCTTCCACTCATTAATATGGTTAATATATTTTTCAAATAGAAAATCGATATTTATTAGACAAAATTTAAATTTATGATTTGCAAGAGCGAAGAATAAAGTAGGCAAATCCAATAAATAAAAAGATGTGCGCATTCGAGCGAAAAGTGGCACATTTCCGAGCGAGGGAGGCAAATGAAGCGCGACGCGGAGCGGCGCGCTTCATTTTCCCGAGATCGAAATGTGCCACTTTGAGCTCGAATGTGCACACTCGGTTTTAAGCACGATTCGCAAAATTTTAGGGTAATAAATTGGACGAAAAATCAGTTAAATAATTTTAATCGTTCCTTCTCACTCGGACCTATGGTATTGTCGTATCTTTTCGCTCCCTTCCACTCATTAATATGGTTAATATCTTTTTCAAATAGAAAATCGATATTTATTAGACAAAATTTAAATTTATGATTTGCAAGAGCGAAGAATAAAGTAGGCAAATCCAATAATAAAGATGTGCGCATTCGAGCGAAAAGTGGCACATTTCCGAGCGAGGAGGCAAATGAAGCGCGACGCGGAGCGGCGCGCTTCATTTTCCCGAGATCGAAATGTGCCACTTTGAGCTCGAATGTGCACACTCGGTTTTAAGCACGATTCGCAAAATTTTAGGGTAATAAATTGGACGAAAAATCAGTTAAATAATTTTAATCGTTCGTTCTCACTCGGACCTATGATATTGTCGTATCTTTTCGCTCCCTTCCACTCATTGATATGGTTAATATATTTTTCAAATAGAAAATCGATATTTATTAAACAAAATTTAAATTTATGAATTGCAAGAGCGAAGAATAAAGTAGACAAATCCCATAAATACGAGGATGTGCGCATTCGAGCGAAAAGGCATTTTCCCGAGATCGGAATGTGCCACTTTGAGCTCGAATGTGCACACTCGGTTTTAAGCATGATTCACAATAAATAATTGACTTTATTTGATAGCTAACGTCATACCGTCGAATTTTTGTTAGCTGTGCGCGCGCAACTTCCCTTGCCTGCTCACATTTTACTTTCGACGCCCCAAAAGAAGTATAACTTCAATAAACAATCCCTTATTTTGGTACAACATCGTTTTTTCCTTAACGAACATTCGTTACTTGCTCAAAATTGATTAATAAACTGAAAATAAACCCAATTTAAATTTGACATATTCCAGAACATGAAGTAAACCCGAGTAAAACCTCCGGTTCAAGCAATCCGTCAGGGTAGTGTTGTTTTTTTCCAATATTTACCGTACGGAGAGACCTCTTTGTCGCACACGTGTCCCAGCGCGCCCATTTTTCAACAAACAAAAATTAAGAAATTTAAATAATTCCGAAGATAAAAGTCGCAGCTTATTAATTCTTTTGTTAAAAGGAAGCTCGCGTTAAAAAATATGCCTTCCATTATCAAAAATTTCGAAGCGCAAGATAAATTTTGGCCCCCGGGTGCCGTTTTTATTTCTTCGACTTATGCTCACCGATAATTACGACCTCCATTTCTACGTTGCGGCATTCAAATCACGGCCGTTAGATAATAACACGGCGATTCTATTAAATTCCGCTTCCTATCATTATTTTACGCTTTTTTTTTCTTCTAATTACTTTCCCGGGAGACCCAGTAGGCCGTGGAAATCGTCTTTCCTCTTTTCGGAAACGAACAAACGCGCGCCAACTTAAAAAGAGAAGAAAAGGGGAAACTAAAAGGTCGGAGCGAGAACGTGGCGCGCGGCCGCCCGCGATTCGCGTTTCGCCCAAAAAAAACGAAGCAAGCCGGCGAAGAATGAGAATTAAAAAGAAGAAGAGGTAACTGGCCTTTAATAGAGCTTGATTAGTATTTATTATGTGATATTTTAGTGCCGCTTTTATGAAATGGCATCAGGTATCAGGTGTGTAGTATCTGGCTGATGAAAACAGGCATTAGGGAGATCAAAGCAACCGCTGGTCTGGGCCGGCTTTTCATTTTCTTAAACGTCCGCACGCCCACCTCGCATATCACACACGTAACACAGTTTGATGGTAAAGCCGACACCTCTCTCTCGTTTCGAAACGTTTTCTGGTGGTCGTTCGACGAAAAATACGCCGTCTCTTGCACGAAAGAATTACTTCTGACAGCTGATTAGAATTTGTTTTATTTTGGGCTTCCACGAACGAAGGCGGCCGAGCAATTTGGACGAGTTCGAAGTGCGATCCGCGTGCGTCCTGATGACATCTCGTTGCGAACGGGCCTTCGTGGGTGGACGCGCCTTTTATCGCTTTCGTCCTTTGTTTTTGCGAGCGCGATCGAAGGGTTTTTGTTGTTCGAATTAATTGGTGACCAAACAAATTGATAGGCGAGCGCCCATTTGGCCGTTGCGAGTTTTGAAAATAAACACGCCGCGTTTCTCATTTCACACTTCATTTCTTTTTTAGATTGCTATGTTTTCTTTTTTAATAATGATTTTAATAGTTGGGTTTGATTGATGTTGATGGTTAATTTGTTTTGTTTTTTTTTTTTTTTGATAAGGGTTTTTGCAGTTCAGTGGCGCTCGTTGCACTTCTGAAATGAGTTTCGTCTATAAATTGAAATTTTTGTGTATGAGGGAGTTTAATATGTATGTAGTAATAGAGTGCTTCGTTTTTTTTTAATGCTCTATTGACATAATATTGTTCTTCTTTTTTTCTTTCTCTACCACCCAGTTATGCCTCGGGGCGTTAGGACGTTGATTCATTTGTTGAAGATGTGTCTATCTTTTGCCCAAATTCTTGCTCCCATGTTGGTTTTACCAATTCTCTTTGCCCTTTCGCTGATGTTTTTTTCCCACTGGATTTTATGCCTTTGGGTTTCATTTCCATCGTCCACTTGGGTATACTGTCGTTTTCTATGGGCATTGGGTGGCCAAATATGGACAATTCAAAAAATGTTTTGACGGCAAATTGTCCGCAAAAGCCCCATTTGGCTCCAAGCTGAGTACAATGCCTTGTTGAAGCTGATTAACAAGAGCACACTAAAGAATGGCCCAATCAAAACCACTCAAAAATTCATTGTATCGAAGAAAACTGTTGGAAGAATTTGGCATCGCGGAATGACAATTAAATGGTCTGGTCATTCTTTACCTGGAATTTTATAATACCATTCAATAGTTGCAGCATCAAAACATTTGTTTTTTGTGCTTCTAAAATAAGTCAAAATATCTGGGCGTCTTTCGATTTCGTCGCGAGAATGTGGTGGGTTTCGGTCGCTATGGTACCGAAATATATAGATACGAATGTAGTGCCATCTGTTGTTGTGTAGCAATGCATGAATATGTCAATCTACTGGTACTTCAATTTTCTATGAAATGGCGCTAAAAACAAATTATTTATTTATGTAAAAATGCATTTTTACATCAATGGCACTTATTTAGATAAACTTAAGAAGTAAAACATTATCTAAATACAAATTTTCATCCAAATCGTTAAAGCGATTTCCGAGAAACATATGTATATATAAGTATACGTATATATGTATAGGTATATACCACAATCACCGGTTTAAGGTATAATATACCAATATATATAGTTAATATAGTCTTTAATTATCTGTAATCAAATATTTTTTGAGAAAACGAAGACTTACATAGAGATAAAAATAATCCTAAATGGCACACTTGTATATATGCATTTATGGACGAAGGAAATAACATTTTGGGTAAATGCAGAAAAAAAATTTCCAGTTTCAGCCTGAACGTGACCACACGATTCAAGTACAACTTAAAACAATCAATTTACTTTTTTATATCAAGACCACAAGATCTTTGGTATAGTACTTTTAAACAAAGTTGTTAAAAAAAATAAACGCTTTAATTATATACAACTATAGCTATTAGGAATTTAAAAAAAAGGCATTTAACAAAAGTTGGTTTAAAAATTTTATTACCATAAATAAAATTTTGGAAAAAATACCTTGTTTCTACTGATTATTATGAAGACTATGACCTGTTATTTTTTTCGAGTATAGCCTATACAATATACCTCCATAATGGGTCCCAATTTCATTCAAATCGGGAAGTAGTTTATGCAAAAAAATAATTTCTGATTTCTTGTTTTTTTCTTCGATATAGTCAGAAACCAAAATCGATAGATTGCAAAATCAAGCTATTTCATTAGTACCAACATACTCCCAAAAGATGATCCAGATATTCCTCTTGGGCAGATTCACTATAGTCATCCGCCCTAAGGCGCTTTAAATTAAAAATTATAGGACCGTATTTATACACGAAATTAAATTAAAAATGCAACAATCAGTTTTGAGTAATTCTTATCATAAGTGTTAAAAATAACCTAGATAAGTATTCAAATATTTTGATTAATTAAACTCAATATTTTGTAATTATTCGTTACATGTAAACTTATAAATACTTGAATTAGCAGCTCAAAATATGTTTATGCCAATATAACCTAAAATATTAAAAAAAAATGTTCTGTTCACAAATAGTAACAAAAAAATAAATTACTATTTTTGGACACGATGTAGTTGGTCGCAATCTTTTCATGTCAAATATTCTAAAAAAAATTTTTATTAATATTTGTACTTAAACCTGAGCCAAATCTTTTATGTCTTTTCTTTTAAGATTCTATCCTAAAAGTTAATAATTTCAATGTTATTGGGATTCTACAAATAAAGAATGATATTGTATTGTCTGTCGCTACAGAACCTTTATCCAATGAAGAAATTGAAGGTCAGTCATCTAATAATCTTATGCAATTACAATCAATTGACGAAATACTTAACGTAGAAGGGTACCCCTAGTTATTACGTTTCGCGGACTGTAGCTGGCGCTGCTTATTTTTAAATTACAGATTGAAATCACTAGTTCTTAATATACCAATAGATAGCACTCGTGTATGTTACGTCACACACATCGTCACTCTCACTGCTCATGACGTCAAAAATACAAGTGCTTATTAAAAGGCAGCTATTGCAAAACAGAAACTGTGTAGGTGGCACAGGAGATTAAAACTTTTATACCACGTTCTCACAAGAATACTAGGTTGAAATTGCAATATAATTTCTACCTAATTATTTAAAGTTTTATACCTATTTATCTAAAATTTTGATTACATATAATACATACATATATATTGTAAGTTGCATCAATCGAATTTGTTTTTACTAGTAATACTCTGAAACAATTAGTGAAGGTGGAGTTTAAAATAATTTACCCTTATGAATAAATTATTTTTCACATACCTATTTTACGACCATTATTAACAAATATTGTCTAATAAAAAGTTGTTATCAAAAATTAAAAGATTTGTTAGTACTATTATCTTTATAGATCTCGTAGTATTTCACAATAATACCGTTTCGAAAAAAAAAATGCTCTTCTTCTTCTTGCCTTTTTATACATGTAGTAAGGTTGAGGCGATTTACCCGCTCTCAAAAATAAAATAATTAAAATTCTATAATAGGTAAATAAGTTTTATTATTACATATAAAAGTTTAAAAAGGTAAAAAAATAATGATAGAACATTAATTAATTGTAACTCATAGGTGTATTCGGATTGTAAAACAAAATGCAATCGAGATTCTTTCCATGTGTTATTTAACATGTTATAAATCATAATGAATTTTACAGTCTTTTGCAAATTTTATTTCAATCATACGTTAAATTACTAATTAATTAACAACCTAAAACCAGATTAGTTATCACAAGATTTTTTATCACGCAGATTATGTTTAGTTAAAAGAAAACACTGTGATGATAAAGGGCTAAGCGGATTCAGACTATGAAAAGATTGAAATAACATTATTAATGTTTAGAATACCCATCCAAAGTGCAAAAAATCTATAATTTCAAATACAATAATAATTTCAAAAAAAGTACTAGTATAGAAACGTACATATAATTTATGTGTTTTGTTTTTGAGCTGACTATAAAAATTTTACCACTTCCGGTGTAACCCAAAATTGTGTCAATATTCTTATAGTAAACAAAAGGTATTAATTGTATATCAAAATTGAATAGAGCTTGCAAAGCGCCTTTCTAAATATATACTCCCGCAAAAATTAAGGAGCAAAAAAATTCCAAATTTTTCGGTTTTTTGACGGGCTGTATTTAGGTGAAAAATGGTGGTAACGAGGTCGTTAAAAAGCAGTTTGAAGCTCCAAGGTTTTAGTTTTCAGATTTTGTTTTCAAACATTTTTAAAAGCAACGGTTTTACGTGAAGATACCAAATAGAGCAAAGAATTTTTTTCAAATTTTATGCATTTTATGTTCAGTCCACGGGCTTGGAAAACTTTTTAAGGTTGAATAATTTAGATATTATTCATTATTATAAATAATCAATTATAACAGAAAAATAACTAATTGAATTTTTTTTAAAAATAGAGAATTTTTTTTTTCAAATACAAGACAATTATGATCTGCGCTTCGCGTATTATCAAGCAGCGACCGTAATTTGCTTAGGTCTCCTATAAAGATATCCCTCGCTCGTGATACTCTGCTGCTAAATACTTGCAAGTTGACGGAAAGCTGCATGAATTACATTCACCTTAAGAACTGCCAAGCCATATCCGCTAATTACATTCACCTTAAGAACTGCCAAGCCATATCCGCTGGTGATATTTCAACCTCTTAGGAATTGCTTAGGTGTTTTCCGTGCTTAGGCATATCCGCTCAAAAAAGGTCGACGCTAATAGTTTTTTACCTATTTAAGTTCAATTTTAAGTTTAGTTAAGGAGTCAGCTAAAGTTATCCATTAAGTCACATAAGAATATTTATTAAGTTAGTGATTAAGTATCTGTAATACCAGACAAATAAATAAGTATATTTCACGAAGACTCTTCATTAAGTGAAAATAAAATAAAGTGTAAAAGCACGAGGAATATAATTGGCGCAGTCGAGTAGGATACTGTCGGGAGTTTTGCGTATCGAACGTGGACTTTTTTGTTTTAACAATTAACCGGCAATACCTAAAAACAAAGGTGATTCGTGTGCAAGAAATTCGAGTGGCGGTTCCTTAAACTTCAGGAAACCCGAGTCTATCGAAGACACATTTGCAATTTTCAAGCCAACGGACCATCGGAATCTAAAACAACATAGTTTAGATTCGCGAAGACAGCAAACACCAGGAAGGACAAAATCGCCGACCTGACAAGCTTCTTCATATTTAAGAAACAAGAAAAATAATGCTAAAGATTGCCACAATACTTATGTGAGTACAATTTATGGAATTTTTGTTAGAAAAATTTGAAAATTTAAATATTGAAAAGCCTTTAACTGAACTGAACAATCCATCTATTCCCAAAATGACCCAACAATTTAAACCTGAATATTTAAATTGCATCCCCGAGTTTGACGGAAATCCTAATGAACTAAGCAGATACCTATCAACAAGTGAATCACTAATACAAACTTTTTACGACACTCAAAATCCAAATAATTTTCAAAACACGTATTTGTTAAATTCAATAATTTCAAAATTAAAAGGAAATGCAAAAGTAATTGCAAACATTCAAACAATTATATCTTGGCAACAATTAAAAGATGTTTTAACACGAAATTTTGCCGACCAACGCGACGAGTCTTGTCTCAACAGAGATTTAATAATGTTGAGACAAGAACAAAATGAAAAACCGCAAAAATTTTTTGACAGATGCTTAAATGTGTTAAACCTTCTATGCAGTTATGTAGATGTTCATGAAAACACTGTAGAGGCAAAAACCTTAAAAAGAAATCTATATCAAGACTTAACATTAAGAACGTTTCTGTCTGGTTTAAAAGAACCATTAGGAACAACAATTCGGTGCATGAAACCCACAAATTTGAGTGAAGCATTGCAATATGTTATAAGAGAAGATAATATACACTATTTCCAAAATTACACAAATAAAAATTTAGTAAGACCACAAATTCAAACTAATCAATTTCGACCACAACATAAACCATTTGTGAGACAAAATTTTCACCAAAATTCACATTTTAATACTAATTCTAAACCTAACTACCAAGACAATCGACATGGACAAAATTCATTTCCATCGCAACCTATAAATATTAGACCCAATCAAAATTTTCAACAACCACGATTTTATACAAATGCTCAAGTATTTAAACAACCACAAAATAAAAACGTTTTTCGACGAAATCCCAATCAAACCTTTCCTAGGCCAACACCCATGAGCACATCGACAAGAAACACAAATTTTAATAGACAAAACGAAACACCAATGAGCATTTCGACGAGTAACACAAATCAAAATTTCAACAATACCCAACTTTACAATACGGAAATCACTGAAGACGAAAACCCTCAAAATTACAACGAGGAAGTTTTCGAATATGACGACCAACCTTGTGAATTTGATAATTCAAATTTAGAAAATTTACAAGACGAACTGAACGAAGAAAATTTTTTAGAGTTGCCTCAAACATACCTAAACAGTTAACAGCACCTGAAATTATATCTCTAAACACCAATAATTCAAATGAGTTGTCTTATATTGAATTCCCAGAATACAATATAAAACTTCTTATAGATTCCGGATCAACAAGATCATTTTTAGACCCCGATATAGCATTTAAACGTTTTCCCAATTTAATCAAGGACGAACCATTTATTGTAACAACAGTTTTTCAAAAATCATCCCATAAATTTAGTATTTCTATTCCAACACCAAAAATTTTTAATTTACCAAATTCAGAAAATCTAAAATTTTATCTTTTTAAATTTCATGAAACATTTAATGGACTTATTGGACTAGACAATTTAAAATTTTTACAAGCTAAATTAGACTATAGTACTGGATGTTTAATAACACCACATACAAAAATTAAACTTTTATTTCATAAAACAAGTAACCAAATTAATTTAATAAAAATCTTACCAAGAACCCAACAAGTTATTAAAATTAAAACCTCCATACCTTCGGAAATAATTATTCCACATCAAAAATTCATAATTGCGAAATACCTGAAAGTTTAACTATTGCCAAAATGGTGAAGCTTTAACAACAATATTAAATAACAGCACAAATTTAGTAACTTTGAATTTTTCACAACCAATAATTGTAGAAAATTTCGAAAGACAAGAGATAGAAAACATAGATTTAAATTATATTGACAAAATTGAACAAAATTTAAAATTAAATTTGAATAAAATTAGAACCAACCATTTAAATAATGAGGAAAAACATACAATTTTGAATTTATGCAAAGAATTCTCGGATATTTTTTATCAAGAAAATATGCCGTTGACATTCACAAATGCAATTAAACACCAAATTAAAACTACTGATGACATCCCTTCATACACTAAGTCTTACAGATATCCCTTTATTTACAAAGAAGAGGTACAAAAACAAATAAGACAAATGTTAGATTTTAAAATCATTAGACCCAGTAATTCGCCATGGTCCTCACCTATATGGGTGGTACCAAAGAAAATAGATGCAACAGGCAAACGTAAATGGCGCGTAGTCATTGATTATCGACAACTAAATTCAAAATCAGTAGACGACAAATACCCTTTACCAAACATAACGGACTTACTTGACAAATTAGGCAGGTGTCAGTATTTTACGACCCTAGATTTGGCAAGCGGGTTCCACCAAATCGAAATGGATGAACATGACATACAAAAAACTGCTTTTACCACCGAAAATGGACATTGGGAATTTCTTCGGATGCCCTTTGGTCTAAAAGGAGCACCAGCGACATTCCAGAGAGTGATGGATAACATCCTCCGCGGTATTCAAAATGAGCAATGTTTAGTTTATCTAGACGACATAATCATATTTTCGACATCCTTACAAGAACACATTGACAGACTTAAAATGTTTTCAGAGGCTCAGAGACTCGAACTTTAAGATCCAACTAGACAAATCCGAATTTTTACGGAAGGAAGTAGCTTATCTAGGTCATTTAGTGACTCCAGAAGGCGTTAAACCAAACCCGGACAAAATAAAAGCAATCAAAAACTTCCCCATACCTAAAACAACAAAACAAATAAAAAGCTTTTTAGGTTTACTCGGTTATTACCGCAGGTTCATCAATAACTTTGCCAAAATTACCAAACCTTTAACAAAATGCTTAAAAAAAGGCGCTAAGATTGTTCATGATCAAGAATTTATAACTTCGTTTGAAAATTGTAAAACCTTGTTAATTAATGACCCTATTTTACAATACCCAGATTTTACAAAACCATTTAATTTAACTACGGATGCGAGTAATGTTGCCTTAGGAGCAGTGTTATCTCAAGGTACAATTGGACAAGACTTACCAATAGCTTTTGCATCTAGAACGCTAAGCGACTCGGAACAAAATTATTCAGTAATAGAAAAAGAACTTTTAGCAATAGTATGGGCCACAAAATATTTCAGACCCTACTTGTACGGAAGAAGATTTAATATTCTCACAGATCATAGACCTTTAAAATGGTTATTTCTTTGAAGGACGAAAATTCAAAATTTACACGTTGGAAATTAAAATTAGCGGAATACACATATGACATTATTTATAAAAAAGGAAAATCTAATACTAACGCTGACGCATTATCCAGAATCGAAATTCATACTAAAGACACAGCACCAGATAACGACAATATTTCAACACAAGTACAACCCGATCTTGAACCACACCAAGACGAACTTATTGAAACCCGAAATAATGACGATGACCAGACTATACATTCAAACGCAGAGCAAAATCCTGTTTGTGATATACCAATTATTGATACAGCCGTTAATTACGGACAACACCAAATTTTTATAAATTCAGTATTACACTCTCCATCTAAACCGAAAACTAAAATTTTGTTTGAGAAAAAGATACGTATATATATACAATTATCACAAAACAATTTTGAAAACGATGTAATAAGTTTTATTAAAAAATTTTATTAACCCAAATATTCAATATTATTTATACTTTGAAAATCCAGAATTATACGAACCATTTTCGATAGTTGTTCAAAATTATTTTAAAAATTCATTCTTAAAATTTAAAAAATGTTCAAAGAAATTGATCGATATTACTATTAAAGATGATATTAAAGAAACCATAAAAAATTATCACGAAGGTAAAACCAATCATCGAGGAATTGACGAAACTTTACTTCGAATTAAAGAAAAATATTATTGGCCATTTATGAAAAATTCAATTCAAACTTTTATTAATGATTGTGATATATGCCAACAAAGTAAATACGAACGACACCCTGTAAAATGAAAATGAATACAACACCAACAGCAACTAAACCATTTGAAATTATACACGCCGATACATTTACCTTTGAACAAACAAAATTTTTAACTATTATAGATAGTTTTTCTAAATATGCGCAAGCCTACCAGTTATCATCTCTTTCAGGAACAGAAGTTGCAGACAATTTGCTTAAATTCTTTTCTCATCACGGAATTCCATTACAAATAATAGTTGATAATGGTACGGAATTCAAAAATTCTGTAATTACTGAATTATTAAACCTTCACAAAATAAAGTTACATTTTGTTCACCTAACCACCCTCAGTCTAATGGTACAATAGAAAGATTCCATTCTACTTTATGCGAACATTTAAGATTACTTAACACTAGAGGTTTCCAAAAACACCAGTAAAAGTAAAATCATTTACGCGATATTAGCGTATAACTATACCATACATTCTGTCACTAAACGAAAACCAATTGATATTATAAACGGTCATGTTGGCTCAGATGATCCCTTTGATATTAATATTGACCAAATTCTTATCAATGACTATATTAATGATCACAAAGAGCGAACAAAGCTACTGTATAAAGAAATCAATTCAAAATTAACAACAAATAAACAAAAACTATCGAAAATCGTAACAAAAATCGCGATAACCCCGAAATATTTAGGCCACAACAAAGTATATTCGTAAAAAAGCATGTACGGCAAAAGAATGCAAACGAAGCTGAAAAATCTTCAAAATTAAAAACAGTTAATACGGCAATGAAAACCGTTTCAACTGAACGACATAATAAAGTACATATGGACAACCTAAGACGTCCTTTAAAAACCAATATTGATCCAAAAAATTAAACAATATCTTATTTCGTTCTAGGTTTCCTATCATATTAGATTTATAAGATGAATTAGAATCCTTATCAAATTTTATGGAACCAAATCAATTTCCAATGAAATTGACAATTGATAATATTTTAATGATAGAAAATTTGATAAAGGTAGATAGCTATATTTTCAATAACAAAATTACTTTTATTCTTCATATTCCAATTACACATCCAACAACATTCAAATATTATCATTTATATTCTATTCCCATCCCTTTTGAGAGTCAGTTCAAGGCTATTATACCGCGAAATAATTTTTTTGGTCAAAAACAAACTGTACTACGCATTTATAAATGGACCCTGTAAAAAAATGGACCAACAACAGCATCTTTGCGAAAATGTCGATCTGCAAGAATATGGATCGGAAAAGCCTTGTGAGATTCAACTACTAGATGCCATCAACTCATCTACCTGCAGAAGAATCAAAATCAAAACATCTAAACCCAGCTTTAAGCAACTTGAAGAACCAAACCAGTGGATTGGAATACTTCCCAATTTTGCAACGACCACCCTAAAGTGCACACATCAAGAAGAAATCAAAAGATTAAAGGGCACTTATTTATTCAACATTCCTACCAATTGCCGCATATCTACACCCCTAGGAATCATCACTAACAGACAACAAGTCAATTCTTTCAAACAACCAATCTTATTTCCAAATTTGGATACAGGTTCAACAGAAGTCGAAATGAGCGAGGTTCAACTTCCACAGTAGCCTTTGAAGTTGAATTTTCAGGGGGAGGAATTACATTCACCTTAAGAACTGCCAAGCCATATCCGCTAATTACATTCACCTTAAGAACTGCCAAGCCATATCCGCTGGTGATATTTCAACCTCTTAGGAATTGCTTAGGTGTTTTCCGTGCTTAGGCATATCCGCTCAAAAAAGGTCGACGCTAATAGTTTTTTACCTATTTAAGTTCAATTTTAAGTTTAGTTAAGGAGTCAGCTAAAGTTATCCATTAAGTCACATAAGAATATTTATTAAGTTAGTGATTAAGTATCTGTAATACCAGACAAATAAATAAGTATATTTCACGAAGACTCTTCATTAAGTGAAAATAAAATAAAGTGTAAAAGCACGAGGAATATAATTCATGCGACCTTGTATGCATATTTCTATCTCTTTTATAACTTCAACCTCTCAATCTACCTCCAGTCTTGGTAAGCAGACAGCTTCGACAAACACATGTGTAATTATTGGTGACGTCGTATATACATTCGTCAACAACATGCACACATTAGAAAGGTTTGGAACAAAGATTTTAAAACTGTTTTCTGTGGCCAGAGGCAGCACATTCTATACAAATATTTTCATACACATTTTAAGTACTTCAAACATTAATTTCTAAATATTAAACTGTTTATATTTAATTGTAATTTATTCAAAAAATTCATAAAACTGCACAAATTATACGGCTATAAATATTATTTGAATTTAATATTTTTTTAAAGCAGGAGAAACCTCCAACAACTATATTTTTCATTATTTCCCAAACCCTAGCTACGATTTTTTTTAAAGTTTAAATTTTTGCGTTATATTACAATATCAACAAGCTGTCCAAATTTTATTAATTTTGAACTTCCAGTTTTGTGACTTTACTCTTACAAAATATCGGTTTTTTTTATATATTTCTGAAACTTAAGCTACGATTTTTTTTTAATTTTCCCAAAACAATCCTTTAATTAATAATAACCTATGTTCCAAATTTGGTTAACTTTGAACTTGTAGTTTAAAAGTCGGGGGGTACACTTCCACCTTAATAAGTTAATTTTATGGCCAAAAAAAAAAACATCCCAAAAGACGTGTAAAGCTATTGAACATTTGCCTTCAGTACTAACTGCTGATGAATGGTTGGAAATTATGGAGACCAAAGATAAAGAAAAAAAAATTGAAAAAGAAAATAAAAATAAAAAAATAGAGAAACGTATTATAAAATCTAAAAAATTATCAGTCAAAAAAATTAAAAAATCAATAGAATGAATAAAATAACTATTTTCCTACGTCACCTAATTATTTTTCATATGTTTAACATTATATTTTATATTTTCTTGAATTACGATTAAAAAATTGTTTTTTAAATAGTGATTTTTTTTAATAATTTATATTTTGAATACTTGTGTCCAAAAACGGTGCAAACAGGTAATGTTATGAATATATGTTATTTTTTAAAAACTGGCATTGAAAAACACTTTGTTAATGCCATTATCAGTTTGTTTATATATTTGTGCTTATATAAAAAAATAATTGATTGGACTTTATGTTATTTGATTATATTTAAGAAATACTTCACAAGTTGCGAAAAACCTTGAAGTGTCCAAAACCGGTGTTTCTAACCTATATCTTTTTTCGAATAAATATACGATCTAAAATAAAAATAACTTTTTTTTTATTCGAAGAGAGAAGATTAATATAGTTAAATCCAGTGAATACAAGGATGTGCGCATTCGAGCGAAAAGTGGCACATTTCCGAGCGAGGGAGGCAAATGAAGCGCGACGCGGAGCGGCGCGCTTCATTTTCCCGAGATCGGAATGTGCCACTTTGAGCTCGAATGTGCACACTCGGTTCTAAGCATAATTCACAATAATTTAGGCCAATAAATTAGACGAAAAATCAGTTGAATAATTTTAATCGATCTCTCTCACTTGCACCGACGAGATTATCGTATCTTTTCGCTCTCTTCCACTCATTGCTATGGTAAATTCGTTTTTTGAACATAAAATCGATATTTATAACATTAAATTTAAATTTATGATTTGAAAGAACAAAGAATGGGTAGCCAAATTAAATAAAACGAGGATGTGCGCATTCGAGCGAAAAGTGGCACATTTCCGAGCGAGGGAGGCAAATGAAGCGCGACGCGGAGCGGCGCGCTTCATTTTCCCGAGATCGGATATGTGCCACTTTGAGCTCGAATGTGCACACTCGGTTCTAAGCATGATTCACAATAACTTAGGGCAATACAGCAGACGCAAAAATCAGTTAAATAATTTTTATCGTTCCCTCTCACTCGCACTTATGTGATTGTCGTATCTTTTCGCTCCCTTCCACTCATTGCTATGGTTAATACATTTGTAAACATAAAATCTATATTAATTAAACTAAATTTAAATTTATTATTTGCAAGAGCAAAGAATAAAGTAGACAATATATTGGACTAAAAATAAAAAGAGAAAACAAATGGAAATGATACCGAGACGTGCACACTCGATTTTGTACCACAATTTGCACTAATTCGCACATCTTAATGGCCCATTAATGTAGATAATTTATAAACACACTATGGAAATCGCAAAGCTTGAAATTTATCACGATTCAAAGCCACCTTTTTTTGGTAATAAAATAAAAAAACATATTTCATGACAGATTTTAAGTTTTTCAAACGATATTAAAATGTGTTTTCAAAAAAAACAAATCGTTAATAGCAATATAAAAAAATAGAAAAAGCGTTGCATAAAGAATTAGAAAATATGACAAAAATGATAAGCTGAGAAGCGTAGATACATTTTTTTTATAGGTACTCCGTTTTCGTATGAAGAACTTTTTTTTCTTCTTTTTAGAATAAATAAATAAACACACGTTTCCATTTATCTTCTCTATTGTGCCTTGCCTTTCTTTTTGTTTTCAATAAATGTCCATTTAAATCATTCCTAAACGCCCCAAGTCTGACAAGACCAAAATAAACGAATGTAATATACACAAAAAAAACAAACTTGTAAAATTTAGTATTTTTTTTCGAATTCGTCGCAACGCTCCAAAAAAACTTTTTTATTTACGCGCAACTTTAATTAACAAATTTTTTCTTTTCTAACAATCTACGACCTTTTCGGGTCCCTCGCCCCACGACCACCCGTCCGCACAAATCCACCCCACGAAGATCTCAAATTAAAAAAAAAACAACAATCAATCGCCTTCCAAAAACCCGAAATTCGAGTAACAAAACGGAACCTTTTTCGCGCATTGCGGCCTTAAACGGGCGAGCGGCGTGAAAATCGCCACAAAGCCCGATTTGAATATCGAAAACATGGGCGTCGCTATCTAGATGTCGAGATAAGTTAATAACACAGATTTACTTCAATTTTACATATGCATTAGGGGCATTAACATAGTGTAGGTTGCGTTCACAATCACCGCCAGCTTAAGACCGATCCTTATCTCGAAAACTTGACGTGAGCCAACACGGCAACAACATTATCCGACACCGCCCGCGATTTAATTACCCTCCATCTTACCCACTTCTTTGTGACAACCCGCCCGAACGCAAATCGCACATTAATCTGGTCGGCCGCGACGTCTCGCCAACCCGCGCGCAATCACAACTTAACCTCTAAAACAAATCGCACGTTAGCCACCAAAAAAAAACAAAATTACCTTGAAAAGGATATCCGGTGAAGTAGGGTGCCATGTTTAGGGTCGAAACTGCCATTTACTATCTTTATGAGGAAAAAACCAATTTTTACACCAAAGCACACTTAGATCACCCCCGATTAATCACAAAGGACGCACACTCTGATCTGAGAAAACGGGCCAAAAGTGTGTGGGTCAGTGCGAGGACGAAGAACAGACGTTCGCTGCGAACATCTGGGAGAAAACTGACCAACTCGATGACCGTTCTTCGCTCACCTCTTGGTGCTGGCAAGGCCCGCCTCGACCATACTTGGTTATGCCAGCTATTTTGGTTTGAATGAGCTATTGGCAGAGCTGCTGCAGGGCGGGCTTTTCGCTTAAGCCGGCGTGACCCTTCGCCGACCATAGGCCCATATGGAGGTAGCTGTTCATTCATGTGGACCACCCTTGGCGCGGATCTAAACAATCCGCGATAAATCCTTATCTCTAATTTCCTTATTTACTTGTGCCATTCTTTCTTCGTTTAATTGTGGAATTTGTAACGAAGAGGTGGCCATTATGGTTTGCGAGGCAGGGCCGGCTTAGAGGCGAAGCGCGTTGATTTAACCGATGAGGTTATGCAAAAATTGTGGGGCTCTGGGCCTTACGGGTCTGCCTAATTACTCGAACGATTGCCATTTTGTCAAAAAACTGTTTTCTATAGTGATATGGGAAAGCGGGGTTAGAAGTCACAATTTTTGTTCTTTTGCATTTATAGAGCCCATGGTCTTAATTTATCAATGACATTTATATATCAATAGATAGTGTATTTATTCTAGTTTAAGAAAAAATAAAGACTTTTTTTCTACCATTATCTAATAAGAACATATTATAATTTTTATAAAAAAAGAAACGTGTGACTTTTAACCCCGTGTTTAGTAAGTAGTCACATACTAAATAAAAGGTAAAATACAAAACAACAAAACAAATGCTTATTTTTATTAAAGGTAAAATGTTTGTAAGAAATTTTACCTAAGAAAGGAACGAAAAATATCTTATTCATAATTAAAAAAATAAAAAATATTTGCTGTGAGCGAATAGTAACTTCTATCTAACGCACTTAGGTTATGTTAACAAAAATGACATAAATATAATTACAGCGAATCGTTTATGTAGTAAAACCCCTAGAAACCAATAAAAAAAGCCGCGCAAATTTATGGTGTTGCTTTGCACATGTGACAACCAGCTCCCGTTAACTTGGGACAACTTTCCCCAAAACAGTTTAAGACAATTAACTCTCAAAATAAATTTAAATCAATGGTCGTTTAAGAAACCATATAATGATATTATAAAACATATCTTAAACATCATAAATACACGAAAAGGTATATCACTATGCAAAATTTAATTATAATTACGAGACTCAACACAGATGCACAAAAAATTACTTTCACTGTACAAAAAAAACCAACCCATATATTACTTTTACGGTATTTCAGAGCGAACTGAAGTGAAGTAGGCAAGGAGGTATTGTGCTCGGGCTTCTTTGACACGGGTAAACAAATTTATTAATTCATTAGGTTTGCTGTTATGGCTTTTGTGACAACTTACCCGTGAGACAACTATACCCGGTTTCCCCATAGTATTTTCTTTAATTTTAGATAATTGTTTTTTATTTACAATATCGTCTATTGTTTGCAATGGGGGCTCTGGGTTCTTTGTATCCACGGGGCCCTAAGCTGCAGCCCAAAAAGTCCTTAAGTAGATCCGCCCCTGAGGATATCGATTTTTTTCCGATTCGAATGTGTGCTAATTTTTGCTCAAATGTGATTCTAAAGACAAGTTGCATAAATTTTTTTAGGAGGCGCAAAAATGTATTTCAATTCGCCTAAGGTCGAACGAAACCCAATACTCGACCCTTTGGCTTTATTAATGTTGGTAAGAGCAGTAATGAATTTGATCTTATCGTAGGACTTCAAAGAGAAAAATATTATGTTAGGTCGAAGATTTTAATTTAAGGTTATAATATAATACATTGCGACGTTGTTGCAATTTGTATATTGTTTTGTAATTTTTGAACTTTAAATTAACATGGTACGTAATTGGAAAAATGTAAGCGTTTATTTACGTAATTTTTAAAAATTTTTTCGAAGAACAAATTTTTGAGTTTGATTTTGTAGAAAAGTACATTTGCCTCGCTTAACCTTTTGTTAATATTACATATTAATAAAAATTTATAAATGTTATTATTTCAAATAATTAACAAATAAAGTCTTTATGTTTTTTTATATACCCGTAGTCATGTTTAGTCGATTTCCGCGCTTACATCTTTGTTGTATTGTTTCGAAGATACAAAGGATCGACAATTTTGCGTGGGTTCCGAACCACGACAATTTCTAGAAAAATTTTTCGAGCTGTTTCACTCATGCGAAGAGACGAGGAGCACGAAACCCCACGAACCCACAAAAAATTAACCTTTAAAAATTGGAACAAACTCCAAACACCAGCATTCAATGAACCAAATAACATTTCAGTAATCGTCTTTAATTAAAAAGAAATAATTACTTAGCTTTTTAAATTGAATTCTAAGAGAAATCGGTTATGTATTTTAATAACGTTGTCAGAACTGAAAAGACTTAAATACAAAAAACGGCAAGCGGGAGCTTTGTAAAAAAACTTCGCTTTAATTAAATTTCCAATCATTAAATCGACTCTTCGCCAAACAAACGCTACGAAACTTCTTTAACGAACCAATCTTTTACGAAACGAAAGGCAGACGATAACGCATTAAAAAAAAATCGGTGCTTGTGCTTTTGTACGCGCGTTAGAAGTTCTACTTTTTTGGCGTAAATAAATTAAATATAAATAAAATTAATAAATACAAGGATGTGCGCATTCGAGCGAAAAGTGGCACATTTCCGAGCGAGGGAGGCAAATGAAGCGCGACGCGGAGCGGCGCGCTTCATTTTCCCGAGATCGGAATGTGCCACTTTGAGCTCGAATGTGCACACTCGGTTTTAAGCATGATTCACAATAATTTAGGACAATAAATTAGACGAAAAATCAGTTAAATCATTTTAATCGTTTCCTCTCACTCGCACTTATGAGATTGTCGTATCTTTTCGCTCCCTTCCACTCATTGATATGATTAATACATTTTTCGAATAGAAAATCGATATTTATTAAACTAAATTTAAATTTATGATGTACAAAAGCCAAAAATAAAGTAGACAAATCCAATGAATACAAAAATGTGCGCATTCGAGCGAAAAGTGGCACATTTCCGAGCGAGGGAAGCAAATGAAGCGCGACGCGGAGCGGCGCGCTTCATTTTCCCGAGATCGAAATGTGCCACTTTGAGCTCGAATGTGCACACTCGGTTTTAAGCATGATTCACAATATTTTAGGCCAATAAATTTGAAAAAAATTAGTTGAATAATTTTTATCGTTCCCTCTCACTCGCACCGACGAGATTGTCGTATCTTTTCGCTCTCTTCCACTCATTGCTATGGTTAATACATTTTTTTAACATAATTAAAACTAAATTTAAATTTATGATTTACAAGAGCCAAAAATAAAGTAGACAAATCCAATGAATACAAAAATGTGCGCATTCGAGCGAAAAGTGGCACATTTCCGAGCGAGGGAAGCAAATGAAGCGCGACGCGGAGCGGCGCGCTTCATTTTTCCGAGATGGGAATGTGCCACTTTGAGCTCGAATGAGCACACTCCGTTTTAAGCATAATTTAGGCCGATAAATTGAACGAAAAATCAGTTGAATAATTTGAATCGTTCCCTCTCACTCGCACTTATGTGATTGCGGTATCTTTTCGCTCCCTTCCACTCATTGCTATGGTTAATACATTTTTCGAATAGTAAATCAATATTTATTAAACTAAATTAAAATTTATAATTTGCAAAAGCGAAGAACAAAGAAGGAAAAAATAAAAAAAGAAGTATAACTTCAAAAAAATAAAATTTAAAAACCGCTCGCGAATAAATCTCACTAATCACGTCTAATACCACGAACATAAACTTCTACAAGAGGAAAATATGGCGAAATTATTAAAAAGAGGATTTAAAAAGGAAATGTGGTGCTCTTTAAAGATAAGGATAAGATTTTCATTCGAAACCCCAATTGTGGCTCCGAAAGCAAATCCCCTAAGAGAAAGGAAGAGACGTAAATATTTTGCGGAAATTTTCATTGCATGTGCTGAATTAAATTTCGCGCATAAAAGAAATTGAATGGGCGGAAAAACGCTCGTACAAGATTAGAGCAAATATTTAAGAAGAAGAAAAAAATACACTTTTACTCGTTTCTTTGCTTGTTTGCAATAATTTCGTATTCTCTTTCTATTTACTTTTTTCATACCGAATCCTTCGTTTAAATATTGAGAAGAATTGAAAAAGTTTAAAATAAATAAAATAAGAAGCTTTAAATCTTAAGATCGGACAGGCAACTAAACTTTTGTAAACTTAAATGATTAGTTTTTTTTTCTCGAAAGGTCGTTCGTAAATATAGATTGAAAATCATCGACCCATTTGTTTTAAATAAATCTTTTGGATAAACGTATAGAACATCTCCCGCTCTTTTTTTATTTAAAACAGGGTTGCCAAATATCTATGAAATTAGTAGTTGTTGAAAAATCAAAATGTTGAGAAAATTTACAAAAACTTCAATACGCATGACACAGTCAAGCACCAAAACAAGGTAAACATATATAATCCTGTAACCATGGACCACATCGGGCAACTAGTCGGGCAAAATATAATTGAACTAATTATTTTAAGCCAGTCGTGCCCCCAAAAAAAGATCAAATGTGTATAGTCTTGTAATCGTGGCCTTAGTCGGGCAATTTGTCGGGCAAAATATGATTCGACTTAATTATTTTAATTTGGTCAAATATTTGGTAAGGTTTAACATATGTAGTTCTGTAACCATAGACCAGATCGGGCAAACTAGTTGGACAAAATATGATTGACCTGATTATTTTATACCCATCGGGCACCAAGAAGAATCAAATTTATGTAGCTCTTTAACTATAGACCAGATCGGGCAACTAGTCGGGCAAAATATGATTTACCTGATTATTTTAATTTGGTCAGATGTCAGATAAGGTTTAATATATGTAGCCCTGTAACCATAGACAAGATCGGGCAACTAGTCGGGCAAAATATAATTTATCTGATTATTTTAACCCCATCGGGCACCAAGAAAGAATCAAATATATGTAGCTTTGTGACCATAGACCAGATCGGGCAACTAGTCGGGCAAAATATAATTTATGTGATTATTTTAACCCCATCGGGCACCAAGAAAGAATCAAATATATGTAGCCCTGTAACCGTGGACCAGATCGGGCAACTAGTCGGGCAAAATATGATTGACCTGATTATATTAACCATATCGGGCACCAAGAAAAAAATCAAATATATGTAGCCCTGTAACCGTGGATCAGATCGGGCAACTAGTCGGGCAGAATATAATTGACCTGATAATTTTAACTCGGTCGGATATCTATTGACGTTTAGTATATGTAATCGAGTAACTCTGGATTTATTATTTTCTTAGACGACTAATTTCCGTTGTCAGATAAAATTTTATTCTCAATGCACTAAAAGAAGTATAACTTTAAAAATAAACATTTCCAGCTATAACTAATTAGAAATATTTAAACCGAACCAACTCTGCTATTTGATTTATTTTGGAATCTAAAGAGAAGCACAGAAAATAGCTCGCTAATGAGAGGAAGGCAAGGCCCAAAAAATAAAACACGAAAGTTTGCTTCGTTTTGGCTTTTGCCTTAAATGCGTTTCTAATTTTCCGAGTTCTGAAGTCACGAAATCAAAGTAGTTTTCCAAGTTTTCTAGTTCTTTTCGCTTTTCACTCAATCTTTAAATTTCTATTTAGATTTCTTAGATTTATTTAATTTTGTACACGACCGTTTTTCATTAATACTAAGTAAATAAAGAGAAACATCGAAGAAGAGGCTACGAAGACCAGTAAACAAACAAAAAGGATTTAATTTTAACTTTCAACTTCGAAAAGAGCACTTTGTGCCTAAAAAGTAGTGCGTAACGGGAGCTCGAAATTAGAAATAATTAACAAAATAGAAATTGTTTACGTTTCGCTTGCTAATTACGGCATAATTAGTATTTCCAGCGCCCGCTGCGCGGTTTTACGCATAAACGTGTGAATAGCGCCAAGTTTACAGTTCCGATATATCATTTCTATTAAATAATCCTCGCTGTAGTGTGTATATTTTGGGTTTACGAAAAATTTATTCAACGTTTATTTCTCGCTAATGAGATTTACGATTCGTAATTCAATTAAATTCGAATAAAAACTTTGAGTTTTAGGATTAACGCCGATTTATCGGGTATAACCACTTAAAATTTATTTACGATCGGAAAAATAATTGTGAATCCTTTAAAAATTAATTATTTCATTAGTAAAACTTTGTTTTTAAAACAAGAGGGGTTCTTTTTAACAAAACCATTAATAGAAAAGAAAGCATTAGACTCGATGGCAGATTAGGCATTGAGGCAATTACACTCGAGCCTAAAGACTTCATATTTTAGGGGAGAGGAGGGCGGGAAGGAGAGGAAGGGGGGAGGATCTCAAAAATTTTTTTTATGTGTTTTACTAATTTTATTTTATCAAAGCATTTTTGGGTATGTTAAAAATAATAGTTTGTTTAACCTTCCGTGTACGAGGTGGGGTATAACTAACGTGACCAATTTTTTTCCGGTTAAAACGGGTCGCTTGGTAATCGAGCTTAAAACCGAGTGTGCACATTCGAGCTCAAAGTGGCACATTCCGATCTCGGGAAAATGAAGCGCGCCGCTCCGCGTCGCGCTTCATTTGCCTCCCTCGCTCGGAAATGTGCCACTTTTCGCTCGAATGCGCACATCCTCGTATTTATTACGTTTGTCTAATTTATCCTACACTCCTTCAAACCAAAAATTTTAATTTAATTTAGTAAACATCGATTTTATATTCGAAAAAAGTATATACCATAACAATGAGTGAAAGGGAGCGAGAAGATACGAAAATCTCGTTGGTGCGAGTGAGATGGAACGATTAAAATTATTTAATTGATTTTTCGTGTAATTTATTGGTCTAAATTACTGTGAATCATGCTTAAAACCGGGTGTGCACATTCGAGCTCAAAGTGGCACATTCCGATCTCGGGAAAATGAAGCGCGCCGCTCCGCGTCGCGCTTCATTTGCTTCCCTCGCTCAAAAATGTGCCACTTATCGCTCGAATGCGCACATCATCGTATTTATTAAATTTGGCTACCTATTTTTCGTTCTTTCAAATCATAAATCTAAATTTAATGTAATATATGTCGATTTTAGTTTTGAAAAACGAATTTACCATAGCAATGAGTGGAAGAGAGCGAAAAGATACGCTAATCTAATAGGTACAAGTAAGAGAAACCGATTCAAATTATTCAACTAATTTTTCATTTAATTTATTGGCTTAAATTATTGTGAATTGTGCTTAAAACCGAGTGTGCACATTCGAGCTCAAAGTGGCACATTCCGATCTCGGGAAAATGAAGCGCGCCGCTCCGCGTTGCGCTTCATTTGTTTCCCTCGCTCGGAAATGTGCCACTTTTCGCTCGAATGCGCACATCTTCGTATTTATTACATTAATATAATTTACCATAAGCTCCTTCAAATCAAAATTTTTAATTTAATTTAGTATATGGGTGATTCTCAGATAACTGTGATTTTTTATGTGCACTATTTTATTTATCATCCAACATAGTTTTTTCTTATTAAGAAGTCATTAATATCATAAATCTAATCATTTTCTTTAACCTACATTAGATATTGGAACAGAAGTTGTCTTAGATTATTTATAACTTACAAAAATATACTGGAAATGTCAGTACCGTGGCATGTCCGATTCTCATTTTTCAAACTAAATGTAAAAATTTCCATTTATTATATTATATATTATATTATATTATATATTATATTCGTTTTGTAATTTGAAAGTTACTTCTCATAACTTAAGTCTAATATATACACCATTAAATTATATTGCAATTATACGAAAATAATGTTTGGTAAAAAAAATAATCGTTTTTGATTTATGTCCGGGCATTTTATTCAATTTTTAAGTTTGAATTATTTGCCGCCTAATCGCCATCTTAATTTAGTTTCATCCACTCCTTCTGGCAGCATTTTCAGGAAGGACTATTTGTGCAACGTTTACAGCTGTGTATTTATTTTGAAGTTTCAAAAATATAATTAAAGTAATTTGTTTTATTTTGAAAAAGGTAAGTCATAAAATTACATGTCAGTACCGTGGTATAGAAATTTACGGTTATCAATACGACGTTTGAATTCATTATAGTAAATTCTTATTTACTTTTACGTAAACAATCGAAATTTTTTATGAAATTATTTTATTTATCCGCGTTATAAAGTTAAGCCAGTTATAAATTCAAATGTCAGTACCGTGAATGTCAGTACCATGGCAAAAATGAAGAAATAACTTTTTAATTTATTTTTTCCTCAACGTTTTAACTTAATTCTGTATTTATTTGTTATAGTTTTGTTAAAATTTTTGACAGAATAACAATTGAATGTAAATTTTGCAAAAAAACAAAAAGAAACTGGCGCTAAAGAAGTAGCAACAAAGAACTTTCTAAATCGTGGACTAGCAGAACTTTGGTCAAGTATTAATGTACCAGACCAATTCTATTCAAAAAAGGAATAAAAAACAAAAGTTTTGACGTTTAATTTTTTCTTATACCTTATATGTATAAAAAATGTATCATTGCAATAAATATTTTGAGGGTAGTCTGGCAAACAGTTGTCAAGAATAGAGGCGCCAAACTTAAATTTTTATATTCTACTGATCGAAACTTCTCCATTTTTACAAAACATTAGGAAAAAAAATTATAAAAAAAAAACAGTTGGACAAGTTACAGATCGCCGGACAGTTGGTTTATTTTTTGTGGAATATCTAAAAAGTAATAAAGTCCATTTTTGTACTTATTCTGGTTCACCACCCTTTTAACGGTCGCCGCTTGGACTATTATTTGTCAGTACCGTGGCATTAAAATTTTCAAATTTTGTCATAGTTTTCGTTTTGTTGTAGTTGTAGTAGAACTACAGCACAGGCTTAGTTCTGTGTATAATTGAAGACAGAAAACATCCAAAACACGCGTTTTAAAAAATTTTAATTTCAAAAAAAATTTAGTTATAAAAATCACAGTTATCTAGGAATCGCCCAAATATATACGCAAAATATGGAAGTTTGTTTAAAAAAATAAGAGACATATGCAAAATATGCAAAGCGTAGTAGGTATATGCAAAATATGCAATTTTAAATTTTAATCAATAAAAAACACTCCAGTGCGTTCAAATTTAAAAATTCAAGTAAATTCGTTAAAAAATAAACAGTATGCATTTTGCATTTTGCATATATTCACAGCTTTAGTTATTACATTTACATCGTTTTTCTGTCTTTCTGTCTTTCTCCCAAAGACGACCGCATCCATAAAAAACCGATTTGAGCAAGAACCGACGCCATTTCGTGTTAGAGAGGTTTCACTGTACTTCGTTCTTTAAAGTCCGTTTCGATTCCAGAATTCGCGGTTCAAAAATGTGTGCCCTGAAAAAAAAAAGACGAAAAACCTTATTGATTTGTCGACGGTTCGATCTTGTACATTTTCAACAACCCTTTGGGAGATTTCCAAGCGCGAACCCATTGTAAAATCGACGAAACGATAACATCTTTAACAAAATGTATTGCTCCCAAGCGTCCTCTACAAGAAATAGTAAACCTCTGGGATTCGGCCGGCTTTGCCCCTAGTAAATAGTACACTTCCATTCTTCTTTCGAATGCCAAGAAAAATAAATATCGCCAAGAGAGCGATCGTTTTTATTTCCATATTCGATTTCTGACACGGGTTTGATTCTTGTTGATTTTTTGGTGGTGCCATTGTGCCGCGCCACTGCTTTTTTTTCCGGGGATCCTAATTAATGAACTTTTAAAGTGTCGAAAGCTAACGTTAAAACGCATTCTGCATTGTGAACTAATGAGGTGTAGGTTTTTGGCCTTTTATGTTCGCTTTCTATCAATCATTTCGCATTGATTTCAATGGCGATCATCGTCGTTCGGCGACCACCGCCGTCGTCGATCCGCGAACGCACGAATTTAATGGCAAAACGCTTTAAATATTTCGACGGCACATTTTTCACTCGTAAAAAAATAACCAACTTAATTATAATTGTTAATTATTAAAGGAATAATAAAAGAGGCTTTATTGCCGTTCCTTATGGGCTGAAGAATGTGAAGAAACTAATAAAATTGGCATTTACGGTAAGGTGCTTTATTCTCACGTGGCGTGAGAATAGCCACTATTTTTTTATTATTTATTTATCTCCATGGTTTTGATTAATTTTTAAAAAAATCCGAACTGGTACGTTGGTGGTTTGGTTAAAGGTCGGGTCTCCGAAGGTTTTTGCAATGCTTCTTGCTTCTGAAGAACGGAAACGATTTTGATTTATTATTTTTGAAAACAGTTGTAGTTATAATAATAATACCAATAAGGTATTCATCATAAAATATTTGAAAGCATTACCAACCGTTTACTCAAATTGCTATAAGGTTTAAAAATTAGTGAATCTATGGCCTAGGTACAACAGAGTGATGTACCTTGACTCTATTCACATTAAGCAAAATAAAAGCCATTGTTCTATGAAAACTATGTATTTATTTTGGATTATAAAAACTACTAATGTTCTTCTTTGAGATGACACTGAAATTGTTTCAAAAATTAACAAAACTTTTCTCCTATTAATAAAATTTCTCATACTTAATGGTTAACTTTGCAAAAATTTAAATTTTTCGTTAGAATTGCGAGGCATATTATCTGAAGGAAAATAAAAAAAAAAAAAGAATTTATAACAAAGGTATATCTAAATTTTTATTGATTGCACCTTGATCTTAGGGTCAACGTACAATTTATTGACAGTGACCGAGGTACAACACACCGACCCTTAATATCTAAACTTAAAAATAATATAAAAGATTATGCTGTGCCAAAATCAGACCACTACTATGCAAACATTAATAAATAATCTTTCTATTACGATGAGTGATTTGTTATCTATACTAATATTATAAAGAGGAAAGATTTGTAAGTTTGTTTGTAATGAATGGGCTCAGAAACTACTGGACCGATTTTAAAAATTCTTTCACCATTAGAAAGATACATTCTTCGCGAGTAACATAAGGTATATTGGATTTTCAAAAGTTTAGGGTTCCGTACGAAATCTCGAATAATGTAACCCAAGGTGTAAAAAAATTACTCATAAAATTCCTTGCATCGCGTACGCTGCGAAAACTATTGACGATAGAACAAAATAAATTTCCACGGAAACATTTTTGCCACCCGTGCGAAGCCGGGGCGGGTCGCTAGTTAGGTAATAAAAATCAATAAGATATTTAAGTAAAAAAAATATAAAAAGACTTACTTTTTTTCGATTAAAAATTTTAATTGATCTCATACATCTTTTGTTCATTTTTAAGTTATATTAGCATAAACATATTTTGAGCCGCTAATTAAAGTATTTATAAGTTTACATGAAACGAATAATATAAAAAATATTGAGTTTAATTAATCAAAATATTTAAATACTCACCCAGGTTATTTTTAATACTTATGATAAGAATTACTCAAAACTGATTATTGGATTTTTAATTTAATTAAATGCATTAAAACACGTGGTTGGGGTTTTGTGTATAAATACGGTCCTATAATTTTTAATTCAAAGCGCCATAGGACGGATGAGCATACTGAATCGGCCCCAGAGGAATAACTGTATCATCTTTGGATTTCTGGATCATGTTGGCACTAATGAGATAGCTTGATTTTGCAAGTTTCAAACGTATATCTATTTTGGTTTCTGAATAAATCGAAGAAAAAAACAAGAAATCAGAAAATAGTTTTTTTGCATAAAATACTTCCTCGATTTGAATTAAATTTGAACACATTATAGAGGTAAATACATTAGTGGAACGAAAAAAAAATTTTTTTTTAGCCTGGGACTAGAATTTGTAGCTTATAAAACTAAACATTTTTGAAAAAAAAATTTTTTTTTACTCAACATCATGAGGTGGCCCACTCATTTTTTAATTTAAATTCAAGTTAAAATTCTTTTGAAACAAAAAAAAGTGTTCCAGAAGCTGCGAAGTGTCCTCTTTCTTGCCCATTAACAATTATTAACTTAAAAATTTCTATCGCCATTATTGCAGTTTTCAAAAAAATTCCGAAACAATAACACACTTTTCTTAGGCATTAAAGAGAATTTTGAGTTAGAAACGATCAAATTCGTTCATTTTTAGATAAATTTGAAGATTACAAGGTAAATTTTTTTTTTGTTTCAAAGAATTTTAACTTGAATTTAATTTAAAAAATCAGTGGGTTACCTCAAGATGTTGAGTAAATAAAATTTTTTTTCAAAAATTTTAATTTTTTTTAAGCTACAAATTCTAGCCCAGGCTAAGAAAAAAACATTTTTTTTGCTCTACCCTAATATACATATATATAAGCTATACTTGAAAAAAATAATAGTTCATAATCTTTATAATAACTATTAGAAATAGAAGATTTTTCCTGAATTTTTTTTTATTTAAAAAAAAATTGTTTTAGAACAATTTTTAAACTAAGTTTTTTAAAATGACTTTTTCAATGTAGAATAACCGTCCAAAATTCTGAAATTGATCAAGATTTTAAAAAATAACATGAATTGCTAATAATATTAATAATAATAGTATTAATTTTTAAATTAATATTAAATTATTGTGAATTATGCTTAAAACCGAGTGTGTTCTATTATTCTAGAGCTTTCTTATAAGGAATCAATAGCAAAGAACCTGTCAGTATGTAACATTACAAATTTTCAAAAACGCCTGCAGATTTATAACAAGAATTAAATTACAATATATCTGTTCTGAAATAAACTATTCGCTTTTACAGGTGGTCTCCTTATAGAGATGGTCGCCACGAGAGTCTCTACTGTAACACGCTTTTTGTATAGTGACTTTCCGAATGCAAGCCCAACTCGAACGATTAAATAATTACAACATAATCGCGGCAGATATTTATAAAACACGACCGTTAATTTGATTAGAAATAAATTATAAATAAACAAATTTGATTCGTAATTAATGTTATACGCGCAAGTTATTGTTTCCCGTCGCGCTCGATTATATCGATTAAAGCGGCCATCAAGATCCCTTTAGAAAAACACGAAAGTAAGACATTTAAAAGGAGCAAGCCGGCGATTTTATAATCCGATATTTTTTGGAGGAAATTTACGATACACCAACGATGCCGACCAGGTGGTCCTTTAGGTTTTTAGCCATTCATACAAAGAACCACAACGGTCTGTTACATTTCATTAGTTATGGTGTAAAAACTGGCTTAAATATTTTCTATGAACGAAAGTTAGAAGGAGCAAAAAAAAACGCACGGTAGTCGTATACAGGGTGGCCTAAATGTATAGCCGATCGATTATCGCAATTAAACTAAACAAGGCGTTGTTTATGTTGTGCACGAAAAAACAATTAATTAATTCAAGACAAATAATTTTGAACCAAGAAAACCGTTCCAAAAAAACCCGGTATGTGTACTTATGTAAGCGCGTTAGAAGTTATACTTCTTTGTCGTATTATGTTGGGCATCTTGCGCTTGTGTATAGCTAGACCAGCAGTAGCAAACCTATAACACGCGTGCCACAGGTGTCACGTTTTCTAGCATGTTATCGATTTTTAAATTGTATCTTCATTTTACAACAAAAACAGAAAAAAATTGTGGATTTAAGAAAAGATCTGGAAGCAATTGAAAATGATCGGTTATTAGACGCAATTAAAAAGAAGGCGAAATATTAAGGTAAAAATGTATCCCCAGTTAGTACGTTTCGCGGACAGTAGCCGGCGTTACTTATTTTCTAGTTACAGATTCCTATTTTCTATCACTTTTTTAACTTCAATTTTTCGTAGACAGCAGTCGATAAAAAAAGCTATATTTATAGATATCACACGTGCAAATATTGGTTACGTCATGTATACGTTAGCAACATGTAAATAAACATTAGAAGGGTTTGCAACAAAGAATTTAATGCTGTTTATTCTCACTAGAGGCAGCATATTCGATACAAATATTATTAACGCGTTTTAAGTACTTTATACATGCATTTCTAAGTATTTAATGGTTTGTATTTAATTGTAATTTATTTAAACAATTCACAAAATATTCGGCAATAAGTATTATGTGAATTAAATTTTATTTAAGGCAGAAGAAACGTTTAAAAATTATATTTTTGAATATTTTGAGTACTTAAGCTACGATTTTTTTAAATTTTTTATCAATTTGGTTAACTTTGAATTTTAGTTTAAAAATCGTATGGTATACATAGTGTTATCACGTATTTTTTTTAAATAATTTTATTTAACAGCAAAATTCAATAAAGGATGTAATTTTATAGCGTATATGCAGTTTACCGAAAAATACTTTTACTAAAGCCACATTTGTTCAAATTTGCTTATCAACCAATGTTCGTTAGTATAAATTTATTGAGAAAAATTAAAAATCAGTATCATTCGAAGAGCTAAAAGGCAAACAAAAATCGTTACCGATTAACTCGACGAAAACCAATTGTAATCTTAATAGTTTTTAAACAAAATAAAAATAATATATAAAATAAAAGTGTATTACTTATCTACATCCACCTTAAATATTTTTTAAAAATTGTACATATGACTTTCATGACATCGTTATAACAAACTTGAACAAAAATTTTCGTATTATTCTAAATAACATATTTATTACACATTTTTGAATTAAAGCTTACCATACCATAACTCAAAAATATGACAAATAAGGTCACTTGATTTGGGGGTGTATTTTTATTCAGTTTAGGGTCATTTATAAGTGGGTTAAGTTTCAGTACTTATTCATCAAACACCCTGTATTCACGCTTTAAATAACAATGTTAAATCAAAACTAATCTATAGATATAATAAAATCGTTAAAGAATTTTTGTTTGTGCGCGTACTCTAATTGCCACAATGACTGAACCAATTTGGATCCGATTTTCAGTGATGTATTGAGATAAGCTTGGGCTAATATTTAGTGTTTGTTCCATTTACATTAGTTGACAAATAAAAAAATATGTCGATATGTTAATACGTGGACAGTGTTTTTAAGCCGAAATGATGCAACTTAAAAAAATTTTAATCTATTGAATTTTATTGGTAGCTATCAAAACGATCCAAACATTTAAAAATATTTCTGCAAAGTTGAAGCCGGTCAACTTTAAAATAATAATATCAATATTGACGCTGTCCAAAAAAATTTAATTTTTCAAAGTGTAAATATCTAGAAATGCTATAACTCCTCCATTTTTGAGAATTTTGCCACTCTTTCATTTTTAAACGTATTGAATCTTAATAGATAAAAAAAATACATTTTTTTACAATTGTGTAGCAAGGTGTTTTTATAGACCTCTAGCGTCCACTGCCCCTGCAATTTTTTTTGTTGCCTTTTTCAGCCCCAAAAAAATTAAACAAAACCGAAAATTTTTCATAATGTACACATTGGTTCAGAAATATGTGTCAAGTTACAGATCTCACGTTTTTGGTCTAATTGTTGAAAACTACACAAATTTGAAATCCAGAAACTTTTTTCCCGCAAAATACCTGCCAACATAGAGTGCCATGTTAATTTTTTGAGCAATTAAATTATTGGTTCATTGTCACGACCTTAAATTGAACCTTAAAAAACCACATCTTCGCTATTTGAGAACGGATCTTTAAAAACTTTTTAAATTTAACATTGTCGGACTTTTGGGCTTTGGACCATAGCTCTTTCAAATTTCGATTGCGAAAACAACATCATAGTTGGCCGAAATCCGTCATTTGGAAGTATACATTTGATGAAACGTTAAATCAACTACGGTTCCACTTAATTTCAACATAATAAGTGAGGGGGCCGATTTCGTATGCTCATTCCGTTATTGTCTTTGTGTCGTAAAAATCAATTAAAATTGCCTCACAATTAAAATGGAAAGACCTAAGCAAAAATTCTCACGTAGATAATTAGCGAAGATATTTAGGAGAAAGAAAAGGAAGGCGAAGAATTAAGGGTAATAAAGTTGAGTATTGCTCGGTGTTGGGTGGCAAAGGAGCCGGTGCCTAAGGGGGACATTAATGGGGCACTTGGAAGAGCGACACGCGGTGGGACGCTGTCGAAAAAAAGAGTATAACATGTCAGGTTACGACCCCATTAGGACGTTATCCTTTATATTGTCATTTTCTGGGTTTCGGATTTAAGTCGTGACCCGCTCTCTTCCGACCAAAAAACAAAAAAAAAGAAAACGGTACCGAATAAAAAGAAATCAAAAACTAATCTCGACGTCGTTCGTTTCGAGCGAAATCGCGCTTTTACGATCTAATCGATAATCTCTTTTATAATCGTTTTACTTTCCTTTTTATTGTGCTGTTATTAACACGTCCCACAGGCTCCTTTTTCTCTTTCGCCTTCTCTCGTTTCTTCTATTTTCGTTTTTTAATTAATTTCGTTTTATTGCCAATCGGAGCTTATCAAAATGTAATTTGCTCAAACATGTTTCGTGGTTACCGGTTTTTGCCTTCTTTTTTTTTTATTTCGTAATCAATTGCAGTTCGGATTTAATTGAGTTTATATTAATAATTTATCTGGTGTTTTCGTATGAGATTATAGTTTTCTCATAGAACGAACGACTAGATCTAAAATTCAGTGGAAATTCGGTTATCCGGACTAATTATTTTTGCAGCTCATTCGGATTATCGAAAATTCGGTTAATTGAATTTGCCGACTTTATTCTTCGCTCTGACAATTAATAAATTTAAATTTAGTTTAATTAATATCGATTTTATGTTCAAAAAATATATTTGCCATAGCAATGAGTGGAAGGGAGCGAAAAGATACGACAATCTCATAAGTGCGAGTGAAAGGGAACGATTAAAATTAATCAACTAAATTTTTTCTCTAATTTATCGGCTTAAATTATTCTGAATCATGCTTAAAATCGAGTGTGCACATTCGAGCTCAAAGTGGCACATTCCGATCTCGGGAAAATGAAGCGCGCCGCTCCGCGTCGCGCTTCATTTGCCTCCCTCGCTCGGAAATGTGCCACTTTTCGCTCGAATGCGCACATTTTTGTATTCATTGGATTTGTCTACTTTATTTTTCGCTCTTGCAAATCTAAAATTTAAATTTAGTTTAATAAATATCATTTTTCTATTCGAAAAATGTATTAAGCATATGAATGAGTGGAAGAGAGCGAAAAGATACGACAATCTCATAGGTTAGCGTGAGAGGGAACGTTTAAATTTATTTAACTACTTTTTGTCAAATTTTTTGCTCTAAATTGTTGTGAATCATGCTTATAACCGAGTGTGCACATTCGAGCTCAAAGTGGCACATTCCGATCTCGGGAAAATGAAGCGCTCCGCTTCGCGTCGCGCTTCATTTGCTTCCCTCGCTCGGAAATGTGCCACTTTTCGCTCGAATGCGCACATCTACGTGTTAATTGGATTTGACTATATTAATAACAAATCCTTCCAATTATGATTTTTTTATTCGGAAAAAGTTTTCGCTTGGAAGTGAACATACTCCTTATTAATTGAATTTGTCTATCTTATTCTTCTCTCTTACAAATAATATTAATTAAATCAAACTAAACTAAATGTACCACTTCTTGCTTTTCTTTTATTTAAAAATTACAGTATGGTATTTTTACCAAAAACCACATTTCTAATTTAGTACTTTTAAATTAGACTAGATGGGAGACTTCATCGTACATGAAAAAAAAAATACTTTAACTTTTTCATTTAACATTTTCACTTTTATTTCCCAATCTTTTTTTTAACATACCCCACTCAAATCATTCTAAAATTTGGATGCACCCCCTATGTAACATACAAATATTTGTTTATATTTAAAAATTAAATTAATCCATAAATGAAGTCTAATTACAAAAGTGTATTCAAAATGTGTCTTAAAACTAATGTGTTTATAATTTTTACAAAAATTAAAATTATCCAAAAGTATTTGGAGACATTAATTTTGACATATAAACCTTCAACAATCTGCAAAAGATGATATAAAAATTAATTAGTTTATTTTAGTGGCCCACTTCAAAAAATTTGACTCATATACAATTTTAATTAATCAAAAATGCGAATTAGTAAACATTCGAAAGTACACCTGAAAATATACTCGGATATAAACACGATTCACAATAATTTAGACCAATAAATTTCACGAAAAATTAATTAAATCATTTTAATCGTTCCCTCTCACTCGCACCGACCACATTTTCGTATCTTTTCGCTCTCTTCCACTCATTGCTATGGTAAAAATATTTTTTGAACATAAAATCGATATGTCCTAAACTAAATTTAATTTGTCAGGGCGAAGAATAAAGTAGACAAATCTAATAAATACAAAGATGTGCGCATGCGAGTGAAAAGTGGCACATTTCCGGGCGAGGGAGACAAATGAAGCGCGACGCGGAGCGGCGCGCTTTATTTTCCCGAGATCGGAATGTGCCACTTTGAGCTCGAATGCGCCCACTCGGTTTTAAGCATGATTCACAATAATATAGGCCAATATATTGGACGAAAAATCAATTAATTAATTTTAATCGTTCCCTCTCACTCGAACACATGAGTTTGTTGTATCTTTTCGCTCCCTTCCACTCATTGATATAATTAATATATTTTTTGAATAGAAAATCGATATTTATTAAACTTAATTTAAATTTATGATTTGCAAGAGCGAAGAATAAAGTAGATAAATCAAATAAATACAAAAATGTGCGCATTCGAGCGAAAAGTGGCACATTTCCGAGCGAGGGAGGCAAATGAAGCGCGACGCGGAGCGGCGCGCTTCATTTTCCCGAGATCGGAATGTGCCACTTTGAGCTCAAATGCGCACACTCGGTTTTAAGCATGATTCACAATAATATAGGCCAATAAATTGGACGAAAAATCAATTAATTAATTTTAATCGTTCTCTCTCACTTGAACATATGAGTTTGTTGTATCTTTTCGCTCCCTTCCACTCATTGATATGGTTAACATATTTTTTAAATAGAAAATCGATATTTTTTAAACTTAATTTAAATTTATGATTTGAAAGAGCGAAGAATAAAGCAGACAAATCAAATAAATACAAAAATGTGTACATTTGAGCAAATCCGTATAACCGAGGTCCAGATAATTGAGGTTTTACTGTAGGTTGTAATATTTAATTTTGGAAACATAACTCTTACTTTTTAAACTACTTGATTGATTTTTATACAGCAAATATACAGAGTGTCTCGTAAATCGATAAATATTGACAGTTTTGAGATTTTTTTTATTCCATTATTTTGTTAGGCAATTTTTTTATAATTTATGTAGTATTGAGAAAGCATCATTGAAATGGCTGACTTTATTATTTCCTGTTTATTAAATTTAGCATTTTATGTCAATCAAAACTTGAATAAAAAACAACGCGACAAAAAAATATAATTTTAAATTCTAAAAAAAATTCTGCTGTGCTGAATAAAACTATTAAACGTACTTATTTTTTCTATAAAAAATAAAATAATAATCGACCTATAATAAAAAATGTTCACGTGTCAAAATTCTAAATTAAATGTTTATTTTTAACCTAGGTCAATATTAAAATTTTCTAAGTTCAAGTTTAACAATAAATAAATCATATTTTTGTAAAATCAACGAAACAATTACGTCCCATTATTTTGCCGAGATATAACAACAAATTTAAAAGAATGACATCATTGAAGTACTTAGTATTATGCTACTTATGTGAAAATAAGTAACCCATAATGTTTTGTGTAATAAATTTAGCATTTTATAAAATAAAAAAACAAACTTTTTATTTTCCCAAGATCGGAATGTGCCACTTCGAGCTCGAATGTGCAAACTCGGCCTTATGCACGATTCACAATAAGCAATTTACTAGTAAATATATAATTTAATATAAGAACTCTAATATAATTTTATTTTATATTTATTATATCATTATATAAAAAAATATATAATATTTATAATTATATAAAAATTAATATAATTTTATATAAGAACCAGATATAGGTAATCCTATAAAATTATATAAAATAACACATAATTATATATAATTTTATATCATATTATATAATTATATAAAACTTTTTTTCCGAACTTTTCAAAAATTTTATTTAAAAATTTCAAGATTATATATATTTATACCAGAAACACCAAATATTTAAATTAGTGTCTTCAAGCAAATTTATTAACAAAAATAAACGATATAACTTCTTCTAAATATAAAATTTAATATTGAAATAAATTTAATCAAAAAATAGAAGACTGATGTTGATATATACGCGATAAGCGCACATTTGAGCTCAAAGTGGCACATTTTCCCGCGACCTGAACGTGCACACGTTTCACAAAACTTAATTACTAGTTATTATTATATTTTAATTATCATTATAAAATTAAATTAATAAAGCGTCCACAAACAATCAAATACTTTGAAATAATTTAAACGTGACTCACTTCGCATCGATCGAAAAAAAAAAGGCCAATTAAAACAACACTTAATCGATTTCTTTTCAATTCAATTTAACTGACATCTACCTTTAATTCCTTAAATTAATTTCGCTCTCTTCGCCCCTAAAAATTAAATTTCAACATCCTCCCGCTGCACAAAATCAAGCGGGCCATTAAAACGGTTAGCGTTTCATTTAATTAAGTGGCGCGTTAATTTAGATTCAAATTTATAGGATCTCAGGCATTTATACGGCTTCGGGAAGGGAGGGAGGGACGATCCTTAGGGATTATGACATTTCTACATCGCAGCAATTTGAATCAATTAAACCTGCGACAATCCAATTTCCAACTCCGCTTTTCCGCTTCGCGAAAGAAACCGCTCGACGCCCATAGCCTTCTTTCGCCAATTTTTCTAAGCACATTTAAAGTGCAAACAAAGGCAGCGCCGGGGCGAAGAACCACCCATCGCCACCCAACGATAGCCGGCCGACTTTCGTAATGAGGCGACGGGTCCCTCCTCCCCATGCGTGCACTTCGAGCGTGTGTGTGCAGGGAAACAAGTCTCGTCCCCCCGACGAAATGCAAAAAAGTGCAACGGGACGGCGACGAAACGCAACCAAAACTTATTTCGTTTTGGTGCAATGGTACGCGCGAACGGCGCCGACCAATGGGCGAGGGGGCCGCCGCTTTACGACCAGTTGCAAAACGTATTTTTTTCCCTCGTTCAATTGCAATTGTTATGCTTCGTAATTCAGTTGGTACGTTGTTTTCATGGTGCCAGTAGTGGAAACTGGTGCGGTGCGAAAATGTGAGCTTTTTCCGAGCGAAAGGCAGGCTAAAAGGAGCGAGAGGTGCAAGCGCCCCGGCCGTCTTCTTTCGAGTGGCTTGACTGACGTTATTGTGCCGAAGAAATGGATATACGACCGATTTTCGGAGGTTATCCTTTTCAAGGTAAGACGTTGGCCGACAAAGCTCGCTGCGAGAATAAAAGCTCGCGCTCTTTGAAAAGGTGTTTTTGTGCTTTGGGCTGTTTGTGTCTGGGCGCTTTTGATGTTCCGTCACGTTCGGACGGCCTTCGGACGCTTCTCGGCGTGCGCGTGCGATTTTTTCCAAAATATGGTCCCAAAAAGTGCTGTCTCACTTTGATGATTATGGCAATGCCGTTTGTTTTACTGGGTCGGTTGTAGTTTTTCGTGGAATTGTAGTTTGAGTAGTTTTGGATGATTGTGAATTGTGCTTAAAAGCGGGTGTGCACGTTCGAGCGAAAAATGGCACATTTCGGAGCGAGGGAGGCAAATGAAGCGCGACGCCGAGCGGCGCGCTTCATTTGTCTTTGCTCGCTCTGAATTGTACGTTTTTTCGTTCGTTTTTATCAAAGATGGTGTATCTTTTCGCTCCCTTGCACTCATTGGTATGGTAAATAAGTTTTTAGAACATAAAATCGATACTTACTAAACTACATATAAATTTACGATTTGAAAGAGCGAAGAATAAAGTAGAGAAATTCAATAAATACGAGGATGTGCGCATTCGAGCGAAAAGTGGCACATTTCCGAGCGAGGGAGGCAAATGAAGCGCGACGCGTAGAGGCGCGCTTCATTTTCCCGAGATCGGAATGTGCCACTTTGAGCTCGAATGTGCACACTCGGTTTTAAGCATGATTCACAACAATTTAGGCAATAAATGAGACGATAAATCATTTGAATAATTTTAATCGTTTCCTTTCACTCCAACATATGGAATTGTCGTATCTTTTCGCTCCCTTCCACTCATTGATATAGTTAATACATTTTAAGAATAGAAAATCAATATTTATTAAACTAAATGTAAATTTACGATTTGAAAGAGCGAAGAATAAAGTAGAAAATTCAATAAATACGAGGATGTGCGCATTCGAGCGAAAAGTGGCACATTTCCGAGCGAGGGAGGCAAATGAAGCGCGACGCGGGCGGCGCGCTTCATTCCAGATCGGAATGTGCCACTTTGAGCTCGAATTGCACACTCGTTTTAAGCATGATTCACAACAATTTAGGTCAATAAATGAGACGATAAATCATTTGAATAATTTTAATCGTTTCCTTTCACTCCAACATATGAGATTGTCGTATCTTTTCGCTCCCTTCCACTCATTGATATAGTTAATACATTTTAAGAATAGAAAATCAATATTTATTAAACTAAATGTAAATTTACGATTTGAAAGAGCGAAGAATAAAGTAGACAAATTCAATAAATACGAGGATGTGCGCATTCGAGCGAAAAGTGGCACATTTCCGAGCGAGGGAGGCAAATGAAGCGCGACGCGGAGCGGCGCGCTTCATTTTCCCGAGATCGGAATGTGCCACTTTGAGCTCGAATGTGCACACTCGGTTTTAAGCATGATTCACAACAATTTAGGTCAATAAATGAGACGATAAATCATTTGAATAATTTTAATCGTTTCCTTTCACTCCAACATATGAGATTGTCGTATCTTTTCGCTCCCTTCCACTCATTGATATAGTTAATACATTTTAAGAATAGAAAATCAATATTTATTAAACTAAATGTAAATTTACGATTTGAAAGAGCGAAGAATAAAGTAGACAAATTCAATAAATACGAGGATGTGCGCATTCGAGCGAAAAGTGGCACATTTCCGAGCGAGGGAGGCAAATGAAGCGCGACGCGGAGCGGCGCGCTTCATTTTCCCGAGATCGAATGTGCCACTTTGAGCTCGAATGTGCACTCGGTTTTAAGCACGATTCACAATAATTAACTTACTTCTTAAATAATACTACTTTATTTATAATAACTTTGATTTAATAACAATATAATTCTGTTAAATAATAAAAGCATTTAATCTAATATAAATAGTATTTGTTATGACCTTTTAAATATCGAAAATTACGGGTCGCGAAAGCCCGCAAATATTTAAAAAAATAAAGTTGCCCTAGGTACAAAGGAACCAAGGTACAACGGGTTCCCGTAAAAAAAATTATGTCATTTTTAATTAAAAACTTTTAGTAGGTAAAATAATTATTGCGAAACGTGCTATTTTTTGATCTGAGAAAAATGTGCCACTTTCCGCTCGAATGTGCACATCCTCGTATTAATTGAATTTGTCTATATTAGTCTTCTTTTTTGTAAACAAAACAATTGAATTAATTTCTATTATGATTTTATATACTTACGTGAAAAAAGTATAGCGTTAATTTTTTTAAGGATTTTATTTCTGCTTTTTCTTCTTAATTTAGGACGTTGTCCTGTTTTTTATATTTTGTCTCTTAAACGTCGTTTTTTTGTGAGCCTGATGTCCAGCTCTCAAACCGTCGCTTTTGTGGTCTTCCGTTTGGTCATCCTTGCGTTTGGATTCTGGGTCATAATAAAAAGATTTTATTTAAAATCATTAAAGGGAAGATGTGGCATTTTTGGCCTAATTACTATTTTGTAATTTTTAAATCAAAATTTATAGAAAGCAAATTAATTATTGCAAAACGCGTTTAATTCCAAGGGTGCGCATTCGAGCTCATAGTGGCACATTTTCGATCTTGGGAAAATGTGCCACTTTGCGCTCGAATCTGTCCATCTTTGTATTAATTAAGTTTGTTTATATTAATTTTCTTTTTTTTTAACCGAAACAATTGAATTAATTTCTATTATAATTTTATATACATTTTTGAAAATCTCTCAATGAACTCTATCCAATTATAAAAAAAAATAAATACCTTTCTATTTAAGATAAAGAAGTTGACACCATTTCCGGCTAAACCAGAAGTAAAACAAAATTTATATTTATGATATTATGTAGAACGAATAAATTAAAGACACTTTGATACCTATATCTACTTTTTTGAAATTTTTATTACTTTAGGAGTTATAAGCTCGTGGCACTTTAAATAAAACACCCGGTATAAAAAAATATAGCGTTACTTTTTTTAAAGATTTTGTTTAAAATCATTAAACCAAAGATGTAGCATTTCTGATCTAATTAGGGTAAACCCGGGGAATGGCGTTCACCGGGTAATGCCGTTTGCCGCTATCAATCCATAAATGCCGTACAAACGCAAAGTTTTGCAAAAATTTCTTCTGATATTCACGACGATAAATAAAATCAAAATGTCTGCGAAGATAACAGTGACGATAAACTGAACGTGGAAAATGAAAAATAAAATAAATGTATTATGTTGTGAAGAATTGATGAGAAACATTGAAGATTCGTATCGCTCTACTATATGCGGGTTTTGGTCTCCTGTCATGTGCTCTGGATGGGATGCTCCAGCTGGATATATCTGTGATTTATATGGCTAAGATTATTTTATAATACTCACCTGTGGTTGTAGACTTCATTTTAGTAGTTTAAGCATGATCTCTCTAGTATTTGCCCGAGCGCCATTACCCATAGCCAAGGGCAATGGCGCTAAAATCTGTTTTTTTTTGTAAGCTTTTCTTCAGATTGTAAGTGAAACATAATTACGTTTTGTGTTAAATTGTTGATTACTAAATAGTTAAACGTTTTTTATTTTCTCACACGTTTTAAGCACAATTTAAATTAGACAAAACTTAATTAAATACTTAAATCGTTTTCTTTCGCTTGCACCTATAAAATCGTCGTATCTTTTTGCTCGCTTCCACTCATTGCTATGATAAATACGTTTTTTGAACATAAAATCCATATTTACTAAACATTTTTTTTTTAATTGAAAGTGAAAAGATTAATTAAGGAAAATTTAATAAATACGAGGATGTGCGCATTCGAGCGAAAAGTGGCACATTTCCGAGCGAGGGAGGCAAATGAAGCGCGACGCGGAGCGGCGCGCTTCATTTTCCCGAGATCGGAATGTGCCACTTTGAGCTCGAATGTGCACACTCGGTTTTAAGCACGATTACTAAGCGTCCCGTTTTAACAGAAAAAAAGTTGGTGACGTTAAGCATAACGTACATATTTAAAACAAATTGTTATTATTATTATTATTACATTGAGGTATGTTGTTATATAAATATTACCCCTTCCTCCTAAATTAAAACTTTCATTTAAAACAATTGATTTTTTTATTAATTAAAATTTAAAAAAAATAGAAAAAACGAATAAAGTCATCTTTAATAAACATGTGTTTATTGCATATTTCTATTCTATTATAAATTTTCGCCCTTTCTTTAAAATTTAAAAAAAATTTTAATTTATATTTTAAATTTGTTATAAATAGTCAGAGCAATTCTGGAAAAAAATTAATCGTATTTGCATTAATTCGAAATTAAATCGCGGGTTTGTCGTCTATTAGGCATTGGTATCTCCAGTAGGCTCTTAGAAAAAAAATCGTAGCACGCGCTCTTATGATCCGATGTGGATGAATTTTTTTCTAGACGAAAGTAGAAAGATGGGCCTATAAGCTCATTAATTTTTTTTTTAAATTCTCATCCAATCTTTTGGCTGCGCCCTCTTAAAATCAGTGTATTTTCGGAAATAAAATCGAGGTTTTACTAGTTGTAAAACGGCTTGTTTTTTTATTATATTTTTTGAAGTGTTGAATTAAAAAAAAAATATATTTGGGACAAAAATTGTGGGTGCTAATGAGATTAATTTAAGTAAGGAGTTTTACTAACGTAACCATAGGCGTGCGGTTGGGGAGGACTAAACTTGCCTTTTTTTAAATGAGAACTCTAATTTTTTCTTTAGTCGGCCGAAAGCTCTAAGTTTTATAATTATTTTGATATAACATAATCCTATAGCTAAAATTCAAAATGAAAAAGATACAAGCCGTTTTATTAAGAAAAATGCAGTGTTTTAAAAGTCACTAAAATTTTTAATCAAAATTTGTTCAAAAAATAAAAAGTTCTTAAATTTATCAAATGAAACACTTAAGACACAATTGTAAGTGAGTGCAAGCTTTGAAAATTTAAAAATTTTAAAACTTAATGCTATTTGACAAACACTTTTTGACATATGAAGTCGATCCTCCTCACGTCAACCCTCTACAGGAACGACTCAAACGACCCCAACATTTTTTCTTATTGGCCCGCGTCATCGCCCGAATAACTGTTTCTAGACCACCAAAACAAAACACCATCAGAATTGCGACTTATGCAAATCTTTAACGCCAAAAAAAACAATCAAAAAACCGTTCGTTCAGGAAATAACGTAATTAATAACGGACGCGTTCATCTATCACTCAGGTTGTAAGCCGGCGGCCAAATCGCCAATCTTTGTATAAATTATAGTAGTCCAAATTCGATACGGACTCCCAAATTACCCGAGCCCACCCCTGAAAAGACGATTAAATTATCGTTAAGGCTTCGCTCCTTTTTTTTTGCCGTTCGAAATTCAGTCGCTTTTCTACTTCTTCGACTTGCGAAGCTCCTCCAACCTCACTTTTCGGCCAAGAAAAAATTCTAACCTTACATTTCATTACAAACCGAGAAAAATAGATCAAAACTGTTGATTAAACGTTGTTAAAAGGAAGGAAAAGGCGAACGACGGACGCCTTTCATTCCGATATTGGGTCAAGCTTTTTTTGTATCTTTTATCATTTTTTTAAATTTTATATTTAAATTTTATATTTATATTTTTATTTTATATTATTATAAATAAAGTTTTGTAAATGATTAACAAGTGTTACTTTATGTGCGGCCCGCCAAAAAAATTTAAAATTTAAATTGGCCCGTTGATTTAAAAGGTTGCTCATCCCTGATTTACATAATAAAACGGCGTTGATAGATACGAGCGCCGAAACGTCGTTAACAAACGATTAGAAAACGTAGAAACGGCCGTTCTGGCATATTTCGAAAATATGTAAATCCCATTTAAAAAATATTAGCTATCCAGAATTTTTGTAATTTAATAATCGTTAATAAACAATTTGCGAAGCATGAAATCGGCCGTTTCGGCAAATTTCGAAAATAATTTATTTTATAGCACGGTGTAGGGAATTAAATTCGAATTCTACTTAAACATAGAGGGCTTTGCCATAGGCCGCTGCGCTTTTGTTCCCCGCGGCCGCCATTCGAGTGCGTGATTAATGTCATGTGTGAGGTGTTTGTGCCAAATTGTGATACAACTTTTGCAAATTTAAATAAGATAAAATTACCGAGACGTTCTAAAATATGTGTTAAAAGTGCCATTAAATAGTGCCACTTCGATTGATAATAAAAGGTTAGTTGTAACTTTGATATTTAATATGGAAATTGTAAATGATTGTTTGTGGCTGTTTTACACGGGACACCATAGGCCGCCTTCGATGGATGTCGTGCACGAATTCTGTATATGCTTTTTTCTAATTATTTCGTCTATTTAGCTTCCATTGACCATTGCGGAATAAAATGCTATTATTTAGGGTAGAATTTACCCCATATCCAAGATGGCCAAGTGTTTTATTTGTGCTATTTGTTAGTCTGTGAATTTTCAAACGGCCCAACGTTGTCTGTACTGCGGCGACGCCATGACACCTGCCACCTTCCCCAATTAGAAAATTCAAATTCGCAAATGCCTTAATAATACTTTGATTTTTTGCTTTTATCGGGGAAAAACTAAATAAAAGCCGAAAGAAAAGCTCTGCGGTTTATAACCTCACTAAAACCGGTGTAACATTTCTACGACAGATAAATTAATGTACGTTTACAATTTAAGCCAATAACGTAGACGTAAAATCACTTGAATAATTTGAATCGGTCTCTCTCACTTGCACCGACGAGATTATCGTATCTTTTCGCTCTCTTCCACTCATTGCTATAGTAAATTCGTTTTTTGAACATAGAATCGATATTTATTACATTAAATTTAGATTTATGATTTGAAAGAACGAAGAATAGATAACCAAACTAAATAAATACGAGGATGTGCGCATTCGAGCGAAAAGTGGCACATTTCCGAGCGAGGGAGGCAAATGAAGCGCGACGCGGAGCGGCGCGCTTCATTTTCCCGAGATCGGAATGTGCCACTTTGAGCTCGAATGTGCGCACTCGGTTTTAAGCATGATTCGCAATAATTTAGACCAATAAATTCAAAAAAAAATCAGTTAAATAATTTTAATCGTTCCCTCTCACTCGCACTTATGAGATTTGTATATCTTTTCGCTCCCTTCCACTCATTGCTATTGTTAATACATTTATGAAAACGCGCTCGTAAATCGTGCGCGATCGCTTAACCAGGCAACTAAAACCCTAATCTTGTTTAATTATCGTTATTATTAGTAGTGCGATTATTATTATTGTAATTCGCATGGCATTAAAATGGCGGAATGTTTAAAGAACTAACGATAAAGCGATTTTATGAAGAAGTCGAACGAAGAAAACAATGCGCCCAAGTTTTAATTGGCCAATTACTTAATGCGTGAATTAATTACTACAAATATATTATTGCGAATGCCGTAAACTAATTATTTCAGCGTTGTAAATGGAGCCCGCCCTTTTCTTCTTTCTCTTCGATAAAATATTCCGTAAACGTTTCATATTGTATTCGTTTCCATGGAACTAATTTTTGACGTCGAACCGGTCGGAATTTTAGTTTTTTTTTCTTCTTGCCACACACAAGAGCTACGAAAACTAATGTGAGCTTTGCTTTCGTTTTTTTTTATGCAAAATAATCGATGTGAGCGCGTTTCGACAAGTTTTCTCTTCTTTTAGAGGTTTTATTAAATTTCTTTTTTGACGGCTGCGATAAACGTCAAACGTTTTTGCGAATCGATTAATATCAGTTGGGATCTTTATTATGGGAATCGATGGATGGATTTTGATTGAAAAACAATTGAGAATTTTCATTTAATTAAATTGTATTTTTAAAATGTGGAAGATAAGTGTTTTTTTCATTTTTACAATGAGTTGGAGGGGAGAAGAAGATAGCCACAATGGATGTGTACAAACGAGAGAAAACAATTTAAAAAGTCAATAATCATTTAATTTTTTTTTTGTTGCTGTGAGTGAGAGGACAAATATTTTTTCTAATGCAAGTGAGAGAGAACGATTAAAATTGTTACAGTTGAAGTTTTAGGTTCAGCACAAAATTTTACATTAAAAAAATTGTAGCACTGTTATTTGTGGATGGATCTTTAAAAACTATACAGATTTCGATTTGCTAGATTTTTTGGCTTCGGATAGGTCGAAAAAACCATAGGAATGCTATTTGAAATTTTCGAAAAAAACCGACTCGATGAGTCCGAATTGTAATTAATTTTTTCTAAATTTTCATTTTGAAAAATCGTAGCTCGGTTATTTGTGAACGGATCTTTAAAAACTTTTCAGATTGTAAAAGCCTGTTTATCGAAGCATACGACCAGATAAAAAAACCAACAGGGTCCTCTATTAAGTGTGGGAGAAAAACGCGTTTGAAGCTTTCAAAATGTAAATTTTTCTAAAATTTTTGGTTTTCAAAATACTGTAACTGCGCTGCCTGCGAATTTTATCAAATTCTTTCATTTCTGTACATTTCCAATGCCTACACGTCCAAAACAGGTGCTAACTCAAAACCCCCAAAATTACCCAAAATTGAGAACGAACATGGATGCATGTTTTTTTGCCAAAAAATTAAAAAAATTGAATTGCTTTATATCGCAAGAGGATGTTCCTACGTACCCTAGCAACTATAACTGGTGTCATTTTTCGGCGCTTTCCCTCCAAAACAAAAATTTTCGTCTTTTTGAAAAACTAAATTTGGCTTTAAAATGAAACTTTTAAAACGCAATAAAAAATACACTTTGACCCACAAAAACAATCGTAGCGCCCTATTTTCCAATCCGCTCATTAAAATCAACCCGTATTCGGAATCCTGAGACTGTTTTCTATAAGATAGGTGCAAAATCGGCATAGTGCGCAATTTTAATTTTTCGAGTAATTAAGGGTTAAAGTTTTAAATTTGATTTGTAGTCCAAAAGCTTACGTTTAAAAATTGTAGCGCCCTTATTTGTGATCTGATCTCTAAAAATTATATAGATTTGGATATCCCTGAGCCTTTAAAGTTGTTTTTGTGTGTATTTTGAATTTCTAAAACGTTTATTGATTTTTTGATTTGAGAAATAAATTCGAAGTAAAAATGATTTATTTTTGTTATAGCCGGATGTACTGCTGATATCGTTTCTAGATAAACATATTTTGGTTTCGGTAAAAAGATATCGATTTTAGATTTTATATTTGCATTAATTTTTAAATTTTAGTATTTGTGTGTTCGTGGCCCGGTAAAGAAGTGAAAAAGCCTTCTTTAATTTTATTGTGTTTTTAAGGGATGTCCAATTTTACTAATTTTAACAATAACTTTGGACATCGTCGTTTCTAATAAATTATATATGGTTTTTTCATAACAGCCGACTTTTTGTGATATTTTCTGTGAGTTGTTATGTCATTAATTTTACGCCTATCCCATTGAGGGTTGGTTCGTATTAGTAATTTCAATTTTGAGAGTTTTCGTAAAAATCCTAAAATTATTTTTTGTTAAATTGCGATTTACCTTATTTGAATTGTCTTTCGAGTGGCGCAACTTTTATTTAAGGTTGAAGTGTACGCCACGATTTTTTAAACTACAAGTTAATTAAAAACTTAACCAAATTTGAATCATAATTTAATACTGATAAATGGTTTATTTTTCAAAAATTAAAAAAAAAACGTAGATTAATTGTAAGTATCCATAGAATTTAGAAGAACTGTAATTTTTAAATGCAAAGCAATAAAACGGCAATAATCTAATACCGTTTTCTTGAATATACAGGGTGATTAAAAAATATTAAAAAATGTTTTCACATTTTATAACTATTGTTTCTATTAATAAAACTAAACGCTTTCTTTGATTTTTGACAGTCAATTTTGTAGTTGGGCAGTCAAATACTGTTCTGTTTATAGATACATACACTGTAACCATAGTAATTTAAAAATAAGTAGCACCAGCTACTAGCCGCTAAACGTAATAACTAGGGCTACATTTCTACGTTAAATCAGATCGTTATTTTTTTTTTTTGGTTAAAAACAATTCGAGTAATTCAAAAATTTGAGTTATAAACGTTCAAATTTTCTTGTCAATACAGTGGAAACTCACTTATATGTAACTTACGGGAAACGTAAAATTGTTCGTATAATTGAATATTTTGTTTAAAAAGAATATTTGTCAATCTTTCTTCGTACGCGTAACTCAATAAAATTTACTTAAAGAGAATTTCCCTCGTATAATTGGTTTATATATCAAGTTATGTATAAATGAATATCCTATAAATAAGGTTCGTATAAGTGAAGTTTTACTGTATTACTCCCTCCGTCGAGAAATACAAGTGTCCCGTTTGAGATCCTTTGTTGTCCTTATTTACCTAAAAATATTTTAACATACATAATCAAGGTACACATTGTATAAAAAAAACTTCCAACGCATTTTTCGTAAAATTACAACAGAAGTTTTTAACAATGTACGCATAGAGTCAAATTGTGTTTCTTCTGACAACTTTTGGTCCAAACATTGTTTGAGTTTGCCATATTAAACAATAACCAGAATTTGAAATAGACGTTTATTAATAAAAATACAATAACTTAACTTTTTCTTCAACTTATAACTATTGAATGTTTTTTTGAGTACTAAATTCCAATGACACGTGTCAATTACGATACTGAATATTAAGAAAACCTAACAAGAATTTCATTCTTGCCTCTTTATTGAAATACAAATTAATTTCACCGCAATTTCCTAATGATTCGCAATAATTTAGACCAATAAATTACACGAAAAATTAATTGATTAATTTTAATCGTTCCCTCTCACTTGCATTGACAATATTATCGTATCTTCTCGCTTTTTTCCATTTATTGCTATGTTAAATATGTTTTGTAAATATAAAATAGATATTTACTTAATTAAATTAAAATTTTTGATTTGAAAGAGCCCCGATTAGAAATGACTTGGGGATTACCCAGCGTATACATCTGGACCTGATTGGGTCCCGAAGAGGTATGCCCAATAGAAAAATCCCAATAAGGCCCCAATTAGCCCCCAATCAGGAAACCTCATCGTAAAAATAAAAATTTTTAATAAATTTTTCCTAATTGGGATCTGACCTAAGTGAGAAATCCCAAAGTGCAAATAAAAATACCCGACTAGAAATTACTTCGGGATCACCCAAAGTATACATCTGGACCGCACTGGGTCCCAATAAGGCATGCCCAATAGAGAAATCCCTATTAGAGCCCAATAAAAACCCAACTGGGATATCTTAAACAAAAATAAAAAAATATTGTCATTTTTTTCCTATTGGGTGTTACGTGGGATCTGAGTGGGATAACCCGACGTAACAAACAATATATTTATGTTCATCACATTTCAAAAAATATATAAGTAAAATAAAATAATTCATAATTTCAGTTTTGGTATATTTAATATGTAATTATACATATCTATACTTTATTTCAAGTTTAACTAGAACACCTTGTGTGTCATTTTAGTAAGTCGTTTTTATATGACATTTCTAGTCCATATTTGAGAAGGCGTCGTAGCTCACTGGTTAAGGAAGCAGTCTCTCGTTCCAGGGGTCTGGGGTTCAAATCCCCAATAAACTTATATATTCTGTTTCAGATTCATTGATTACGTTATCAATCGCACACTGCTCTAGCACTGCCATCTACATCATTTCTTTACTTTGCCTCCCCATTTCCAACATCACTCTACTATCAACGAAGTAAGCAGATGCCGAATCAAAGATTCTAATTAAGCACTACAAGATAATGATGAATCGAATGATAACGTTTTTTTTTTTAATGATGGTTGGGATCTTTTTGGGATTTTCCCATTTGAGCCTAACTGGGGTTGCCTAATTAGGACCGGTTAAGGCTTTGCGTGACATCCCTATTTGCGGTCTCTATAGGGCAGCCCTATGAGGACCCAATAGGTCTTACTTTAAAATTTCTAGTCGGGGCGCACAGTAAAGTATACTAATGTAATAAACACGAAGATGTGCGCATTCGAGCGAAAAGTGGCACATTTCCGAGCGAGGGAGGCAAATGAAGCGCGACGCGGAGCGGCGCGCTTCATTTTCCCGAGATCGGAATGTGCCACTTTGAGCTCGAATTTGCACACTTGGTTTTAAGCATGATTCACAATCATTTATGCCAATGAGTTAGACGAAAAAGCAGTTGATTAATTTTAATCGCTTTCTCTCGCTCGCACTGACGAGATTGTCGTATCTTTCCGCTCCCTTCCACTCATTGCTATGGTAAATATATTTTTCCAACATAAAATCGATATTTACCAAACTAAATTGAATTTTTTGATTTGAAAGAGTTAAGGATAAAATTGACAAATCTAATAAGTATGAAGATGTGCGCATTCGAGCGAAAAGTGGCACATTTCCGAGCGAGGGACGCAAATAAAGCGCGACGTGGAGCGGCGCGCTTCATTTTCCCGAGATCGGAATGTGCCACTTTGAGCTCGAATGTGCACACTCGGTTTTAAGCATGATTTACAATAATTTAAGCCAATGCGTTGGACGAAAAAGCAGTTGATTAACTTTAATCGCTTTCTCTCGCTCGCACTGACGAGATTTTCGTATCTTTTCGATTCCTTCCACTCATTGCTATGGTAAATATGTTTTTCCAACATAAAATCGATATTTACCAAACTAAATTGAATTTTTTGATTTGAAAGAGTTAAGGATAAAATTGACAAATTTAATAAGTATGAAGATGTGCGCATTCGAGCGAAAAGTGGCACATTTCCGAGCGAGGGAGGCAAATGAAGCGCGACGCGGGGCGGCGCGCTTTATTTTCCTGAGATCGAAATGTGCCACTTTGAGCTCGAATGCGCACACTCGGTTTTAAGCATGATTCACAATAATTTAAGCCAATGAGTTAAGGGGTTATACGCAGTTAGAATTTTTTAAAAAAACAATTTTTTTTTTGCATTTCTGGAATGTATATTTAACCGACAATATTTCCTGAAAGTTTCAAATTGATCAGATAAGTATTTTGCGAGATATACGCATATTTGTAAAGACGTCTGGGAGTATTAGAAGGTAGATGTATTAGAGACCGGAGTTGCAGCTCTTTTCTTTCTTTGTATTCTTAGGTGTTAATTACCTTTTCTGAAATGTGCATTTTATCATTGAAGACTAAATCTAGTCATGTCTTGTACGAAATAAGTGAACATCATTTCAAATAGTCTGTCACGTTGTACAGTCGTGTGTTCAGTTTTAACTTTCTGTTCTCAGTTTTTGCGTTTTTAATTCAGTTAAATTGACATATTACATGAATGCAATGGGCCTATCAATTGGGCCCAATGCTCATGCCTATGTCGAGAAAGAGGATGCAGAGCGCGTCACAATCTCTGAATTGAGAGCGCATGAGAGTACGCGAGAGGGAAGAATGGCTCGAAGACAACATCAAATCGAAGTATTAGAAGCTGCTGATGCTACAGAGGGCCCATCTTATGGCCCTGGAATAGATGACTCCATTTAAGTAAAAAATAAATAATTTATCTGTGTGTAAACTTCTTCCGAAACTTTAAACGCGTTTTTCTCAAAACTATGTTTTCCAAGTCGGTGACCAAGATTTCCAAAAAACGGCCCAACCGATCAGTTTGAAATTTTAACACAACCTTCTCAGATATATTCCTCAGGTATTAATCGAAGGAATAAGATTTCGGATAATTATCTCTATTAAAAAAAAAAAATTTACGTAGCAATTTTGGTCGGAAATTCAATTTTTTTTTTACAAAGCCGCCATTTAGTCAAAAATCAAAATTTCGATTATTCCTTCGATCAATACCTAGTTTTATCTATCCATTAAAAGAATTTTTTTGATTTTTTGACCTCAGATGAATTATACCGGAGAAATCGTGGTCACCGCCAAACACCTTTTTTTGTAAGACCTTTAGGAGATCGTTTGCAGGAGCACATCAGATCAATATTTTTACAAATCATTAGTGTCATTATAAACTTAGATGTTGCCACTAAATTTATCAATACTTTTGGTTTTTGTAAAAAACTTAAAAATTTTATAAAAAAACGTCTTTTTTCGGCCTTCTAACTGCGTATAACCCCTTAAACGAAAAAGCAGTTGATTAATTTTAATCGCTTTCTCTCGCTCGCACTGACGAGATTGTCGTATCTTTTCGCTCCCTTCCACTCATTGCTATGGTAAATATATTTTTCCAACATAAAATCGATATTTACCAAACTAAATTGAATTTTTTGATTTGAAATGATTAATGAATTAAATTTTTTTAGGACAAGGACGAGTGAACCAATTGGGCGGCGTCTTCATAAACGGCCGTCCGCTTCCCAACCACATCCGTCTGAAGATCGTCGAAATGGCGGCGGCGGGAATACGGCCCTGCGTCATCTCCAGGCAGCTGCGGGTGTCCCACGGCTGCGTCTCCAAAATCCTGAATCGGTACCAGGAGACGGGCAGCATAAGGCCGGGGGTGATCGGCGGCTCGAAGCCGCGGGTGGCGACGCCCGAAGTCGAAAATCGCATAGAACAGATCAAACGCCAGAATCCGGGCATCTTTTCGTGGGAGATCCGAGAGAAATTGATAAAGGTAGGTACGTGGCGAAGTATTAATCGAAAGTTTATCGGAGAACGGCTACCAAAGAGATAAAAATCGCGGCGCTAACCGTTGGTCGTTGAGAGCGGTTTGCTTTGGGTGGTTTGCGGCACGTATCAAAGAATCCGCGCGCCAGAGGACACTTTACAATAATAGCGTTCTTCGTCCAAGAGCTCTGACACGAAGAACGTGCCGTACCGCCTTCAAATTACGGGTTGGACATCTGTCGATATCATCTTCGAAGACTGCGATCTAATGTTTCGCTCGCGGCCGCTAAACGTACCGCTACGCCTTCCTTTCTTCGGGTCCGCGTTTTTTACAGTGGCGTAGATGCTTCGCTTTTTTTCGTCGAAGAATAAATTTGCTCTAAAAAAAATTATATGGAATTTAATTTCAATTTTTATCTTTAGCGCAACATGTGCCACTTCTACAAAAAAAAATAGTAGACTTTATTTGCGTAAAATTAGAGAGCTTTGGCTTGATCCAAAACCAAAAAAATCTGGGACATTTAAAGGCCATTGCTGGATTAACATGGAAAAGTACCTTTGAAGCTATTTACCTTCTTTTTTTTTTCTGTGATGCATCTTAGTATTAGTAACAATTGTAGAAAATTTTAGGTCCCCGGCCTTTATGGTTTTTAAATAAAAAAATACTTTTTGTTTTTAGAAAATATTTTTTTCTCAGAAACTATTTAAGCGATCTATTTGTGCTTTGCATATGTTATAAACATATATTCAGCCTATTAGGCAAAAAAAAAACAATTTTTAATTTCTTCAAAAAATGTATTTTTTTATATAATTTAATTTTTTAAAGCAGTAGGGACCGTTAATATTGAACTATGTTATACCAAACAATAAACTTTGAAAAACATATATGTTATAGAATAGTAAAGAGGTAATTACTTGTGCAAAAATTGTGGGTGTCTCTTTTTCAGAAGTACCAAACAGGTACCTTCAAAAAATTAAATTTTATAAAAAATATATTTTTTGAAGAATTTCAAAATTGATTTTTTTTTACCTAATAGGCTGAATATATCTCTATAACATATCCAAAGCACAAAATGATCGGTCAAGTCGTTTATGAGAAAAAAAATATTTTTTAAAAACAAAAAGTATTTTTTTTTTAAAAACCATAAGGCCTGGGGACCTAAAATTTTCACAAATATTAATATTAAGCTACATCAGAGAAAAAAATCAGCTAAATATCGTCAAGGGCACTTTTCCATGTTAATCGGGCAATGGCCTTCGCAAAGTTTTTAAGGATCAGTTCACAAATAACTGACCGACGATATTTTTTAATGTTTATTTCTGCGTCGCGGCTATAAATTGAAAATTTCAACCCTTAATCAAGCAAAAAACATTGTACCCCACGTTAGTTTTGCACGTATCTTACGAAAGTAATTCCAGAAATGGAAATCTGAATTGTTTTTAAAGATTGGGCCAAAAATCGAGGAGCTACGCCTTTATTTCTGAGTCGAACTGTGCATTTTGCGAAATTTTTAGTTTTGTCGATAGTTTGATTTCTGAGCGCCGTGCGGCAGTAGTAAAATGGTCGTTTTCGCCATATCAGAATAAAGTATACCTTTGTCGTTTCTTTCTGCACGTGTGTGGAAAGTGCCCATTTTCGCTCGCCTTTGAATGAATTTTTAAAATAAAATTTCCAAGTTTTTAACCTGATGTCAAATAGCACACTTAGGGTTTATTTAGTTTATCCGGAGCCAAAAAGCCCAAAAAATTGCATATCTGTGATGTTTTACCATGTTAAGTGATACTTGAACGTGCACTAACAGAGCTACGATTTTTGTGCCAAAAAAATAAATCAAAAACTGCGGTCCTTGATTGTTCGATAAAATAACATTGCGCCCCAAGCTGATTTTGCACGGATTTTATGGGGAAAAGTTCTAGGATTTCAAATCTAGGTTACTTTTCACAATTGGTCCAAACATAAACGCTCTACCACTTTATTTTCCAGTCAAATTTTGAACTTTAGTCAAAGTGCTGCATGTTTTTTGCATTTTAATTAAAAGGAAAAAAAACTAAAACACAGACGATTTTCTTGCGTTGAAAAGTTTTTCACTTGTGTATTTTGTATAACGACTTTAGAATAATAGAGTAAAATACACCTATACCTCTCTATACGGCCGCTTTGTATACGACATATTGCCATAACGGCTATTTTTTATTATGACACATTCGATTTACGGCCACAATGTTTCGTTATACGCCAAAAACTTACTGTACTTTTAGCAATCATCAAATCAAAATAATTAATTCGTTATGCGGCTTTTCGCTTTACGGTCAAATTTTCTAAAACGTATCTAGACCTTGACGCGACGCATGGGTGTGCCGGTAGCGCTTTCAGAAGGGGGTAATTGGGTAATTATCCCCCTAAGAATTTTTCTTTGCTTATTTATTTTTATTATTAAAAATTACCAATATTTTAAACAAACAAGTTAAGTTAAGTTTTTTCTTTTTTTAAAAGCCCTCCTCCCTAAGCCAGTTAGCTGAAAACGCCCTTGGAGTGTACAATATTTAATTTAGATATTTAAATACTAAATTCAAATTATAAACAAAATATATGCATTGATAAAAACATTAAAAACCAAATAATAAAATATAGGGAATTTTTGTATTAAAACCGCTGCAGCACTAACTTTTTAACTATAATATTAGTACGATTATAAATTGTTATGTAAATTCACTAGCACAACGTCAAATAAAAGACAAAAATACAAATTAATGATAAACCGAACCAGAAATTAAACAAACGTAAATACAGAACAAACAACGGCTAAAAGCATTACAAAATTTAAATCTTTAAAAACGTTACCAACTAATGGTGTGTTTGAACTCCACGCCCCGCTGCCCGGGGGCGCCCCGCCACTTTGATTTTTTACCCGGAAAAATTCAAATTTCAAATTTGCGATAATAACGTGAAAGCAAATTTACATTAAATAACACTATTATAATTTAGTAAAATTATAATAATGACGCGATAATTAGACCCTGTTGTTTTGCTTTTGTTGACATCAATTTAAATTCATTTGTTAAACTCATTTGTTTAAACAACAATGGGGGTAGCAGGCTTCAAAGAAGGGAATCCACATTTTCTTTAAAGTGAATTTGTCTTTACGTTATAATCGCAAATTTGAAATTTGAATTTTCCCGGGTAAAAAATCAAAATTGCGGGGCGCCGCGGGACGCTGGGGCGTAGGGTCTGAACACACCACAAAAAACACCGATTGTACCGCTTCATTCGTCTGACACTTCTACTAATACATAACCTAACCTTTGAGAAAAAGTTTGCATAAACAATAGGAAGAAAAAAAAACAACCGTCACGATTCCCATAGTAACCAAATATCTAATTTGTTTCTGATATTAAACCATCTCACAAAATTCTTACTGGCACCGAACCAGAAACACCCTGTACGTATAAACGAAACCCATCTTCGCTTAATTAGGAAAAGAAACACATTGCTCCGCGTCTCGACAAATAAATTTCTGCTCTAAATTCGGCGAACTTAATAAAGCGCAATTTAAATTATGAGAACATAATTAATTATCTCGGCCAAAACGAAAAATGAGCGCCGCCGAAACTTTCTCGCAACTCGCGAAAATTAATTAAACTTAGAAAAAAGTGCTTTCGGACGATCCAAATGCGCTTTTGTGAAACTGTAAGGCATTAAAGGATTCGAGTACTTTCTATGAATAACTCAGACTTAAGCGGAAAATGATATTCATATCGTAAAGGGCTTTGAGCGTTCTGTTTGAAAATATAATTAGGCGATAAACCGAGTCTTTGCTCCTGCTTCGCGAGGCGGCCATGAATTTTTCATGAAAACAATCCGCCGCCCGATCGCTTCATTATTTTCCTTTTTTCCATCCGTCCATTGTGACGTAATAATCCTCTTCCATATTAAAAATAAATGTTGTGTTGACGTAACTGAAAAGTTTCTAGTTTTTCCTTGATTTTAGGAAAATCGCCCCGACGAACCCGAATCCTCGTCGCCACCCAAAGCCGACTTTAAAGGGGTAGGTACGAAGTTGAATCAAGACTCGGCATGAATAGTTGACCACCGAATCCTACAAAGTTAGTGTTAGTTATCGTAGAGCGCCGGGAATTGGCAAAAAAGTCATTTCGCGTTTTTAGTTTGAAATAAATGCGAAGAATGGATTCTTAATCGACTATACAGGGTGTTTCAGAACTGCGGGAACAAATTTCTGGGGGCTATTTAGTGCAACAATGGAAGAGATTTGAGTATAAAAACCCATGTCCAAAATTGTTTCCTTAAGGCACTACGGCTCCATGTCACTTTATCCAGTTGTACAACGTTATATTTTTTTTTTGACGTTGTACTTCGATTGGCGCGTTGAGAGTAAAATTTTAGCGGGCAACGAAAGTTGCGCACACACAGTTAAGTAAAATTTGAAAGTATAAAGTTAGCCATGCAAAAAAGTAAATTAATTATTGTGAATCGTGCTTAAAACCGAGTGTGCGCATTTGAGCTCAAAGTGGCACATTTCGATCTCGGGAAAATGAAGCGCGCCGCTTCGCGTCGCGCTTCATTTGCATCCCTCGCTCGGAAATGTGCCACTTTTCGCTCAAATGCGCACATCTTGGCATATATTGTATTTGTTTACTTTATCGTTCTATTTTTGAAATCATCTAATTTAAATTTAGTTTAATTAATATCGATTTGATGTTTAAAAAATGTATTAACCATAGCAATGAGTGGAAGGGAGCGAAAAGATACGGCAATTCCGTCAGTGCGAGTGAGAGGGAACGATTAAATTATTTAACTGATTTTTTGTTTAACTTATTGGCTTAAATTATTGTGAATCGTGCTCAAAACCGAGTGTGCACATTCCAACTCAAAGTGGCACATTTCGATCTCGGGAAAATGAAGCGCGCCGCTCCGCGTCGCGCTTCATTTGCTTCTCTCGCTCGGAAATGTGTCACTTTTCGCTCGAATGCGCACGCCTTCGTATTAATCAAATTTCTCTACTCTATTTTGGCTCTGACAAAATAAATTTAGTTTAGAACATATTGATTTTATGTTCGAAAATGTATTTACCATAGCAATGAGTGGAAGAAAGCGAAAAGATACGACAATTCCGTCAGTGCGAGTGAGAGGGAACGACTAAAATTATTCAACTGGGTTTTCGTGTAATTTATTGCCCTAAATTATTGTGAATCGTGCTTAAAACCGAGTGTGCACATTCGAGCTCAAAGTGGCACATTCCGATCTCGAAGCGCGCTCCGCGTCGCGCTTCATTTGCTTCCTCGCTCGGAAATGTGCCACTTTTCGCTCGAATGCGCACATCCTTGTATTTATTGAATATATTTATATTAATTTTTACACGCGGTTATTTTTAATTTAATTACACCAAAAAAGTTTAACTTCTTACGCGCGTACATATGTAGACATACCATTATTTTCATCAAAAATGATAAATTAGTAGAAAACCTGTTGTACCTTGGCCCTTTTTAAACTTGTAATTTCTTTAAATTGTATATGAGACAGATCACGTCAAGTGCACCTTTCATTTTCTACTTGATCATGGAATACTAGTTCAAATATATTTTTTGAAAGTAGTTATTACTAATAATCGTCCCTTAAAAAAGTTTTTCAAAATTTTGAATATAACTATTTTTTTGTAATTAAAATTTTCGGTACTTTTAATTAAAAAATGAATTGTTAAAAAGGTGTTGGAGATAACTTAACGAAATTTTTAGAGCTTATACTAAAATATTTATAATTTCATAAAAAAATTAGAAAACAATTTTATTTGCTTATCACACTTTTTATTAACATTTAAATAAAAGATAAAAATTTTAATAACTTCTCTGTGCGATTATCAATTTTTTTTTTAGTTATATGCGTTATACATTTAAGTTCAATAATCCAAAATAAAATTTCACTGCCCGGCATTAGTTTAAATAATATACATTTTTATATTACGTAGCGGCGAGCGGTGTGAGTACAGTGCACTCTCGATTTTGGCTGCTCTGGCTGTAGATCGCTACATAGTACACATTTTAATAACTATTTCTTATAATTAATATAATTCCATATAATTTAATTGTTTTACAATATTTTTAACAAATAATCAAAATAATTATAAATTTATTATTTATATAAAAACAGTTAAATCAAAAAAACAGGTAGGTAAATAAAATTAATAACTAAATTAACATTTAAATTATTTTTTTTCTTCATTTTTTGTTGTTTTGTATTGCAATATTAGTTGTAATTTTTTCATCTTTAGAAAAAGATTTGCATTTTATAGATTGCTTATTAATACCTTCTAATTTATGAACTGACGCGTATTTTTTATAATTATGGCTGTTTTATAGAGCGGTTTGTATTTCGTTTCATGGGAATCATGTTCTTCTTGTGTTCAAAAACCAAAATCATAATTTTGAAAAAAAAATTTTAGCTCAATCAAATAGTGACTGTGCTGTAGTGATGTGTTGGTCATTATCACGTTGAATACTAGTGCGATATGCGTGTCTTTTAACAAGTCTTCCCAAATCATTACATGCAGCTTTGTCATGAGATGTGGCAAAAAAATTCCATTTTACATCAAATTTGCATTAAATTATATACAATTATATTCATTATAAGAAATAGTTATTAAAATATGTGATATGTAGCGATCTACAGCTAGAGCAGCAAAAATCGGGAGCGCGCTGTACTCACACCGCTCGCCGCTACGTAATATAAAAACGTATATTATTTAAACTAATGCCGGGCACTGAAATTTTATTTCGGAATATTGAACTTAAATGTATAATGCATATAACTAAAAAAAATATTCGATAATCGTAGTAAGAAGTCATTAAAATTTTCATTTGTGTTTTTAAATATTAATAAAAAGTATGATAATAAACAAATGAAATTGTTTTCTAATTTTTTTATAAAATTATAAGTATTTTACTATGAGCTCTGAAAATTTCGTTAAGTTACCTTCTACAGCCTTTTTACAATTTATTTTTTAATTCAAAGTACCGAAAAGATTAATTGAAAAAAAATGTCAAATTTTTTTTTAAGGGACGATTATTAGTAATAACTATTTTCGAAAAATATATTTGAACAAGTATTCCATGATCAAGTCGAATATGAGGGGTCCACATGACGTGATCTGACCCGGCTGACAAATTAAATTTAGTTTAGGACATATCGATTTTATGTATAAAAAACGTATGTACCATAGCAATGAGTGGAAGGGAGCGAAAAGATACGAAAATCTCGTCAGTGCGAGTGAGAGGGAACGACTAAAATTATTGAACTGACTTTTCGTCTAATTTATTGGCCTAAATTATTGTGAATCATGTTTAAAACCGAGTGTGGAAAATAAAAGGTTTCTTCATCGATTATGGATTTTGTTTTTAGAGACAGAAATTAAATATAAACGACCATAATTGGCTAATGGTACAGGTACTATGTTTCGCCATGACAACGCTCGACCTCGCACATTTTTACTATTTTGTCGAAAATTATACGCGCTTGATTGCGAACTGATGTCACATCCAGCGCATAGTCTTAATCTTGCAACATCAGATTACCATTTAATTCGATCTCTACAAAATTCTTTATTCTGACTTGAAATCGCTCTTGGTGTACCTTCAATTGATAAAGACCAGAAGTTCTACAAAGGTAGAATCAGAAAGTTACCAGAAGGACGTCAAAAAGTCACTGATCGAAGTCAGTTGACACCGTTTTCGGTTAAACCGCAAATAGAAAAAAAAATATATTTTTGCCGTTGCATAGATCGAATAAATTAAATACTCTTTTATACCTGTACTTTTTTTGAAATTTTTGTTAGTTTAAGAGTTATAAGCTCGTGGCACTTTAAATAAAACACCCGGTATAGTTGATTAAAATCCATTCTCTGTATAAAAAAAAATTGAGTCTTTTTTCAAACTAAAACATCGAATATACTTTCTTGCCGACCCAATAGAAACATTTTAATTCTAATTGTAAATTTATTATCTCGAAAAGTTCCATTCACAATTAGATGCCGAAGTGGTACGGCCGCAAATAATAAAGTTAGAAAGAGAACTTTGCGAAAAGTTTATCGGGACTGGAAATTGAAGGCCTTCGGAGTCGGCGTTCGAAAGTAATTTTATCGGAGTTGGGAATTTATTTCGATTTTCAATTACCGAACGAAAAATTACAAATGTCGATTAATCCATGGCGACAGTCTCGTATTAATAATATCGCCTTCACGTATGTAAAAGCACTTAAATAACAAGTTAGTAAAGCAATTAAATTTCTATATAGGCGTTCTGAATTCGTACTTCCTTTATAATAACATTTATGCATTACGCGCGCCCGGCATTTTTAATGGGTGTCCAAACCGTTCGGAAATATCGGGGTAGTCGTTGCGTTGCCCCAAGTGCGCCGCACTAAGGCAACAATTCAACGTGCCCCATCTAACCATAGCGCATGCAAATTAGAACGAAAGGCGCGCGATCTTCAGGTGTTTCAACAACGGTTCATCGCGTAATGGCCGTCTCCTCAAATTACACATTTCGTGTCCCCGCATACTTGCACATACCGCGGGCGTTCTCCGTTTTTTTTTCCTCTTCCTCGAAGTCCGAAGAGCGTCTAATCGATTTACCGTCTTTTGTTTGGGAACGGGGTGGCTGCGATGCGCTCGGGCGAAAAAAAGATAAATTGAATTTGATTTAGGAAGCGCACGTGATGAAAGGATAAATAACTGCTTGTCACCGTAAGAAAATATTTGGTCCAATATAGAGCGTGACTTGATACACCTTCCGATGTCCTGTTGCATTTCGAAACGCGGCCAGTGGCGTGCCGTCAGTGCGATTCGATTAATTGTTGTTTTTTTTTTCGTTTTTTTTTTGCAGGAAGGGGTGTCGGATCCCCCCAGCGTCTCCTCGATCAGCAGACTGTTGAGGGGGGGCGGGCGGCGCGAGGACCCCGACGGAAAAAAGGATTACACCATCGATGGAATTTTGGGAGGTTAGTTTTATTTTTTTTTCTGGCGTTGGTGGCTCGGTGGCGCACCGAGCCGCTTTTTTTTTGGCTATATCTGCGATCGTTTTTTTTTTAGATTATCTTTCTTCGGTTTTATTAACGAATTGATTTATGTTTAAGTGTGGGATGGCGGGAAAACAGTTGTTAATATGCGATTATAATTTTTTTTTGAAAATAAATTAAATGTTGCGGATTGCTGATTGCGCTTTAATTTAGAAACTATTTTTTAATTATTAATCGTCAAAAAAAAATTTTTGAGGTTAGATATTTATGAACGAAAAATTGTTATTATTTTTGAATAACTTTGTTTGTGTTTCATTTAACAAGAAAAAATGGAATTTTTATTTCGTCAAAATTATCGTAAATCGTTAGCAAACGAGACTTTCGTCGAAAAACCGCACAAAAGCGTTCTCGGTAACGCCACAATGGCGGATAAAATTTAGAGGTTCGTTCGATATCCGAAAATCGTTAGAGCAAGCATTCCTAAATAAATAAAACCTAATTGTAATGAAAGGAGGGAAGGGAAAATTATTGCCACTTCAGCAGCTTTCGTAATAATCAGCAATTTTGGGCAAAGGTTCAGATTTATTCGAACGATATGGAAAAGCTGTTTCTATAGAAAATTAGCTAATTTATGGGGCGGGTCAATTTCCGCTATTTTCTTTTAGTGTTCGATATTAGAACTAGAGGCACCCAGTAATTGTTACCACGTTGCATTTTTCATAATTTAATGCTAATTGATTGTGGAAATAATCGAAATCGGAAGCGGTTTTAAAATTTCCAATTGAAAATTTGTTAAAAGTAAATTAATTATTGTGAACGGTGCTTAAAACCGAGTGTGCACATTCGAGCTCAAAGTGGCACATTCCGATCTCGGGAAAATGAAGCGCGCCGCTCCGCGTCGCGCTTCATTTGCCTCCCTCGCTCGGAAATGTGCCACTTTTCGCTCGAATGCGCACATCCTTGTATTTATTTGAATTTTTCGCTCTTTTAAATAAAAAAAATTAATTTAATGTAGTAAAAATGGTCGAAAAATGTATTTGCCATAGCAATGAGTGGAAAAAAGTGAAAAGATACGACAATCTTATAAGTGCGAGTGAGAGGGAGCGATAAAAATTATTAAACTGATTTTTGCGTCTAATTTGTTGGCCTAAATTATTGTGAATCGTGCTTAAAACCGAGTGTGCACATTCGAGCTCAAAGTGGCACATTCCGATCTCGGGAAAATGAAGCGCGCCGCTCCGCGTCGCGCTTCATTTGCTTCCCTCGCTCGGAAATGTGCCACTTTTCGCTCGAATGCGCACATCTTCGTATTTATTAGATTTCTCTACTCTATTCTTGGCTCTGACAAATTAAATTTAGTTTAGAACAAATCGATTTTATGTTCGAAAAACGTATTTACCATAACAATGAGTGGAAGAGAGCGAAAAGATACGACAATTCCTTCAGTGCGAGTGAGAGGGAATGACTAAAATTATTTAACTGATTCTTCGTCTAATTTATTGGCTTAAATTATTGTGAATCATGCTTAAAACCGAGTGTGCACATTCGAGCTCAAAGTGGCACATTCCGATCTCGGGAAAATGAAGCGCGCCGCTCCGCGTCGCGCTTCATTTGCCTCCCTCGCTCGGAAATGTGCCACTTTTCGCTCGAATGTGCACATACTCTGCGTTTATTGGATTTGTCTACTTTATTTTTCGCTCTTGCAAATAATAAATTTAAATTTAGTTTAATTGAAAAGGTTGAGGTGGCATAGTCCTAACCAAAATTTTGGAAAGTTGCCATTCAAAAATGACTTGTATTAAATAATTATAAAACTAACTACAGTAATCCCTTCCCCCCCCTTAACGCTGTAGATTGGTTCCGCGTTATAGAAAAACGCCTTGTACGAGTATTCTCGTATAATGCGCTCGTATGACCCCGTATGACGTGTTATGTACACCTTTTACTAGATATATGTATAATCGAGGTTCTTACAATTTAAAAAGTAGGAAAACTTTAATAATTTTTTTATGTTATTGTATAAGATCACAATTGATACAACGTGTCAAATCCCGCGTTATATGGGGGAAAACACGTGTTCTAGGCATGACCTGATATCGCGTAATATGAAAATGCGTTATAAGAGTGCGGCGTTATAGGAGGGATTATTGTAAATTTATTATTGGGATTTATTATGATTATCAAAAAATTTAATCTTATAAATATTGTTTATTTAATTTTATTAAATCATTTTCGATAAATGGATTAACTTTTGTATGTTTTGTACAAACTTATTGAAAAAAAATATGACAAATAGAGACTAATTATTTTTTATAAATTTTGAAAAATTATCAAAGCAAATGAATGATATAACAAAAATAAAATAATTAAAAAAAATAATTTTATAGTTAAAAATTAGTGAAAAATTAATTCAAAATAAGAATGAAAATTCTCAAAATTCCAGTGTTTCGAAACGGCAACACTTTAACGTCATTTACTATTGGCTCTACTGACACGTTAATATATAAATATATTTCCTTTTGAGGTTACTTATTATTACATATTACTTATTATTTCATATTAATCTATATATGTTCTAAAAACAATTATTCAAATCTCAATATGATTATGTTTGAGTTATATTAGATGTAAGTTTTACATATTTATTTATATTGTTACTTTTATAAATGCAATTTTCAACAAAAATACTTTGTTAATGAAATAATTAAAACAAATACTTTAAATTATTTATCTCTATTTTATTGATAAAAACTAATACCCATTGCAAATCTATTATTAATTAAACTTAATATTATTTACTTGTACCATATGTTTTATTACATAACCTTAAACGATACAATTTAATATATTTTAATTTTCTGTCATTATTGCTAAATACAACGTTGTCGTTATTTCAGACTTTAAACGTAAATCATTCACACGTACCCTTAATAGTAATTGGTATTTTTCATAATGTTAAAGCTTCTTAATTAAATTTGAAAATTTATTAAAATAATAACAAATTCAATGTTCAGCATAGTTAAATTTCGTATTGATGGCATTTTTTTTAAATTTTCAATAGCATAAAATGTACCATTTTTATATGAAATTGATGTATTCTTCCCAAGACAACATGTATTGTTAATTTGATTTATATTTAAATAAGCTTTCTAAAAACTCTAATTTTTTTATAGAAAATTTCTAAACCAATTAATCTATCGAAATAAATGTGTACAAAATATATTACGTTTAACGCCTCAACCTCTCAATATCGATTTTATGTTCAAGAAGTGTATTAACCATAGCAATGAGTGGAAGAGAGCGAAAAGATACGAAAATCACATAAGTGCGAGTGAGAGGGAACGATAAAAATTATTCAACTGATTTTTATATTATAAATGCGAAAGTAACTTTGTCTGTCTGTCTGTCTGTCTGTCTATCTGTTATTTTTTTAAGCCTAAACCACAGAACCAATTTTGATGAATTTTGGTATAGACATAGATTCGACTTTTGAGAAAATATAGCTTGAAAGAGGTGAAATAGGGAATGAAAATTTGTATAGGGAATCAATCGTTTCTCAAATAACACATATAAATTATACTTTTGGAAAAAAATAAAGAATCTTTTTGAGTTAATTCGGGAATGATATAATGTTTTTTTACTTACCTATCTTTGTATAGCATATCTATAGTCTATCTATACTAAGCACGGACAGATTAGTAGTAGATATGATCAGTCTTTTTAAAAATTATTTAATTAGTGTTCTACACAGACGAAGTCACGACTATCAGCTAGTCCTTCGTAAAATCACAAATCGGATATTTATTCCTGGAGAAAAAGAATATTCTTTTAATAAAAACATTTTTATTTCTAAATCAATTCAGTGTACAACAATTTTTGCATATATTAAATTAAAAACATTTTTTTCAATAAATTAGGCAAATCGCAAAAACAAATACAAAATTTTAGATCTTTTTAAACCCACAACAAACCAAATCTATTGCACCTTTACAAACGTCAAGAAAAACCGACCAAAAACCGATTACTCCACGCCAGAAATAAGAGCACCTCTTACAATGAAATGTTTGTAGTATTTGCAAAGAACGGCATTTTGTAAATTGCATTTCATAAAAGATTTCGTTCTCTTCAGCAAGCGTGTGTGTGTAGTCGGAAGGCGGTATTTTCACAAGCAATTGAGTGCATTCTCCGGCATTCAGAGCATTTCGTGTTCTTGACAAGGCGACAAACGCTTTGCGGCATTCGCTATGATCCTTTATTATCCTTCAAAACTCGATGCGAGCGCCCTCTCCGCCCGCCCCTGCCTTTAATAACAATAAACCGAATTAATTTCCAAAAATCTCGGGGATTCATCGCGCGCTCGCCTCCGTTTTAACGGAATTTAAATTAAATCTTGCGCTGGGGGGCGCGGGGGGCACCCCGAATCAGATTTAACGTCGAACTTTTCTCTGCGCGGACTTCGATCCGGAATAAAAAAATATTAATCCCCCGAGAAATTAAGTTGGCCATTCTGGCCGTCGATACGAAACTTATAAATGAGGCGGCGTCTTTTGAGTAACGCAATCCCATTCCGTTTATTTTGGTTTGTTTTTTTTTTTTTGCAAATGTGTGGTGGAAAGAGCGCCCGCAAAGGGATGAAACGAGAGAAAGGGCGCGAGGAAAGGGGAACGAACACGTGTTCGACAAGAATCTGTCTCATTAACATATTAAGATTCTTCTTTGAGGCCTTTGCCGGCGCAGTTTGACTTCATTGATTGCCTTTTTAATGCTTTTTTCTGACGGGGGGCAATTAGATGGTTTTTACAACCGGCACAACACACTTCGATCCTCGAAAATTATCGCCAAAAACGTTGCTCGCTTCGGCACCGAAGGTGCGACGCGCGTTAACCCCTTGACATACAAAAAAAAAAACCGAATTTGATGAGTGAAAAAAAACTATTAATTTGGCTCAACTGAACTGTTATGAGCATACACAAATAACATAAAATAAATAATTAATAGTTTTAAAATATTTTGAAATATGTAGAGCAGTGTTTTCCAATCTTTTTTTAACATTCCCCGCCTAAGTCATTCTAAAATTTTGATGCATATAATATATAACATATAAATATTTTTTTATATTTAAAAATTGAATTATTCCATAAATGAAGCCTAATTACAACTTGTTCAAGACACAAGATTTAGGTTTTAGCAAGAAATCAATAGGAAATTATTAAGAAAAAGAAACAATAAGTAAATTTTAAAAACATAAACTAAAAAATATTTTTATATCGATAACTCGAATTTTTGATAACGCAAATTATTTTTAGTTTCTCTTCAACTTCGACCTATCGAGGTTTGACTGTATTTTATTTTATAAATTTAATATTTCTGAACAATTAAGATAATTTATTTATTGAGTTTTCTCCAATATTAATTTTATTTGCGTAAATTAATGATCTTCAAAGTTTTTTGAAAACCACAAATTCTGTATTTGGCGCAAAATCACCAAGGTGGTAAATTCCGGGTTTCAAATTTTAAAATATTTTTTTTTTATTTTTGTTTTACAAACCAGTCCTAATCTTTAATTATCTTATCTTTAATTGATATCTGAGCGGGCAGAGCTGAAAATGAATAATTACATAAAATAAAAAATGGCCATAAAAGCACCCAGCTTTTTCCGAGTTGTTTAGTTTTTCTTTATCTTCTTCCTCATCTGAAGAAGACGAGTCATAAACTTCTTTATAATAATTCACTCTACTCCTACGTTCTCTTAAATAATTAGAATTATTATTTATTCGACTTGATTTTCGTAAGCTGGTAGATTTAGCAGAAGGACCAACAGATAAATCTTTTTTAACAATTTTTTTAGAGCTACAAGATTTATCGGATTCTGTAATTTCTGGTATATCAGGTGACTCTGTAATAACATCAATACCTATTGGTCTTGTTGACTTCATCACTTCAGTGTGTAGAACTCGTCCTGTCCGGGAACGTTCCCGTAATGACGTTTTCATATAAAACTTTGTAAAAAATAGACAATAGTCATTAAAACGGCATTTTTTGAGGTTAATGTAGTAAAAGCTCATGATAATGTTTAAGAAATATTTTATTAAAATTCATTTACTTTTTTTTTACAATTATCGGCGTTCCCGGAATGACGGTGAATTGATGTACGGTGTAAAAATTTTATACAAAAACACACTTACCACTCAGAATTTCAAAAATTTAATAAAAAACACACGAGGCATCCACTTGCACTCATATGCTTTAAATAATTACCCAGTAGCGCTATCTCTTGCATTTTTCTGAAAAATGTTATTTAAAAAAATGTTGCGTTCCCGGAATGACGCACAAAATTTTCGACAAAGTTTAATTAAAAATAAAATAATAATCTATCAACTTAAAAGCTTATAAATATCATTTTATTATAATAACTAAGTTAAAAAGTACCTATAAAGCATTAAAAACATTTTTAAATATGTATTTTAATTGTTGTTGTCACGAGATAACGACTTGCGGACGCGTTCCCAAAATGACGTATTGAAGATAAAATGTGAAAAAAAATATTTTCAATCAATAAATTAAAAAAAAATCTTTTGAGCTACTGATTAAATAAGTTAATTTGAATAATCTGTAAACCATTATTTCAATTAAAATAAATAAATTCTATGATTTAATTTACTCCGACACGAATTTACCACCTTGGTGATTTTGCGCCATTTACTCTATTTGAGTTTTCTGAAAATACATAATAATTTTTTATCAAACTTTCTTTTTAAATTTACCGAATAAAGTTTTGTTTTATTCAATTTGTGTTATACAAAAAATTGATAATTCTTGACAAGGCGACAAACGCTTTGCGGCATTCGCTATGATCCTCTATTATCCTCCAAACTTGATGCGTGCGCCCCCTCCGCCCGCCACTGCCTTTAATAACAATAAACCGAATTAATTTCCAAAAATCTCGGGGATTCCCCGCGCGCTCGCCTCCGTTTTAACGGAATTTAAATTAAATCTTGCACTGGGGAGCGCGGGGGGCACCACGAATTAGATTTAACGTCGAACTTTTCTCTGCGCGGACTTCGATCCGGAAAAAAAATATTAATCCCCCGAGAAATTAAGTTGGCCATTCTGGCCGTCGATACGAAACTTATAAATGAGGCGGCGTCTTTTGAGTAACGCAATCCCATTCCGTTTATTTCGGTTTGTTTTTTTTTTTTTGCAAATGTGTGGTGGAAAGAGCGCCCGCAAAGGGATGAAACGAGAGAAAGGGCGCGAGGAAAGGGGAACGAACACGTGTTCGACAAGAATCTGTCTCATTAACATATTAAGATTCTTCTTTGAGGCCTTTGCCGGCGCAGTTTGACTTCATTGATTGCCTTTTTAATGCTTTTTTCTGACGGGGGGCAATTAGATGGTTTTTACAACCGGCACAACACACTTCGATCCTCGAAAATTATCGCCAAAAACGTTGCTCGCTTCGGCACCGAAGGTGCGACGCGCGTTAACCCCTTGACATACAAAAAAAAAAACCGAATTTGATGAGTGAAAAAAAACTATTAATTTGGCTCAACTGAACTGTTATGAGCATACACAAATAACATAAAATAAATAATTAATAGTTTTAAAATATTTTGAAATATGTAGAGCAGTGTTTTCCAATCTTTTTTTAACATTCCCCGCCTAAGTCATTCTAAAATTTTGATGCATATAATATATAACATATAAATATTTTTTTATATTTAAAAATTGAATTATTCCATAAATGAAGCCTAATTACAACTTGTTCAAGACACAAGATTTAGGTTTTAGCAAGAAATCAATAGGAAATTATTAAGAAAAAGAAACAATAAGTAAATTTTAAAAACATAAACTAAAAAATATTTTTATATCGATAGCTCGAATTTTTGATAATGCGAATTATTTTCAGTTTCTCTTCAACTTCGACCTATCGAGGTTTGACTGTATTTAATTTTATAAATTTAATATTTCTGAACAATTAAGATAATTTATTTATTGAGTTTTCTCTAATATTAATTTTATTTGCTTAAATTAATGATCTTCAAAGTTTTTTAAAAAACCACAAATTCTTTATTTACTCTATTTGAGTTTTCTGAAAATACATAATAATTTTTTCATCAAAATTTCCTTTTAAATTTAGCGAATAAAGTTTTGTTTTATTCAATTTGTGTTACACAAAAAAAAATGATAATTAAAAATTTCTAAAGATATTTTAAAATTTTCCAAGTTATTAATTTATTTAATTTGAGTTGTCTAAAACTTAAAATAATTTATTCTTCGAGTTTACTTTAATAATTTTGCTAAATGTTTAAAACTGAATTTCATTCTATGTAAAAAAACCGGTGCATGTACTTATGTACCCACGTTAGAAGTAATACTTCTTTGGCGCGACTAAATTAAATATAACAACGCGCTATGTTGCGCTTGTGTATAGCTAGACCAGTGGTTATCAAACTATATGTTACTGCGCATATGTCGTTTTATTTGAATACATTGCTATTTCCTTTTTAAATCCAAAAAGTAATTTAAACAAATTGAATAAATACGAAGATGTGCGCGTTCGAGCGAAAAGTGGCACATTTTCGAGCGAGGGAAGCAAATAAAGCGCGACGCGGAGCGGCGCGCTTTATTTTCCCGAGATCGAAAATGTGCCACTTTGAGCTCGAATGCGCACACTCGGTTTTAAGCATGATTCTCAAAAATTTTCACAACAAAAAATTAGTTAGTTATTTTTTATTATTCCCTCTCACTCGTACTTATGAGTTTGTCGTATCTTTTCGCTCCTTCCACTCATTGTTATGGTTAATAAATTTTTTCAACATAAAATCGATATTAATGAAACCAAATTTAAATTTATTATTTCTAAGAGTGATGAATAAAGTAGACACGTCCAATAAATACGAGGATGTGCGCGTTCGAGCGAAAAGTGGCACATTTTTGAGCGAGGGAAGCAAATAAAGCGCGACGCGGAGCGGCGCGCTTATTTTCCCGAGATCGAAAATGTGCCACTTTGAGCTCGAATGCGCACACTCGGTTTTAAGCATGATTCTCAAAAATTTTCACAACAAAAAATTAGTAAATTATTTTTTATCATTTCCTCTAACTCATACTTATGAGTTTGTCGTATCTCTTCGCTCTCTTCCACTCATTGCTATGGTTAATACATTTTTTCAACATAAAATCAATATTAATGAAACCAAATTTAAAATTTCTAAGAGTGATGAATAAAGTAGACACGTCCAATAAATACGAGGATGTGCGCATTCGAGCGAAAAGTGGCACATTTTTGAGCGAGGGAAGCAAATAAAGCGCGACGCGGAGCGGCGCGCTTTATTTTCCCGAGATCGGAAATGTGCCACTTTGAGCTCGAATGCGCACACTCGGCTTTAAGCACACTTTACAAGAATTAATTTGCTCTCTGAAAATTCGCAATTAAATATTACAGAATTATATTAATAACAAAATTCCCAAATCGCCAATTTTGTGCTTTTTAACAAAATTATTGTTGAAAACAAACCATTTTCGGAACATAAAATTGAATACAGTTCTTGACGTCTTAGAGACGTCAAAATCTACAATGACACCCTAAACAATTGACGTCTCCTAGGCGTCATTGTATGTCAACGGGTTAATCCATAAATTTCAATTTAAACTTCTATTCGTCGGAGTGGGCCTCGATTTTCTTTTCGAAATTAATTTTCAAAGTCGATTATTGTGTTCTCGGATGCTTCGGACCGCTTAATTAATTAAATTAAATCCGAAGAAAGTACGGCAATTTCGCAATTACGCAATTCGATTTTAATTGTTCGGATCGAAGTAGGTCGAGCGTGCCGCTTTAATTTTTAAAATTGATTAATCGTTTTTAGCGTTGTTTTAAAATGTAATAATAAAAATTAGTTTGGTTTCTTTTCGTTTGTTGGGTTTGGGTGTTGGTACTTTGTACGTTGAAAATGGTGTTTTAGTTTTAGTTTTTATTTTGATGAAGTTGCTAAGCAACGAGTCACATATTTCGTGATTTACTATAGATTGTCTTACGATGAGGAAAAATGATTGAGAATAGGTTATGAAATATGTTGGTACTTTTTTGTTTTGGAACTAATCGATGTCAATTTTGTGCTAAACTACATTTTATTGTTGTAAAATCGGTAAATCGTGGTATTGATTTATAAAATGCAGGGTTAAAAACTGTTTGGTTTTATTTCCAAAAAAAATATTATTTAAAGCTGTATTTTTTTAAATTTTGACGGTGTTTTATGTTTTTTGCATACTAATTTATAAGGTTTTTAAAAAAATTCTTTTAAACATTGCCAATGTTTTCAAATAGTTTAAAACACTACTTTATCGAACAATTTATACCTTATCAGTATGGTTACAGTGTATACATCTATAAACAGAACAGTATTTGACTGCCCAACTACAAAATTAACCGTCAAAAATCAACGAGAGCGTTTAGTTTTATTAATAGAAGCAATAATTATAAAATGTAATATTTTTAGGTATTTTTTAACTACCCTGTATATTTAAGAAACTGGTATTAGATCTTTCAGTCAAAAGTGACGAAATGACAATTACTGTTTTTTATACAATTTTAAAAACGTTTAATTTATTTCAGTCACGAACGCATCAGATTTGATTAAATGGTATAGTCGGATAAGTAAGGGTAATGGGCCCCCTGAGCTACTTGCTTTATTTATTTTTTTGTAAAGGTGCTTTAATGTCCCTAACGCCCCATGGGCAAAACGTTAACTCAACTTAGCAGGTAAAAATTTATTACATCTATTTGATTTTAGTTGTATGAATACAGTATGACTTATTTAAATAATTAAATTATACAGGGTGTTTTGGAAGGATATGGAAATATAAGAACATGTCTAGAAAGTCAAAATTAGTTAAATAGGTTTAAATGTTTACATCCGATTTTTACTTGTGTCAGAGATACTTTGATTAATTGTTATTAAAAATTAAAAAAAATATTACAGAAAAAAAACAAAAAATAAAAAAAAAGTAAATGCTCGTAACATTAATAAACAACAAATTTTTAAAAATAACCACTCATAATAAATTTTTTACGTAAAATGCAGGAGAAGATCGTACAAAAGTTAAATAATTTTTATCGTTTTTTCTCACTTGCACTCATAAGACTGTCTTATCTTTTCGCTCCCTTCCACTCATTGCTATGGTTAATAATTTTTTGAACATAAAATCGATATTAATTAAACTAAATTTAAATTTAATATTTGCAAGAGCGAAGAATAAAGTACAGTAATCCCTCAACATTCGCCAGGGTTACGTTCCAAAAAAACCTCGCGAATATCGAATTCGCGAATGTTGAATCTATCTTAATGTGGAAATAAGGGGGTTGATATATGTACGTTGTTTATGCAAACTATTTTAGCACTCACAGGAGAACTAGCAGCGACACTTTTTCTAATATATTCTTCATTTTTCTTTATGTAACCCACTGTCGACTTGTTTATTTTAAATAGGCGCCCGACTGCTGACGCACTCTCCCCAGCACCCAAGTTATCAAGTACTTTAATTTTTTCTGGCAGACCCATCATTATTTTTTCACGTTTCGGTAAAGATGGCATTTTAAAAAAAGTGTTAGGCTGTTACTCAAGCGAAACCGAATTGAAAGCTAAAAAAATCGGTTGGGGAAGCATAGGGGGAAGGACTGTTCGTTGTTCTATGAGTCATTCGACTCTTAGAACAAATACAAACACGAGATATGTAATTATTACAGGGAAATGTTAACACAACTGCACAACTGAAAAATACATTATGTACAAAAATCCAAGAATCTTTTTTTTTGGTTCCGCGAATGTCGAACTTTTCCGCATTTTAATAATCGCGAATAATCGAAACTCGCGAATGTTGATGGATTACTGTAGACAAATTCTATGATAGTGGGATATGTGCGCATTCGAGCGAAAAGTGGCACATTTCCGAGCGAGGGACGCAAATGAAGCGCGACGCGGAGCGGCGCGCTTCATTTTCCCGAGATCGGAATGTGCCACTTTGAGCTCGAATGTGCACACTTGATTTTAAGCATGGTTCACAATAATTTAGGCCCATACATTAAACGCAAAAATTAGTTAAATAATTTTTATCGTTCCCTTTCACTTGCATATATGAGATTTTTGTATCTTTTCGCTCTCTTCCACTCATTGCTATGGTTAATACATTTTTTGAACAAAAAATCGATATTAATAAAATTAAATATTTGCAAGAGGGAAGAATAAAGTAGACAGATCCGATGAAAGTAGGGTATATGCGCATTCGAGCGAAAAGTGGCACATTTCCGAGCGAGGGAAACAAATGAAGCGCGACGCGGAGCGGCGCGCTTTATTTTCCCGAGATCGGAATGTGCCACTTTGAGCTCGAATGTGCACACTTGATTTTAAGCATGGTTCACAATAATTTAGGCCAATACATTAAACGCAAAAATTAGTTAAATAATTTTTATCGTTCCCTTTCACTTGCATATATGAGATTTTCGTATCCTTTTGCTCTCTTCCACTTATTGCTATTGTTAATACATTTTTTGAACAAAAAATCGATATTAATTAAATTAAATATTTGCAAGAAGGAAGAATAAAGTAGACAGATCCGATGAAAGAAGGGTATGTGCGCATTCGAGCGAAAAGTGGCACATTTCCGAGCGAGGGAAGCAAATGAAGCGCGACGCGGAGCGGCGCGCTTCATTTTCCCGAGATCGGAATGTGCCACTTTGAGCTCGAATGTGCACACTCGATTTTAAGCATGGTTCACAATAATTTAGGCCAATACATTAAACGCAAAAATTAGTTAAATAATTTTTATCGTTCCCTTTCACTTGCATATATGAGATTTTTGTATCTTTTCGCTCTCTTCCACTCATTGCTATGGTTAATACATTTTTTGAACAAAAAATCGATATTAATAAAATTAAATATTTGCAAGAGGGAAGAATAAAGTAGACAGATCCGATGAAAGTAGGGTATGTGCGCATTCGAGCGAAAAGTGGCACATTTCCGAGCGAGGAGGCAAATGAAGCGCGACGCGGAGCGGCGCGCTTCATTTTCCTGAGATCGGAATGTGCCACTGAGCTCGAATGTGCACACTTGATTTTAAGCATGGTTCACAATAATTTAGGCCCATACATTAAACGCAAAAATTAGTTAAATAATTTTTATCGTTCCCTTTCACTTGCATATATGAGATTTTTGTATCTTTTCGCTCTCTTCCACTCATTGCTATGGTTAATACATTTTTGAACAAAAATCGATATTAATAAAATTAAATATTTGCAAGAGGGAAGAATAAAGTAGACAGATCCGATGAAAGTAGGGTATATGCGCATTCGAGCGAAAAGTGGCACATTTCCGAGCGAGGAAACAAATGAAGCGCGACGCGGAGCGGCGCGCTTATTCCGAGATCGGAATGTGCCACTTTGAGCTCGAATGTGCACACTTGATTTTAAGCATGGTTCACAATAATTTAGGCAATACATTAAACGCAAAAATTAGTTAAATAATTTTTATCGTTCCTTTCACTTGCATATATGAGATTTTCGTATCCTTTTGCTCTCTTCCACTTATTGCTATTGTTAATACATTTTTGAACAAAAATCGATATTAATTAAATTAAATATTTGCAAGAAGGAAGAATAAAGTAGACAGATCCGATGAAAGAAGGGTATGTGCGCATTCGAGCGAAAAGTGGCACATTTCCGAGCGAGGAAGCAAATGAAGCGCGACGCGGAGCGCGCGCTTCATTTTCCGAGATTGAATGTGCCACTTTGAGCTCGAATGTGCACACTCGATTTTAAGCATGGTTCACAATAATTTAGGCAATACATTAAACGCAAAAATTAGTTAAATAATTTTTATCGTTCCCTTTCACTTGCATATATGAGATTTTGTATCTTTTCGCTCTCTTCCACTCATTGCTATGGTTAATACATTTTTGAACAAAAATCGATATTAATAAAATTAAATATTTGCAAGAGGGAAGAATAAAGTAGACAGATCCGATGAAAGTAGGGTATGTGCGCATCGAGCGAAAAGTGGCACATTTCCGAGCGAGGAGGGAAATGAAGCGCGACGCGGAGCGGCGCGCTTATTTTCCGAGATCGGAATGTGCCACTTTTAGCTCTAATGTGCACACTGATTTTAAGCATGGTTCACAATAATTTAGGCTAATACATTAAACGCAAAAATTAGTTAAATAATTTTTATCGTTCCCTTTCACTTGCATATATGAGATTTTCGTATCTTTTCGCTCTCTTCCACTCATTGCTATGGTTAATACATTTTTTGAACAAAAAATCGATATTAATAAAATTAAATATTTGCAAGAGGGAAGAATAAAGTAGACAGATCCGATGAAAGTAGGGTATGTGCGCATTCGAGCGAAAAGTGGCACATTTCCGAGCGAGGGAGGCAAATGAAGCGCGACGCGGAGCGGCGCGCTTCATTTTCCCGAGATCGGAATGTGCCACTTTGAGCTCGAATGTGCACACTTGATTTTAAGCATGGTTCACAATAATTTAGGCCAATACATTAAACGCAAAAATTAGTTAAATAATTTTTATCGTTCCCTTTCACTTGCATATATGAGATTTTTGTATCTTTTCGCTCTCTTCCACTCATTGCTATGGTTAATACATTTTTTGAACAAAAAATCGATATTAATAAAATTAAATATTTGCAAGAGGGAAGAATAAAGTAGACAGATCCGATGAAAGTAGGGTATGTGCGCATTCGAGCGAAAAGTGGCACATTTCCGAGCGAGGGAGGCAAATGAAGCGCGACGCGGAGCGGCGCGCTTCATTTTCCCGAGATCGGAATGTGCCACTTTGAGCTCTAATGTGCACACTCGATTTTAAGCATGGTTCACAATAATTTAGGCCAATACATTAAACGCAAAAATTAGTTAAATAATTTTTATCGTTCCCTTTCACTTGCATATATGAGATTTTTGTATCTTTTCGCTCTCTTCCACTCATTGCTATGGTTAATACATTTTTGAACAAAAATCGATATTAATAAAATTAAATATTTGCAAGAGGGGAAAAATAAAGTAGACAGATCCGATGAAAGTAGGGTATGTGCGCATTCGAGCGAAAAGTGGCACATTTCCGAGCGAGGAGGCAAATGAAGCGCGACGCGGGCGGCGCGCTTCATTTCCAGATCGGAATGTGCCACTTGAGCTCTAATGTGCACACTCGATTTTAAGCATGGTTCACAATAATTTAGGCCAATACATTAAACGCAAAAATTAGTTAAATAATTTTTATCGTTCCCTTTCACTTGCATATATGAGATTTTTGTATCTTTTCGCTCTCTTCCACTCATTGCTATGGTTAATACATTTTTTGAACAAAAAATCGATATTAATAAAATTAAATATTTGCAAGAGGGAAGAATAAAGTAGACAGATCCGATGAAAGTAGGCTATGTGCGCATTCGAGCGAAAAGTGGCACATTTCCGAGCGAGGGAAGCAAATGAAGCGCGACGCGGGCGGCGCGCTTCATTTCCGAGATCGGAATGTGCCACTGAGCTCAATGTGCACACTCGATTTTAAGCATGGTTCACAATAATTTAGGCCAATACATTAAACGCAAAAATTAGTTAAATAATTTTTATCGTTCCTTTCACTTGCATATATGAGATTTTGTATCTTTTCGCTCTCTTCCACTTATTGCTATTGTTAATACATTTTTGAACAAAAATCGATATTAATTAAATTAAATATTTGCAAGAAGGAAGAATAAAGTAGACAGATCCGATGAAAGAAGGGTATGTGCGCATTCGAGCGAAAAGTGGCACATTTCAAACGAGGGAAGCAAATGAAGCGCGACGCGGGCGGCGCGCTTCATTTCCAGATCGGAATGTGCCACTTTGAGCTCGAATGTGCACACTCGATTTTAAGCATGGTTCACAATAATTTAGGCCAATACATTAAACGCAAAAATTAGTTAAATAATTTTTATCGTTCCCTTTCACTTGCATATATGAGATTTTTGTATCTTTTCGCTCTCTTCCACTCATTGCTATGGTTAATACATTTTTTGAACAAAAAATCGATATTAATAAAATTAAATATTTGCAAGAGGGAAGAATAAAGTAGACAGATCCGATGAAAGTAGGGTATGTGCGCATTCGAGCGAAAAGTGGCACATTTCCGAGCGAGGGAGGCAAATGAAGCGCGACGCGGAGCGGCGCGCTTCATTTTCCCGAGATCGGAATGTGCCACTTTGAGCTTGAATGTGCACACTCGGTTTTAAGCGTGGTTCACAATAATTTAGGCCAATACATTAAACGCAAAAATTAGTTAAATAATTTTTATCGTTCCCTTTCACTTGCATATATGAGATTTTTGTATCTTTTCGCTCTCTTCCACTTATTGCTATTGTTAATACATTTTTTGAACAAAAAATCGATATTAATTAAATTAAATATTTGCAAGAAGGAAGAATAAAGTAGACAGATCCGATGAAAGAAGGGTATGTGCGCATTCGAGCGAAAAGTGGCACATTTCCGAGCGAGGGAAGCAAATGAAGCGCGACGCGGAGCGGCGCGCTTCATTTTCCCGAGATCGGAATGTGCCACTTTGAGCTCGAATGTGCACACTCGATTTTAAGCATGGTTCACAATAATTTAGGCCAATACATTAAACGCAAAAATTAGTTAAATAATTTTTATCGTTCCCTTTCACTTGCATATATGAGATTTTTGTATCTTTTCGCTCTCTTCCACTCATTGCTATGGTTAATACATTTTTTGAACAAAAAATCGATATTAAAAAAATTAAATATTTGCAAGAGGGAAGAATAAAGTAGACAGATCCGATGAAAGTAGGGTATGTGCGCATTCGAGCGAAAAGTGGCACATTTCCGAGCGAGGGAGGCAAATGAAGCGCGACGCGGAGCGGCGCGCTTCATTTTCCCGAGATCGGAATGTGCCACTTTGAGCTCAAATGTGCACACTCGGTTTTAAGCGTGATTCACAATGATTAATTTACTTTTTTAAAAGGCTAACTTCAGCTGTCGAATTTTTGATAGTTGTGCGCGCGCAACATCCGTTTCTTTTTACTTTTACTTTAACTCTCGACCCGCCCAAAGAAGTATTACTTCTAAAATAAACCAAATAGCTTTCAGGTCCCGTTACCTATGCTTATTTTTTGCTACGCTCTCTAAATCACAAAAAAACGTTCCGCTTATTAAAATTAAAAAAACAACGCAACAAAAAACCAATAAAAGTACGAAACGGGAGTAAAATCTTTTGTAAATCAAAAGCCCATAAAATATTTACTTCTTACAAAGTTTCACGAGTGAAATTCGATTAATAAATTTGAGAAGTCTGATTAGCGAAACAATAGCTACTTCGCGAGACCTTTTTTTTAATTCTTTTTCGACTTTATTGTTACTCTATAAGCGCGAATAATTATTTGAGCAAAGATCGGTGGGCGTTTTACTGTGCAAAACGTTTTATTTGCGTACGTAGAAGTGCGTAGGTACTATTTTTTTAATCGCTTTTCTTAGGGACTGGTCCAAAAAAAATTGTATAGACGCGAACTGAGCGAAACACATTTCGAAAATATGACAGCAATTTGTACGGCCGAAATTTATGCGCGAGCATTAATCACTCTCTTCTTGAAAAGTGAACGATAATTATTGGTTCGATTAAATCGAAATTACTTAAAAAAAAGGCGGCCGGCGTACGAATACTTATTTACGTTCCGCCATTTACGTTTTCGGGTTTAATTAAATGCTGAGCGGTTAATTTGCTGTTGCGTGTAAGCGTGCTTTGGGAATAATTAGATTTTGACACTTTCCTTGAGGATCTCGTTTTTTACGAATTTCAAAAGAGCCATAAACCTAATAATAGTTTCGAAATCGATTTGCAACGGCAAAAAACCGATAAAGATTTGCGCGAATTTTAATTTATTGCGCAAATGTTTTGTTTTACGTAGACGATCAGTACTTAAAATTTAAAAATGGTTAAATTGTGGTTTTTATGGTGGCAATAATGGGTTCGCAGTTTCCTGCAGAGAGGGGGTTAAAATAACTTCGTAATTTGATTAAAATAGCACAAATATTTTTGCGGATTTATTAAAATCCTCACTTATGGATAGTTCTCCTAGCTTACTTTTCTTATAGAAAAAGATATATCGCTATGTTATAAACAAATTACAAAATAATTATTTATTTATAATTAAACGTTTTAAAAGAATCAATTTTTAATTCAATCGTTATATTAATTATAAATGTTAATTACGAAAAAAGCACTTTAAATTTTAAAAATTTAATAGTTACATTTTGCTGAACTAATTTGGATGCGATTTTCAGTGATGTATTGAGATAAGCTTGGGCTAACATTTAGTATCGGTTTTATTTAAATCGGTTGACAGATAAAAAAATATGTAAATACGTAAGCGGTGTTTTCAAGCCTAAGTACGGTCAACTGTCCAATGAATGACCGCTTAGTAACACGGTCTTAACTTTTAAATATTGCTTCGAATTTTAGAAAACTGCATACTACACATGGGCTTTTGTTTTATAAAATATATACATCATCGAACATATCTTAACAATTTTGTTGCAAAATAATAACTTATTAAAAGCTAGAATAGAGTAGAGTAAAAAACGGGCTAACAACCCAGTATGTGAACAGAAAATGACCTGTGAATGAACAGTAACACCCCAATGAATGAACGGTGCTTTGCAATAGAGAATATTAGGTATTTTTCTAAAATAGGTTTTTTTTTAAATTCAAGACGGAAAGGAAACATTAAAGTAAAATTGAAGAAGAAATGATAGCTCGTAAGTAAGGGAGTGTACCCGGTTATGAGACGGGTTTTGTTTATGAGCCAAAATTTTTTACTGGTTAAATAAAGTCGACTGTTCTATTCATTGTTGGAAAGGTAATAAAAATACTCAACTTTTATCCGCAGAAAGTTTTGTGATTCCATTAACATGCAAAATTTTATGACCAATTTTCTAAGTGACAGTTTTTTGACAAGAAAAAAATTTGTATCTAGGTATGAGACACCTACAAAAATACATTAAAAATTGTAAAATATAAAGTAAAAACCTCATATCTATTTCAAAATTATAATTTTTTATGCTTTCCATAATTTTTATTTATCACTTTCTTTTTCATAATCGTCGCAATGTTTGCATGTGTAGATGCTTGCACACGTGTTTGCGCACTTCAAAAGAACTGGCCGCTTGCAAATATTGCATTTGATGTTGTTAACAGCGTTCAATTTGTTCGGCAACAACTTTATACTAATGATGTTTTTGCTTTGGAACCCTTGGGTAGTGGTAATATGCTGTGTCTCATACCCGGACAATGACGACATTTTAAGAATTTAAAAAAAAAAATTGTTTTCTAACCACATATTAGCCTAATCCATTATTGGATCGCAAAATAGAAGAAAAACACTAAATGTTATACATTACACTTTCCCTTTTCAATTGATTTACATGAAAACAATAACATTTTGAAAAAAATCAAAAACGTTTTTAACCTGCAATTTTACATACGATGTTTGCAGTTGATATACGCAATGCGTCGATTCATTTCAGTATTAGTACAAAAACTGACTGATGACCAAAGAAGTAGTTGACAGTAATCAGATCGGCCATATTGACATTGCATAATGAAAATAACTGACTGTCTCATATCTGGAGCCTGTCTCATATCCGGGAACACTTCCCTACCTATTAGAAAAGAAAATTCAATTGTATATTGATTTTTTGAATGGTTTGCTCTCGCTTGCATAAATGCGATGTTGATATCATTTTACTCGGTCTAACTCATTGAAAAATAGAAAATACTTTATCATATGGGGGCGGAGAAGGTGGTATTGCAATCTCATGCCGAAACAACAAATGAAATTGCAAATCAAATATAAATTGAAATATGGAAAATAGGTTTGGCAACAATGCCTCAAAATTGCTTATGTCAATCGGTTCTCTAATAAGACGTTTTTAATAATACAATTGTGCATTTTACTGACCAGTTTAATACAATAAAATATGATTTTTTTTTGTAGGGAAATACTAGTGGCGGTTTTAAGCATGATTCACAATAATTAACTTTAAAAACAATTGTATATATATTTATATAATTCATTAGTAGTTAAAAATGGGTAACTACTACTTATTGAGGAAATTTTGATCGTTCCTTCTCACTTGCACTTATGCGATTCTTGTATCTTTTCACTCGCTCCCACTCATTGAAAAATAAAAAGATTATTATTTTGTATATTTTAAGTTAAATTCACTAAATACGAAGATGTGCGCGTTCGAGCGAAAAGTGGCACATTTCCGAGCGAGGGAGGCAAATGAAGCGTGACGCGGAGCGGCGCGCTTCATTTTCCCGAGATCGGAATGTGCCACTTTGAGCTCGAATGTGCACACTCGGCTTTAAGCACGATTCACAATAATTTAAGCCAATAAATTAGACGAAAATTTCAGTTAAATAATTTTAATCGTTGCCTCTCACTCGCACTGACGATATTGTCGTATGTTTCCTCTCCCTTCCACTCATTGCAATGGTTAATGCATTTTTTAAACATAAAATCGATATTAACTGAACTAAATTTAAATTAGATGATTTTAAAATCGAAGAATAAAGTAAACAAATACAATAAACGCCAGGATGTGCAACTTAAATTTTATTAAGTTATTTTTTTTGTTTGTGAAATTAATAAAACCCGTTTTTGGAATAAAACGTTTATTACATTACTTAAAGACCAACTAACTCTAAAAAGCAATCCTCTTATATTTATAACAATTTTCTTACATCTAAGCACTTCCTGTATCTGATTTTGATACTTCCTTTATTTGTGCTAACGAATATCCTATTCTACTCTTAATGTCAATGTATTTTAGAATATTATAACTTGCTAACGAATATCCTTTTCTACTCTTAATGTCAATGTATTTTAGATTATTATAACTCCTCCCACCTTAAAACGAACAAACGGGGTTTGGGAGTTCTTTTCTTTTTATATCACTATTTCCGGTTTCTCTTTATTTTCACTGCTCACTAAATTTTTTAAGTAATTGATTAACTGGATTTTCCATGGTACTGTTTTGCTGATGGCGATGGGATCGTTTTCTTTACAGATGAACTGTTGAGGTGATACTTCTTTGCATTTTCTTCAGAAAACATATATTGTTGCTCATTGAGGATGAGGTAATTTGATTGAGGGATTAGTGTTTTGAAATGGTTGTTAAATAACGTAGGTAATGGATATAAATGATAGTAAGTGTAATCTTTGGCTTCCACTAAAGGAATTTGTAAAATAAAAACAATTTCATTTTCTTTACAATAACTTTTAACGTTAATTATTTTTCAAAATTTAAAATATTATTCAAGTTAGGCTTAAAAGGCAGTTTAACCAAATCTGATACAATATTAATTTGTTCAATTTCTTCGAGTAAGTCATTAGATTCTACTATAGAATTATGGAAGGTATTTAATTTGGAAAAGAAATTGCAACTTCAATTTTTCTAATATATCATATATAATTTGGTAAGCTGATATAATTTGAGTCATAACTGTTTGTGCAAATAGATACGTGTGAGTTTGAGAATCTTTTAATCCGATTTTTGATAGTTGTTTAAATATTTCAAAATTTGAGCTTTTAAAGTTACTTGATTTTGTGTTAAATTTTCGGCAATGTGTTTAAAGCTGTCAACTGATTTTGTCATTATTGTAATCTGATCCTTAACCAAATTTCGCATTTGATTTTGATTGTTTGTTAGAGTAGCGATTGCTTCATCATACTTCTCTGCGTCATCTTGATCGAGGTTTCCAGTTAGAACTTTAATAACTGATCCTAAGCCATTAATTATGCCTCTTTTATTTCTGTTAATAGTTATTGGGTTAATTTGGGAAAATTGAATTTTTATTTTTGTTTCGAAGGAATGGATTAATTTATAAAATTGTAAAATTCTTTCGGGGTGGAATTATCAGTAGAATACCGTAATTTTTCAAAGTTTTCATGCAAATATTCAAATTGATTTTTAACACTTGAAATATTATAAATCTGAACAAATAACCAAAAATCGATTATGTTTTGAGCTGTTCCAATTTTTAAAGGTAGCATGCCAGGATTATCGTTAAGCTCATGAAATTTTGGAGGAATTAATTCCTGGTTTGTGAATGAGACGAAGAATCTGTAACAACAGGAATTCTAAGTTCTTTCATGTGTACAATCTCTATTTTATTGTTCGTTTTATTTTTTACCTTAGTTTTATTGTTCTCTAAAATTTCTAATATTTCGTAAGGACCTAAAAATTTATTTTCCTTTTTGTTTCGTTTTTTGTTTGCTTTATACACAGTTTGTCCTACTGTAAACTGAGTCTGAACTGGACCATGTATGTTTCGTTTTCCTAAAATTTTATTTTTTGTATTTTCTAAGTTTTCTGAAGTCTTTTGATAAAGGTGTTTCATTTTCTCATTATGATTGTATACATAGTCTGAATAAAAGGTTGTTTCTATTAAATCTAAAGGGTCTCTTAAATTAGTGTGTCCAAAGGTTAGTTCGAAGGGTGAAAACTTTGTTGTTGAATGTAAAGAGTTGTTGTATGCTATAATTCCATATTTCATTAAGTTGATTATGTTTTCTTTAGGGTGTTTTTGTTGTAAAATTCTGAGATGTTCGATTAGTGTAGAGTGAAATCTTTCTATTGGTGAGTTTGACTCATGATGTGATGGTGTTGTGAAGTGAATGTCAATTTTGTGTGATTTTAATAATTCTTTAACATTTTCATTTTTGAACTCTGTGCCATTGTCTAAAGTAATTTTTCAGGAATACCGTAGTATGAAAAGTAGTTTAAAAAAGCGTTACAAATATCAAGTGAAGTTTTTGCTTGAATAGGTAGTGCTTGTGCTAATTTCGAAAATGCGTCGATAATAGTTAAAAAGTTTTGATCGTTAAATCGGAAGACATCCGCATGCAATAACTGGAAAGGTTTTCCTACTGTCTCTGTTAAAACTAACGGGACATAGGGATTTTTCCTTGAGTACTTTGATGTTTGACATAAAATACACTCATTGATGTATTTTGTAACATCTTTTTTCATGGTAGGCCAATAGTAATTTTGTTTTAGTTTTTCTAGGGTTTCATTAATGCCACGATGATTACATTTGCCTTCGTGTTGATATTTTATTAGCAATAATCGTTCGTCGATTTCTTTAATCGTATTAACCAATTTTGTGCACTTAATTAATTTCAGACCATTTTTCTTAAATTTAGACATGTAAATTTTGTTAAATACTTTGTAGAATTTATTATCATAAAAGTAAATATAAAATGTTCTATTATTCGTCGTATATTCTTTGAGTAAATTAAAATTGTTTCTTCATTATTTTTAGGTACTTTTGCAATTAATATCTTATGATGTTCAAAATTCTCTTCCTTCACGTCTAATTTATTATAAGGGTTTAGTTCTATTAAAATTTGGTTGGATTTATTATTAATTATTTCGTCTATAATTGGTATACTGTCAGCTGTGTCACCTGTATATGAGTGAGCTGTGTCTGTATCTGAATTGGTGTCATAATTTTGGTTAGGTTGTTCTAAAATTTGCGGTGCTATTTGAATGTCTTGTAAAATTTGAATTTCTTGTTTCGAATTAGGTTGATTTAAATTTGAATTAGAACTTTGAGCTACATCTCGTAAAAACTCTACAGTCTCTAAATTTATATCGCCTGGATTGTTGACTGTACTTTCGTTTTCTAAAGCATTAATTTGGATTCTGGATAAAGCGTCGGCATTTGTGTTTTGTTTTCCATTTTATAAATAATTTCATAGTCATATTCTTCCAATTTTAAGCGCCATCTAATTAGTTTGCTATTTGGTTCTTTTAAATTAAAAAGCCAAACTAGTGGTCGATGATCTGTATAAATTTTGAACTTATTGCCATAAAGATAAGGTCTAAAATGTTTGCAAGCCCAGACAATTGCTAAAAGTTCTTTTTCAATTGTTGAGTACCTAGTTTCAGTTTCATTAAGGGTACGACTAGCATATGCTACTGGTTTATCATTAGGCACATTTCCTTGAGATAGTACTGCTCCTAATGCTTGATTTGAAGCGTCAGTAGTCAAAATAAATTGTTTCTTAAAATCGGGATATGTTAAAATCGGGGCGTTAATTAAGAGTTGCTTACAGTGTTCAAAAGCCATTATAAATTCTGGGAATGTATAACTTTTGCATCTTTTTAAACATAATGTCATTGGACGTGTAATTTTGCAAAATTATTAATGAATCGTCGATAATAGCCAATTAAACCTAAAAATGATTTGATTTCTTTTGCTGTTTTGGGTATTGGAAACTCCTTTACAGATAAAATTTTTTCTGGATTAGGTTTAACACCTTCAGGAGTAATTATGTGACCTAAATACTGGACTTCTTTCCTTAAAAATTCTGATTTGTCTATTTGAATTTTGAAGTTTGAATTCCTAAGTCTGCTAAAAACTTGTCTAAGTCTAGTTATATGTTCTTGCAGTGAAGTACTAAAAATTACTATGTCGTCTAAATAAACTAAACAAATTTCGTTCTGTAATCCACGAAGAATATTGTCCATTACTCGTTGGAAACTAGCTGGAGCATTTTTAAGACCAAAAGGCATTCGCCTAAATTCATAGTGTCCATTTTCAGTTGAAAAAGCAGTTTTTGGTATGTCATTTACGTCCATCTCAATTTGGTGAAAACCGTTTGCCAAGTCTAATGTAGTGAAATACTGACTTCGTCCTAATTTATCTAAAATGTCGGTTATGTTGGGGAGTGGATATTTGTCGTCAATTGTCTTTTCATTTAACTTTCTATAATCCACGACCATTCTCCACTTTTGTTTTCCAGAGGCGTCTAATTTTTGGAACAATCCAAATTGGACTCGACCATGGCGAAGTTGAATTTTGAATAATTCCCTGAGCTAACATTTTTTGAATTTGATCTTTGACTTCAGATTTATGAACCTCGGGATAACGATAGCTTTTAGTGTATATTGGGGAATCATTTGTTAATTTAATTTCATGTTTAATTTGATTTGTAAAAGTTAAAGCGGTTTTGTCACAATAAAAGATATCTCTAAATTCTAAGCACAATTTTCTGATTTCAGATTGTTCTTCTTTATTACAATGTCCTAAGCGTAAATTTTGTAAATTTGATTTCAAAAGATTATTGTATTCTAAATCGTACGGTTCGTCAATGTCCATTTTTTCGTAAAAGTTAACATCAAATACATTAATTGGTTCGATATCGAAAGGTTGATCAATTTTTATTTCGATTGGATTTTCGTTTGAGTTTAAAATTGTAGTTATGGCGAAATTATTAACGACATTTACAAGTGCTTTTGGCATTTCTACATTTTTGTCAAATTTAAAATATTCTATGACTCCTAAGCCTTCTTTAATGTTTACTGGAATTTTAACAATTTTCTGTGTTCTTGGTTCTATCATAAAATTTTGTTCTATTGGTTCAGAATTTTTTGTTACGTTTTTGTGAAGAGTTTTTTCATAATTGATCGGAACTTTAACTTTTGGTGTTATTAGTTGCAAATTTTTAAAATCAATAGTTGCTTGTAAGTAAGACAAAAGATCGGCTCCAATGAGGCCATCGTATTTTTTGAAAATTCAAAATATGAAATTTATAAAATCCTTTATCTAAAAACATATTAAAAATCGGTACGTATACTACTTTATTATGATTAGTATTACCATGTGCTGTCTGAATACTAAAGTTTTCGGTTTTGATATAATTTTGATAATTTTGTAAAGCTAGTTTAGGCGTTATTAAACTTCTTGAGCTACCTGTATCAATTAAAAAATGAGCATTAATTTCGGGTATAAAAATGTAGGGTAGGTCGTTAAAATAATTATTTAAAAATATTAGGTTGGGAAAATTTGATTCGGGATGTAGTGAAAATTTAAATGATCGTCTTTATGTTCGTCGTGTTGTTGAGTTAACATTTGGTCGTATAATTCGTTGTAATGAGTTGAATCATTTTCTGCATTTTCGGGGTATGTTTCTTCTTGTTGATAGAAGTATTCGGGAATTTCAGTTTCTAAATTTTGTGTATCATAATTTTGATTTTCTGAGCTTATTTCGTGGTTATATAGTTCTCTAAATTGAAATTTAGGTTTTGGTTTAAAATTTGAATTACATGAACTCGTATCCATCGGTGTGACAGAGGTTTTAGAAACTGTACTAAATTTGGAATTAGGAAAATTCGGTCTTACAAGGTTTTGATTATTAAAATTAGGTTTGTGGATATTGTTTTCAAAGGGTTGTCTTGAAAAAACGTTTTGATTCGTTGATTTTGAAAAACTAGGATGAAATAGGGGTCTAATTGCTGAATGGTTTGGATTGAAATTAGTTGTATGATTTGGTGTATAATTTGATGTGTAATTTGGTGTATAATTTGATGTATAATTTGGTGTAAAATTTGGTGTAAAATTTGGTGTATAATTTGGTGTAAAATTTGGTGTAAAATTTGGTATATAATTTGGTCTATAATTTGTCGTACAATTTGGTGTATAATTTGTTGGTTGAATTCGTGTATTTCTATAATTTGACATTATTGGTTGTGCGAACTTTTCCTTTTGAATTTTAGGATAATTTGGATTATGCCTTGGTTGAGGTTGGTAATTAAAATGTAAATTTTGATTTCTATTAGCAGTGAAATAAGCAAAATTTTCTTCTTCAGTGGTATGAGCTAAAGCTTGTTCTATGGTTTCGGGGTTTCGAAGTCTCACAACTAATTGCATGTGGTATGGTAAGCCACTTATGAAAGTTTTTAAAGCAAAATCGTCGTAGTGTTTAATTTTGATTAGTTTTTCTGGAACAGGTATGTTCGAACCATTTAATTTAGAAAATAGTAAACTTCGTGCATCTTGAATTCGCATGCCAAATTGTAAAGGGGTTTCATTTCTAAAGGCTTTATTAAAATTAAATCTTGGATCAAGCAATCGATACTTCTTTGATCTGAAAAGGTCAAAATTAGGGTATCTTTAACCAATTGCCAAGAATTTAATTCTGATCTTGAAGTTATTAGATCAGCGGCTCTTCCAATTAATTTACTAAGGATCGTGTCCATAAGGCACACATTAATTGGATCACTAATGTTTTCGGCATTTTGAAAACCACGTAAAAGATTTTCACAAGCAGTTATAAATCTTTCTAGCTGCTTTGGATTTTCATCGTATTGCGGAATATTGTCAGCTTGGTATCTTAATAAAGCTACATTAATTTGTTTCGACATATCTGACGAATTATTCGTATCGATATTAAATTTAGAAAATTCGTTTATTAACAAATCAGCTTCGTTTATTGACATTTATTATTTTTATTTTGTTTTATATCTTTTTTTTTTTGAATATATATATATAATTTTTTTGTTTTTTATGTGTCCTATTAGTTAAGCCTTAAATTACGGATAAGATTGGTAAGGAAAATATATGTGAATGAGCACTTACATTAAAATCAATGTCTTCATTTCTTTTCTTGTATTCGTTTCTTTTTTCTTCTTATGTTAATGCCTATAGGAACGTTTTTGGACTCCCAGGTCTTCTTACTTTAAGGGTTGAGTTAGGTGGTAGTATTAATTTCCTCTCTTCTTTCACAATTCGATTGTTACACAAAGAGTTCTTTTTTCGAATCACCAAACGAACTGTTAAAACAGACCGGGTCTTTCTGCGATAGATTTCCCGTTTTGGTTATCCTAACCGACTGCGCCACTTAAATTTTATTAAGTTATTTTTTTTGTTTGTGAAATTAATAAAACCCGTTTTTGGAATAAAACGTTTATTACATTACTTAAAGACCAACTAACTCTAAAAAGCAATCCTCTTATATTTATAACAATTTTCTTACATCTAAGCACTTCCTGTATCTGATTTTGATACTTCCTTTATTTGTGCTAACGAATATCCTATTCTACTCTTAATGTCAATGTATTTTAGAATATTATAACTTGCTAACGAATATCCTTTTCTACTCTTAATGTCAATGTATTTTAGATTATTATAACTTGCACATTCGAGCGAAAAGTGGCACATTTCCGAGCGAGGGAAGCAAATGAAGCGCGACGCGGAGCGGCGCGCTTCATTTTCCCGAGATCGGAATGTGCCACTTTGAGCTCGAATGTGCACACTCGGTTTTAAGCACGATTCACAATAATTTAAGCCAATAAATTAGACGAAAATTTCAGTTAAATAATTTTAATCGTTGCCTCTCACTCGCACTGACGATATTGTCGTATGTTTTCTCTCCCTTCCACTCATTGCTATGGTTAATGCATTTTTTAAACATAAAATCGATATTAACTGAACTAAATTTAAATTAGATGATTTCAAAATCGAAGAATAAAGTAAACAAATACAATAAACGCCAGGATGTGCGCATTCGAGCGAAAAGTGGCACATTTCCGAGCGAGGGAGGCAAATGAAGCGCGACGCGGAGCGGCGCGCTTCATTTTCCCGAGATCGGAATGTGCCACTTTGAGCTCGAATGTGCACATTCGGTTTTAAGCACGATTCACAATAATTAATTTACGTTCTTAGACGTCTAACTTCATACTGCCGAATTTTCGTTAGTGGTGCGCGCGCAACTTCCATCGCCCGCGAAAATTATAACCTCAACGCCCCAAAAGAAGTATAACTTCAATAAATAAAACTCAAGTCAGCTCCCTCTTTATTAATCACAAAGAATTAATTTACGACTAAAATAATGGACGGCTAACTGTAATATTTAAAATTAACTATATTTTTTTCTTTTGGTTGTGATTTTTTGTGTTTACAACTTATAGGTTTATTACGCGCATTACTTACAAGCCCGGAGTGGCCCAAAACGGTTATTAATTATTCAAATTAGTATTTTCCACTTGATGATTCATGAGCCGTTCGAATTGTCCAAGGGGGTCCGGGCTAAATCCTGCCCCCCTAAGGACGATGCTTTTAAATGCGGACATTCATCATTTAACACTTTCGAGCGCCCCGTCCTCGTCTTTCACGCGCACCAAATTAATTTTAAATTTTTCGCTCGCGTCTGTTTGACTTTGGCTCGATCGGCCTTTGTGCGTCTCGGACGCAAATTTCGAAACGGGGAAGTAAACGGCGAATTTGAAAGGCGACAAAGAAGCGGAAAAGCAAAAAAAAAATATGAAACGCGCTCTTGTTCGCTTTGATCAGTTGATGGGACTATAGTTTCGTCTTTGTCGGGGCCGCATTAATCGCTAGACCTTCTGGGGCCGCCTGCTGGTCAATTAGACAGGTATTTGGAGCCCACACAAGTGGTCGCTGTTCCCTAAGCGGTCGTGCGATAAGGAACAGATTCTGAGACGCGCGGGCTCGTGCCTGTAACACATTCCTTTACAACGTTTTTATTGTTTCGTTAAGGTATTTTATCGGGAGCGAGAAGAAATTCGAGATGTGGCCAAAATTAATTTGGAAGTTGGCGGAAGAATATCGCTCGCTCAGAAAATGGTTATCTTTTGCTGGAATCGATCGATTTTTGACGGTTTAAAAGTTTTCTTTTGATTATCCAAAAAAATTCAAAAAGCGATGGTAAATTGGCGTCTGAAAACGGCTGCTTGGTCAATTTCGAAATTAATGTGTTACCAAAAAAAAGTGTTTATTATACATAGCGCTTAAAGTCAAGTGTGCACATCAGACTGAAAAAGTAACAATAAGAATATACAATATAAACATTTAAAATGAAAACAACACAGTAACATTTATTTTAAATAAGGTTTTTTTTTAAATATATTTTTAATAAATTTTCTGTTCATAGCTCGACACTTACTTATTTTTAATGTATATCCACAATTATTATTGCAATAGCTAGCAGGTGCGTTTCCAGCCAACTGGCTTGGGGAGTAATTTTAAAAAAAAAACATCTTATTTGTTTGAAATATTGGCAATTTTTAAGAAAAATAAATAAACAGACGAAAGAATCTTTGGGGGGGGGGGGACCCAATTACCCCCCTCTAAAACCGCCCCTGATAGCTAGCCGTGAGAATGTGATGGATTTTGGTCGCTTAGGCACTGAAATATACCGGGTGTCCCGTGACTTGATCACCATAGCTTCGAACGTGTTTTCCTCCTAAACTTAACATTTGGCTTTATTGATTTTTTTAGCTTATCGTACCCTAATAAATGAGCTTTCAGAACCTGAAAAGTTTTTGAAGATCTGTTCACAAATAACCGAGCTGCGATTTTTTAAAATGGAAATTTAGAAAAAATTAATTACACGCCTAATTCTTCGAACCCGTTTTTCTTAAAAATTTTATATAGCACGTTTATGGTTTTTTAAACTTATCCAAAGCCAAAAAGTCTGGTAAATCTATATCTCTATAGTACTTTAAGATCCGTCCACAAATAACTGCGCTACAATTTTGTTAACGTCAACTTTTGTGCCACAAATTGAATCTAAAACTTCAACCCTTATTTACTCAAAAAATTAACATTGCGCCTTATGCTATTTTTGCATGTGTCTTATGGAGTAATGTTTTAATATTCTGAATGCGTGTCGTTTTTGAGAATCGGATCTAAAATTAGGGCGCAACAATCGTTTTTGTGTGGCGAAGTGTATTTTTTCAATTTATTTAGTTTTCTCGAAAATTTTGGGGGTTGAAGAAGGATCAGGGAAGAATGGCTCCGACTATGTGAGTTTGGGTGCCGTGAAAATTTAAAGCAAATGCATTACCCAAAAATTTTTTCTTCAAGTTCAACAAAGGGGTTAATCCATGTTTTTTCTCGATTTTGGTCGAATTTGGGATTTTGAGTTAGCACCTGTTTCGGACGTACTAAGGCATAATACGTTCAAAAATGAACGCTTTACACGTACTTCTCAAAAACAAAAAAGTTATTGCGCTTTAAATGTTTGATTTTAAAGCGAAATTAAATTTTTCAAAAAAGCAAAAATTTATTTTTTGAAGGGAAAGCGCCGAGAAATGACACCGGCTATAGTTGCTAGGGGTACGTAGGAACATCCCCTTGCAATATAGGTAAACAAATTCTATTTATTTTCATTTTTTTCAAAAAACACATGGATTAACATCCATGTTTTTTCTGGATTTTGACCGATTTTGGGAATATTGAGTTAGCACCTGTTTTGGGCGTACTAAGACTTAATACTTTCTTAAATAAACGCTTTCCGCGTACTTCTAAAAAATAAAAAAGTTATTGCTCTTTAAAAGTTTCATTTTAATGCCAAATTTTATTTTTCAAAAGCGAATTTTTTTGGTTTTGGAAGGAAAGCGCAAGGAAATGACACCAGCTATAGTTGTTAAAGGAACATCTCCTTGCGATATCAAACAATTCAATTTTTCATTTTTTAAAAAAACATGGATTAACATCCATTTTTTTCTCGATTTTGACTGGTTTTGGGGGTTTTGAGTTAGCGCCGATTTTTGATGCGTAGGAGCTGGAAACGTTCAGAAATTAAAGAATTTGACGAAATGCGCAAAAACGGCTGACAATGAGTGAGAGCATAATTGCTAAAATTTGTTCAATAAAATTTTGTGTTTGTATTATTTTATAAAATGGGTGAGGGGAGGCGTCATATAATTAAATATTTTTAAGGGAGGCGCGGTTACATACCGTTTGGAAACCGCTGACTTATTGCTTAACGGACTCAACATTTATCACAATTAACCAAATATTGATAAAAATTAACGAACAAATTTTAATGTTTTTGTTTGAGTGGGCCGGTTATAAGCCAATTTGATCAGACTAAGCCGTTGATAACATAAATCGTGATCACATTAAGCGACGTGTACTGTATAACTTCAAAAACAAATAAATAAAAGAGCCAGCGCCTCTTAGGTCAATTTTTGGCCCACCGAACGAAAAAATTATTGACCGGGCTCAAATTGTAGAGGGCAAAAACTGATTAATCGTGTAGGTATAGTTTTTTTTTCTTAAAAGTGCTTGGAACATGGAGTTTTAGCGACTTAAAAAATGAGCTACGCTTGAACGGTTCAATGAGTTTTTATCCCAATTTTAACGAGTTTTTTTAATTGTCACCAATTATTTAAGATAGATATTGATGAAAAGGTTCTAAACGATCCGAAAAATTTTTATAAAATTTTTTTTTTGATTTGAGCCTTCAGAAACTAATTCTGATAGGTCGATTTTCATTTGAGTTTTTCTCAATGTTCCCAAACTTTTTTTAAACATTTTTTTCTACAAATCAATTTTATTTTTCATGCTCTTTCTAATGACGCTAGTCAGTAATTTATTTTTTAATAAACTTATACATATTACGGACAACTATTAAACTCTAACAACACTTTAAGCCCAAAGTTAAGCCATTTCTAGCAAATTATTTTCTATTGGCCAAATCTCATCTGCCATGGAACGACCCTTTGCAATTTACAAACAACCCGACATTGAAATTTTGATCAAAAGCAACATTTAACTAATGAGAACTTAATTGCCGATCGAATCGAAATCGTCAAACGCCTCCGACGTTAGCCACAAAATGTTTACGTTCAAAGCAAAATTGACACATTAAGCGCGTTTTTTTATTCGGTTGCGCGCCCTACTTAGTGCTTAATTCTTAAGCGTCTTTAAAGTCACAACTAATTCGAAAGGAGATTTAGCGGAGGCCATTAAGAGCGGCAGGAATTTCTGATACCAACAAAAGTGCATCAGATAAAAACGTCGAAAAGGCGACTGACGAAAATCCGATAAAAAATTTCGGGCCGCCACGTAAAATAATCCGACAGGCGACTTTGTCAACGTTCGCATAAATGTTGGGCCACATTACCCACAAACAGCGAACTGTCCATAAATCTTGCGATCGCAGAGGGTGGCCGAGCAAAGTATCGCCGCCAAAGACGCCGCCGGTGTAGGACACTGGACCCACAATAAGCCCCATTGTGCCTTCGGCCTTCAAAGGGGCCGACCTGTTCCTCCAAAGTGTGAAACCGCAGTGTTAATATATGTTAAGTTTTCCTTTTCTTCGGCCTCCTTCCGGCTTAGGACTTTCATTCATCCCACGCACACCATTTTTCTTCTCTGCGACACTTCGACTTCGGCTGCGATTAAATTTCGAACTGTTAATTGGAGTTGGACGGGAATTTGGAATGGATTCCAATATTATACGACTCTTCCGGTAAATCGAGTAAACCGTTAATTCTATAGAACGAACTAATTAGAGATGAATTCATGGCAGAAATCACTCAGCTAAGATTAAATTTGACCGCGAGAAACGCTTTATTGCCTTTGATTATGTTATCTGATTTTCAACTTGTCTAATCTCTTTTTCTCGAGCTGGAATTAAGTTTCTTTGTATATAGAACACGACTAATTTACTTCGCCGATCTTTGAGATGTTCGGAGATTACGATTGTGATTTAAATTTGGGGATTTTTTAAGTAAAAAGTTGGTAGCGCTTTATTTTCCGTATTAAATGTCAGTTTTAATTATTCTAGTATGAAATTTTGATTTTAATTACTGCAAGACTGTAATTGTGATTTAGATTTAGTGATTTTTGGAGTGAGAAGTTGGTAGTGCTTTGTTAAATATCTAATAACGGTTTTTAATTATTTTAGTTTGCATCTTTGATTTTAAATTACAGTCGAACTTCTATAAGTCGAAAGCCGATTTGACGAATTTTTGGTAGCTCGAACTCGAACCTGTTTCTCTAAGATTTGCCTATCTCAACGTTAATATTTTTATGTCAATAAATCGAATTTCTATAAATCGAATTATTTAATAAGTCGAAGCGTTTTACAATTCTTTAAATTCAAGTTTCCATTAGTAAATAGGTCGATGACTCGAAGTTAAATTTTACAACTTTTCTAAAAATTACGCTACCTGAGAGAGGATTAAGGACGGGTGCGGTTCGGTGTTATTGCTGCTTAAAAGGTCTATTGTATGAAAAGGTTTTATACTATAAGCTGTTTTGACGGCGGCACTTCAATTGGATTTAAAAACTAATTTATGTTTAGGCCTGAAAAGGTAACAGACAGATAGACAGACAGCCAGAGTTACTTTCGCTTTTATAATATTAGTTAGGATAATTAATTTTTTTAGAAAATAAGTTAAGTATTGTGAATCGTGCTGAATGTAAAGTGTGCACATTCGAGCTCAAAGTGGCACATTCCGATCTCGGGAAAATGAAGCGCGCCGCTCCGCGTCGCGCTTCATTTGCCTCCCTCGCTCGGAAATGTGCCACTTTTCGCTCGAACGTGCACATCCTCGTATTTATTGATTTGCCTTAATTAATCTTTTCACTTTCAAATCAAAAAATTAAAAGTAAATATGAATTTTATGTTCAAGAAACGTATTTGCCATAGTAATGAGTGGAAGTGGGCGAAAAGATACGAGAATTTAGTAGATGCGAGTGAGAGAAAACGATTAAATTATTTATTTAATTATTGAATAATTTATTAGACTAAATTTTGTGAATGGTGCTTAAAATCGAGTGTGCACATTCGAGCTCAAAGTGGCACATTCCGATCTCGGGAAAATGAAGCGCGCCGCTCCGCGTCGCGCTTCATTTGCCTCCCTCGCTCGGAAATGTGCCACTTTTCGCTCGAACGTGCACATCCTCGTATTTATTGACTTGCCTTAATTAATCTTTCTACTTTCAAATCAAAAAATTACAAGTAAATATGAATTTTATGTTCAAGAAATGTATTTGCCATAGTAATGAGTGGAAGTGGGCGAAAAGATACGAGAATTTAGTAGATGCGAGTGAGAGAAAACGAAAAAATTATTTATTTAATTTTTGAATAATTTATTAGCCTAAATTTAATTAAGGTGAATGGTGAAACTATTCCCTTATACTCGCTGGAAATGTGCCACTTTCTGAAAGCCTGGTATTACAATGTTTTAATTTAGTCATGCCAAGAAGTATAACTTCCACGGGCGTTCATAAGTACCGCACCTTTCTTTATCATTTAGTAATTGTTGTAAATAATATGAAAATTTTCAGCTTAACCACTTTAATAAATTTTATAGTTAATTTAATAACTCCACAACTCGAATTCTTTGATAACTCAAGTTGGAAAGTGTTTTCGACAAAATGCCTATTTCAAAAGGTAGAATTGAAACTATTCTAATATAACTATGGTTACGAAGTGATTAACCTTTCTGATTGGTCAATTAGCTAACGGCTATAATGGTGTATCAAAAATGAGCCAATCACAGTGACTTATTTAAAGCGGGATTTTTAAAGTATGCTTTAAACCACTTACAGTTCTAATTACGTTATATAAAATACCATTTCACATAAAAGATATATACATACACAAATATATATTTAATTGTTAAGCTTTTTTAATAACTCGAATTATTGATAATTCGAATTAATTTTGGTGTCCCTTCGACTTCGACTTATCGAGGTTCGACTGTATTCTCCAATTAGAATTCTAATTTAAATTTGAGGATTTTTGAAATAGCATGTTGATAATGCTTTAATTTTAAATGTCAATTTTAATTATTTTAATTTGTATTCTTGAGGTTAATTATTTCAAAACTCTAAATTATAATTTAAATTTTGTTTTTGGAGTAAGAAATTGATAGTTCTTTTTTAAATATCTAATATCAGTTTTTAATTAGTATTTTGATTTATATCCCGATTTTAAGTTATTCTACGATTACAATTGTCATTTAAATTTAGGGATTGTTAGAGTAAAAAGTTGGTACTGCTGTTTTTAAATGTTAAGTATCGGTTTTTAATTATTTTAGTTTGTATCTGAGAGTTTAATTTATTCTCCAATTAGAATTCTAATTTAAATTTGGGAATATTTGGAAATAACATGTTGGTAAGACTTGTTTAAATTTTAAATGTCAATTTTAATTATTGTAATTTGTATTCTTGGCTTTAATTATTCCAAAACTATAATTATGATTTAAGTTTAGTGGTTTTTGGAGTAGGAAGTTGGTAGTGCTTTGTTAAGTTTCTAATATCAGATTTTAATTAGTTTTTTTATTTATATCCTGATTTTGAATTATTTCACAATTTCACAATTTATAATTTTGGGGATTTTTAAAGTAAGAAGTTGATAGTGCTGTTTTTAAATTTTAAATATCAATTTCTAATTATTTTAATTTGTTTCTTCAGCAATGAATTATTCCACAAATATAATTGTATTTAAATTTGGGGATTTATGAAAAAAAATGTTGGTAATGCTTTTTTTAAAGTAAAAGGTTGGTAGTGCTGCTTTTAAATTTTAAGCATTACTTTCTAATTATTTTAGCTTGTATTTGCGACTTTAAATTATTCTCCAATTAGAATTCTAATTTAAATTTGGGAATGTTTTGAAATCTCATGTTGGTAATGATTTTTTAAATTTGAAATGACAGTTTTAATTATTTTAATTTGTATTCTCGATTTTAATTATTTTATGACTATAATTATGATTAAATTTAGTGATTTTTGGGGTAAGAAGTTGGTAGTGCTGTTTTAAATTTTAAATATCAGTTTCTCATTATTTTGATTTGTATCTTTGATTTTAAATCATTTTGCGATTACAATTGCACCTTAAATTTGGAGATCTTTGAAGCGGCATGTTGGTAGTGCTTTTTTTACTTTTAAATGTCAGTTTTAAATTATTTTACGACTTTAAATCCTTCCACAATTCGCATTATAATTTAAAGTTGCGAATTTTTTAATTTTTAATTATATTATTATTTTTAAATCCGTTATTTGTCACATAAAATATAAGTAATTAATTTTTTAAACAAAAATTACTATTTGTGGCGCTAAATTTAAACAAAAATTAATTAAGATTATTTTGTAAAGAAAAAAATTGTAATTACTTGAAAATTGATTTATTTCCCATGCAAGTGCAAATTTATTTAATTTAAACCTTATTTCGCTTTTAATTTATACGTCAAAGTGTTTTTTTTTATTATTCGACTTGTAAATTAAACGGTTCGTTTGACAAAAGAGTTGTAAATAACGAAAGTGGTGTTCTCGAAAAGCGTTTTATCGTTTTCTATTTGCTGAAAAATGCGTAACCTGCACACCAATTATCGAGATGTTAGACATTGCTACTCAATCACATATCAATTTCAAAGAAAATAAACAATATCACAATGGGATAATCGGCGTGAAACGACAGAGGCTTTTCTCAAGATGGCGGCTCTAAATATGTTGGCGGTGCCGGACGCCGACAAAGGACCTTATAAAGATTGTTTTCGTTGCGATTTTATGCGCGATATGTACACTTGATTTCATAATTCAAGAGCAAACATTAAATGTTCCCGCTAACGTTCGTCGATTACGTCCACATTAACTTGTAATTCTTTTTTTAATGGGCTCTCTTTTGGAAAACGTGCTTCTTTCTCTTGTTTCCTTTTATATACATGGGTGTATGCGGTATTAAGCGCACCCAAACTTTTTTTTTATCGAAAAATATAATCATTTTATTTTTCAATGAGTGGGAGCGAGTGAAAAGATACAAGAATCGCATAAGTGCAAGTGAGAGGGAACGATTAAAATTGCCTCAATAAGTATTAGTTACCCATTATTAACTACTAATGATTTATATAGATATATACGATTGTTTTTAAAGTTAATTATTGTGAATCACGCTTAAAGCCGAGTGTGCGCATTCGAGCTCAAAGTGGCACATTCCGATCTCGGGAAAATGAAGCGCGCCGCTCCGCGTCGCGCTTCATTTGCCTCCCTCGCTCGGAAATGTGCCACTTTTCGCTCGAACGCACACATCTTCGTATTTAGTGATTTTGACTTAAAATATACAAAAATATAATAATTTTATTTTTCAATGAGTGGGAGCGAATGAAAAGATACAAAAATCGCGTAAGTGCAAGTGAGAGGGAACGATCAAAATTGCTTCAATAAGTATTAGTTACTCATTATTAACTACCAATGATTTATATAGATATATACGATTGTTTTTAAAGTTAATTATTGTGAATCACGCTTAAAGCCGAGTGTGCGCATTCGAGCTCAAAGTGGCACATTCCGATCTCGGGAAAATGAAGCGCGCCGCTCCGCGTCGCGCTTCATTTGCCTCCCTCGCTCGGAAATGTGCCACTTTTCGCTCGAACGCACACATCTTCGTATTTAGTGATTTTGACTTAAAATATACAAAAATATAATAATTTTATTTTTCAATGAGTGGGAGCGAATGAAAAGATACAAAAATCGCGTAAGTGCAAGTGAGAGGCAACGATCAAAATTGCCTCAATAAGTATTAGTTACCCATTTTTAACTACTAATGAATTATATAAATATTAGGGTGGCCCTTATTTCGGGTATATTCGATTTTTTTTTCACGATAGTCCTAAATCGGGTCCACATCTATAAAAAAAACTTTATGCCAAATTTCAGCTTTTAATTTTAATATTAACTCGGCCCCCCCGATAGCCAAAGTTTTAAATGGAAATAACATTAGAAAAGTTCTGTTATTAATTTGGAATTTTTACCTCATGAACTAATGAACGGATCATATCGCAAATAATAGGTCTTATAGAAAATTTAGCGCTCTACATAAAAGGTCTCTTGTTATTTTTTGCTAACTTTACTGGTTCAAAAGTTATTCGAGGTCAAAATCAAAGTTCTAGTTAATTTTTACTTTTGAACCAGTACAGTTAGCGAAAAATCACAGAAGACCTTTTTTGTAGAGCGTTAAATTTGCTATTAGACCTATCATTTGCAATATGATTCGTTTATTAGTTCATGAGGTAAAAAATTCCAAAGTAATTACAGAACTGTTCCTATGTGATGAGTATGCAAGACCAAGGCCAAATACGCAGACTTAACCCAAAATTATTACTTTCGGTGGATTTAGAAGTTAAACTATTCGAAGCAATTTTAATATTTTCTTTTCTTGGAACAAAACATTTTTTGTAGTAGAAATTTTCAATTTACTTTACTAAATTTTAACACTAAATATAAAGAAACTTTACCACTGTTTGACAACAGGAATTTACAAAAATGTCCTCGTAGTAATAGTTCTTTGTTCCAATGTATGGATAACACATGGTTGAAATGTAGAGACCAACTAATTTTTTTTCAATATTCTCACTTCTTTCAAGTACCTTGTACAATTTTTTTTTGTTAAAAGAATAATTTATGCGGAAAATAAAGTGTTATGAATTAGATATAAATTTTTAATTTATATCTATAAAAGATCTGAAAAATTCACCAAAAAGTTGCATGTATTAGGCTAAATGGTTGAGCCCAAGACCAAATAAGCAAGACCAAGACCAAGACTAAAAACATTTGTGCAAAAATAAGACCAAGACCGAATAAGAAAGATCAAGATTTATACCAAGACCAAATATGCAAGGCCAAGACCTATACCAAGACTAATACCAAGACTATTACAGTCTCGGTCTTGGTCTTGGTTTGCTCATCACTACATCAAACGTGTTTTAAACGATTATTAAATAAATGGTTTACTGTGTATTAAATTTAGCATTTTATGTTAAGCAAAACTTGAATAAAAACCAAAGCGTGAAATATATATAATTTTAAATCCTAAAAGAAATTTATGCTGTGCTGATAAAACGTATTCACGTACCTACTTGTTGTTTCTATGATGAATCCAATAGTCCTGTAATAAAAATGGTGTCCAAATTCCAAAAAAAAAATTATTTTTTACCTAGGCCAATATTAAATCATATTAGAAGCAAATGTAAGTTCAAGTTCAATAATCCTGTTATTGCAAATTAAACAAAACAATTAGTCCTATAATTTTGCAAAAATATAAAAGCAAAAAATTAAACACTGACTTCATTTGAGCGCTTGCAATGTAAATAAATACATATGATTTCCAGTGTATCAAATTTAGCATTTTAATTTAATAGGAACGACAAACTTTGGTTTCGTTTTTGCTTTTTCTTATATTTACATGACAAGGAAAACATTAGTAAAGAACCTAAAAACGTGCCCTGCGCGCAATTGACCCATATATTATGTCCACCTGAAAATTCGTCTGACCGCGGCGCGCAATTGACCCACGCCCAAACCAAAAATAAACTTTTATTAACATTATTTTACGAAAATATTCGTTCGCAGGCCGAGAAGACGAAAGCGACACCGAATCCGAGCCGGGAATTCCCCTAAAACGCAAGCAGCGCCGCTCGCGGACCACCTTCACCGGCGAGCAGCTCGAAGCGCTCGAAAGAGCGTTCGGCAGGACCCAGTACCCGGACGTCTACACCAGAGAGGAACTCGCCCAGCAAACGAGCCTCACCGAAGCCCGCATACAAGTAAGGTTAATTCTACTATCGCATTCAAAAAGTAAATAAACGCCAAAATGCCGCAGGTTTGGTTCTCGAATCGGCGAGCCCGGCTTCGAAAGCACGCCGGAAACGGAAACCCCGCCACGGCCCTCAGCTTCGCCTCGTTGCCCTTGGCCAACATGGCCTGCCAATATTCCTCGGACGGCTCCCAGCACGACTGGCGAAATTCGCAGTTCGTCAACTACAACATGCTGCAGCAGAGCCCGTTCAACGCCGCACATCAGGAAGTTGCCCGAAGCGACTATTCGGCGATTTTCGACGCCAACTATGCGATGGCCCAAGCACAAGTTAACAATTTGAGTGGCCTTAGTAGTATTGTTAGTAGAAATAGCAAGGAAGTGGACCGAAGGACGCGAATGGCGTCGGAAATGCCGAAAGCTCGGCCGCTTCGGCGGCGGCGCTGCAATCGGCCGCGTGGAATAAAAACGGCGAGTGGAGTCAGCTGTCCATGAATCTGCAGCCTGAAAATTTGTCGTACAACGTCAACGACGTGTTTTCGGCCTCGCAATATTCGGTTAATGCCGCTAAGAACTATTGGGCTTGACGTTGGTTGTGATTTTTGTTTTTTTTTTTTGAGGTTATACTTCTTTTGGCGTCAGAGAGTGAAATCGTAGTAGGCAATAGAGGTTGCGCGCGCACAGATAACAAAAATTTGACAGTTGAACGTAGCCTTCTGAAAAAATAAGTTAATTATGGTGAATCATGCTTAAAATCGAGTGTGCGAATTCGAGCTCAAAGTGGCACATTTCGATCTCGGGAAAATGAAGCGCGCCGCTCCGCGTCGCGCTTCATTTGCTTCCCTCGCTCGGAAATGTGCCACTTTTCGCTCGAATGCGCACATCTTCGTATTTATTCGATTTTTCTACCTTATTCTTCGCTCTTGCAAATAATAAATTTAAATTCAGGTTAATTATGGTCAGAAAGTGTATTAACCATAGCAATGAGTGGAAAGGAGCGAAAAGATACGACAATCTCATAAGTGCGAGTGAGAGGAAACGATAAAAATTATTAAACTGATTTTTGCGTCTAAAGTATTGGCCTAAATTATTGTGAATCATGCTTAAAACCGAGTGTGCGCATTCTAGCTCAAAGTGGCACATTCCGATCTCGGGAAAATGAAGCGCGCCGCTCCGCGTCGCGCTTCATTTGCTTCCCTCGCTCGGAAATGTGCCACTTTTCGCTCGAATGCGCACATCCTCGTATTTATTGGACGTGTCTACTTTATTCATCACTCTTACAAATAATAAATTTAAATTTGGTTTAATTAATATCAATTTTATGTTGAAAAAATGTATTAACCATGACAATGAGTGGAAGGGAGCGAAAAGATACGACAAACTTATAAGTACGAGTGAGAGGGAATGATAAAAAATAATTTACTAATTTTTTGTCGTGAAAATTTTTGAGAATCATGCTTAAAACCGAGTGTGCACATTCGGGCTCAAAGTGGCACTTTTTCGATCTGCTCGATTTGCTTCCCTTGTTCGGAAATGTGCCACTTTTCGCTCGAACGTGCACATACTTCATTTTATTGCATTAAACAATAATACAATTTTTTTCAATTTAAACCATCGATTTTAATAACGTCAGAAAACTTTACATAAAACTAATAATTTAATTTAACACATAAATTCAATATATTTTTTAATGAGTGGGAGTGAATAAAAAGATATCAACATCACATTTGTAAACAAATTAAAGAATGAATTCAAAACTCATGCAAATTCTCACTTAAAATACAGTAGTGAGTGGGAGGGAGTGAGAAGATACGACAATTTATCAAGGGCAAGTAAAAGAAAATGACCAAAATTATTTCGATCGTTTTTAAACTTTTAAATAGATTCACAACATTTTGGACACAAAATAATTTATCTTAATAGCGATAACTATTTTATTAAGCGACTAGTTCGGAATTATTATTTTCCATATATTATTAAATTATATTTTGAACAAATTAGTACTTGATTAAATCTAAAAACTGCTGCTCAATTAATTTTTAAATTAATGTGGTATTAAAATATGTTAATTAACATAAAATTAAATGCATCTTAATTTAATAAAAAATTTATTTAAAAATTTTTATCCTTTATTGAAAAATGATTTTTCTCAAAATTAGTACAACGAAAACACCAACAAATATGAACAATACAATTGAAGATGACAAAATGCAAATTACTCAAAAATGAATAACCCGAATTAATACGCTTTTTACAAATCAAAACAAAATTAAATTTTAAAAAAATGTACCACTGATTTTCTTAAAAAATAATTATTAATCAATGGTATATAAACATGAGAAATTCAAAGTTTGAAAATTTTTAAATGTGAATCTAACCTTCTTTTTATAATGCCTTATATGCTTTATAATGTCTTATAAGTACCATTCACAGTAATTTAGACCAATAAATTAGACGAAAAATCAATTGAATAATTTTGATCGTTCCCTCTCACTCGCACCTACGAGATTTTCGTATCTTTTTGCTCCCTTCCACTCATTGCTATGGTAAATACGTTTTTTGAACATAAAATCAATATTTACTATACTACATTTAAATTTATGGTTTGAATGAGCGCAGAATAAAGTAAACAAATTCAATGAAAGCGGGCTATGTGCACATTCGGGCGAAAAGTGGCACATTTCCGAGCGAGGGAGGCAAATGAAGCGCGACGCGGAGCGGCGCGCTTCATTTTCCGAGATCGGAATGTGCCACTTTGAGCTCGAATGTGCACACTCGGTTTTAAGCGTGATTCACAATAATTAACTTTAAAAACAATCGTATATATTTATATAATTCATTAGTAGTTAAAAATGGGTAACTAATACTTATTAAGGCAATTTTGATCGTTCCTTCTCACTCGCACTTATGCGATTTTTGTATCTTTTCACTCACTCCCACTCATTGAAAAATGAAAAAACTATTATTTTGTATATTTTAAGTTAAATTCACTAAATCTGAGGATGTGCGCATTCGAGCGAAAAGTGGCACATTTCCGAGCGAGGGAGGCAAATGAAGCGCGACGCGGAGCGGCGCGCTTCATTTTCCCGAGATCGGAATGTGCCACTTTGAGCTCGAATGTGCACACTCGTTTTAAGCACGATTCACAATAACCCATTTACATTACCAAATTTTTAATTAAACATTACAGAATCATTTTTAATTGGAAGTTAATAAAACGATCAAAATAGTTTTAGTCACTATTTTTCACTTTCTCCTTTTGCATTTGCCTCCCTCGCTCCGAAATGTGCACATCCTCGTATTTATTGATTTTTTACACGTGGGTATATTAAATTTAGTCACGCCAAAGAAGTATCACTTCAAACGCGCGCACGAGTTTTTCTTTGTGAAACATCGTCAAGTACTCTTTTCTTTCGAGCAAGAAAATAGTGCAAACATTTTAACGACAAACTTTATTAATTTTTTTTCTATTGGTAAGATTTTAAGTTTTAGATACAAGAGTTAAGTGCAAATATTTCTTTTTAATTATAGCAATTGTAAATATAAAAAAGTAGTTGAATAAATTTAAAATGAGATTTTTGTAAAGGTGGCGTCTTCGAAAAAAAAATTGTGACGGAAACCGCAAGGAAGAATGTTTTCTTTTTGAGTTTGCTTTAAAAATTAATGTTTTGCTTAGTGGTATATTTGCACACTATTTTAACAAGGAAAAATATTGAGAAAATCAGTGGGGTACAAAATAAATAATGAGGACCACTACAATTAGCAAACTTACCACAAAAAAAACACCTTTGATTCAATGTACATATATAATTTGTTGGTATTTAATACGGCAGCCACGCCTTCTTATTATATCCTTTGTACTATACAGGCTGTCCCAGATTAAGTAAGGTACTATGGCACTGGCGAACTAATGAGGGATGAAGAAATAGCGAGCATCTGAGCCTTGAGGGAGGGAGCCTCCAAATTTCGAGAATTTCTTCTTTTTGGTCAGCTATTACATCGACATTATTCATCTTTACAAAATGTATACTACAAATACAGTTTAAATGTAAGCGTTTATCGATTTTTAGGTTTGAGAAATCAATACAAGGTGAAAATGACTAAGTTTTGTTATAGCCCGAGGCACTGCAGATATGGCTTCTAAATATACGTGTTTTACTTTGGGCGAACAGATAACGATAATACTTTGTACATTTGCATAAGTTTATACATTTTTAAATCCATCGGAAATAGTATTAAATTGACATATTGCGGATTATTTGTTTTAAAGAACGACTTGGTGTTGCTTCTTGCGTCAAACTCCATCCTTAACTCTTTGTTTAACACCTGAATTTCATGCAGAGGACACTACTTATTGTCCTCCAATATTTGAATATTTTCACTATGATTAAAATATACAAAATTTTGGAAAATTTTGAATAAAATTGTCTTGAAATTCTATAGTTATTGGCGGTAAACTTTTTTTGAATCGAAAATCATCGTATTAACAAAATTCAATTGTTTTTTGGAAATTTGATGTTTTTATTTTAGATGAGCGCCATGCTTGATTAGTTTTTAAACGGTATAGAAAAACCGCCATTAAAATCGGCACATAAATACGAACACAAAGTGCCAACGGGAATTTCAACTAGATGCAACGCACCCTTAATGTTTTATTTGAACAAGAGAAGACCAAGACACACAAATATGCTCACTCGAGCATTTGCCAAAATGCATAATTATCAATTTACTTTTAAAAATTGTACTTACTTTTAAAATGCAGTGGCGTACACAGACCTGCAACCATTATAAGCGTAGAGCCGAATAAAAACAGCAAAAGAAACATTTTGGAAATTAAAAAAATATAACCACTATATCACATATTCACATGTGAATATAGTTTGGTACTGCTGATATAATAATCTCGAAAAATTTTGACGCATGCGCCAAACACTTCACACCTAAGCAATAATAATGATGTGGAATACTTTCTGCTTTGCATATTGCCCGGCTCTTCGACTCTCCCCACTCTTGCGAACTAATGGACTTGCTGCTAAAATATTTCCCCTTCTCTTTTTATTCTGGCCTTGCACTTTATATTTCCTCTCTCATGCTATACGTCGTTTTCGTGACAAAATTATAGATTTACCCTCGCAAAAGAAGTTTCACTTCAAAAAATTTAATTGTTATTAAATTGCTTTTACACACTTTCTTTTAGTACTTTTTTTTATTGATTGTTTTAAATTTGAAAATAAAGCACAAAAGTGATATTGAAATATTTATTATTTCCTTTTACATTAATTAATACATGTATATCATAAATATTACATTAAAAGACAAAAGTCAAATACAACATTACGATTTTTAGACTTGATTATTGTCCGTTACCTTTTTTTTTGTCAAACATTTATTGTCATAATTCAAGAATTTTAAACTATTGTCTTACACAGCAATACTTTAAAAATATTGTCAAAAATTACATTTCTCGATTTACTTCCTCTTAAATGCATCGATACCGGTCCAATTAAAAATAGATAAATTCAACACAAGTGTTCTTTAGTTCCAGCCGTCGATAATTCGAAAATGAACAACCGAAAAAATACCAAAGGGCCATTTTACTTTCAACAATATACATTTTTTTTGACTATTCTACATCTACGTTTAAAATATATCCTACTGAATATGTTTTCATATGATATTCTTGATTGAATCAGAAAGATTAAAGTGAAGACGCGCAGACTCTTTTTACTTTTTTTTTGTTAAATTGATTTTCTTTTAGTTACTCTCTTTTAAAATTGATATGAAAACAAGTCGATCGCATCACGATTATTTTCTTCTTTGTTAGATATGTGGAAAAAATCTGTTTGAAAAGAAAAAAGCGAGATACATGAGTGAAGGAGAAAAGGAAAAATTTAATTAGTTCTGGGGCGTATCGGAAATTTCCTTAATAAAATGTTATCGACAGCTGGAATTAATAAAAACCGCTTATCTTCCTCCGGACTTTCGGAATAGGAGTAGTCTTGGGCTTGCCCATCTGAGGAAGTCTCCCTGTAATTAAAAAGGTTTACAAACCGACTCTGAGTCTTGTGTAAACGCTACTTCAATATTCCGTAGCAGCGCTTCCCAAACTTTTGCGGGTCGGTTTCGGGTTTCTAATAATTTACCCATTTGCCTATCATTTTGTAAAAGATTTTTAATAGTTTTTATCGGTTCTTGCGTTGCATATAAAATTTAATTTTTTCATAATAAGAATCGATTTTAATCAACTACAAGTGTACCATTTTTTTCAATGATCTTTCGATATCTTTCATGTTTTGTCGTTCGTAAATCTTGTAGTTCTTATCAGCAAAAAAATAAACGACGTGCGATTTCAGGTTATGGTAATTAGTGAAATTTTTACCGTTTAAAGAGTTTGCGCAAAGTTTGAAATAAACGAAAATCTGATGGTGCATGGACAGGACTATATTGTGGATGTAACATCAGTTCTCAGCCAAGCTCCAATAATTTTTGACGAGTTACAAAAGGTGTGTGAGGTCGAGTGTTGTAATGGAGGAATACAATGCTCTTACAATTAGTCAATTCTGACGGTTTTTTTTTTATTGCTTTCTCCACTTACATCCGTTGTTAACAGTAAACATTTGAATTGGTCATTTGATTTTTTGGAAGGTGCTCAAAATGCACAACGCCATTATAATTCCACTAAAGTAAAAACATGATCTTTTTTTATGCTATTTAGCTTTTGATGTGGCTTGTGCTGGTTCATCACGCTTCTACCATGATCATTTTTGATTAATGGTATTATAGCCAACCAATTTTTATCACCAGTGATGATTCGTTTTAAACCAGGATCGATTTCGTTGTGTTTTAAATGCATATCACAAATACTCATTCATTGTGTTAAATAAGTCTCTTTCAATTCATGTCGAACCCAAATTACAAGTCCAAGACATTTTAAATTATTTTCAATTGTTGTGTGTGATACATTTAACCCCTCCAATTTGTTTTACAATTATATGAAGGGTCAGATGGATGAAGGAGGTAACTATCAAAAATCTCATTTTGGGAAAATCAAGTTTACAGCTTCTTGCATATATAATCTCAATTTTAACAAAGGACTTTGCGGCATAAGAATAACAAGTAATTGATCCAACTCAGTTTCGGCCCAATGATAGAGCATCATGTGATGAATCAATCAGGCAAATATTTTGTTAATTTAATAACATGAAAATAACCTAGATTATTATATGTGAATTCTAGTTATAATAACATTTGAATGCTAAGTGATATCTGGCAAATTCTTTCACTGTGATTGTCAGTAAGAAGTGGTGCATCGATGAGAATAGAAGTTAGCTCAGAAAAATTGTGTCTTCTATTGAAATCGCCAAGGTAGAAATTATACTCTCAAAATTGACTATTTTGGCAAACGGTTACCAAACATTTTATGGGTGATTCTGATAGAATTTGATGAGCAGTTTGGTATTAAATTTTGAAAAGTTTAGTAACCGTTTGCCAAAAAGGTCAATTTTGAGAGTATAATTTCCACCTTGATGATTTCCGAATGTTGCAGTTTTCACCTGCTGATGAAAGCAACTAGGTAATTAGATTATTGAGTATTTCATTCACTGAATTGATTTATAATCATTACCAAACATCATCAGGCTTAAACTATCGCATATATCATCTATCACATTTTGACCAAAAAATAACTAGTACTTTTTTATCTCAAAATATTTTTAAAAGTTTTTTTGTGTGTATATTCTGCTTATGTAACACTATAATTACACCGAGTTTGAAAAAAATCGGAGACCATTTTTTCTTATACCGCAAAGTCGTTTGGTAGTTATTTCCCAGTTTTGTGTACTTCCGACGAACTAATGAAATTGGAGAAAGCAATCAAAGATAAACACTCAGAGTTGACTAATCGTAAAAGCATTATAGTCTACCATGACAACGCTCGGCCTCGCAGGTCTTTAGTGAGTCGTCATAAATTATTGGAGCTTGGTTAGTAACTGATATAACTTTGACCTTGCATGATTAGATTACTATTTATTTGAATCTTCACAAAACTTTTTAAATGGTACAAATTTTACTGATGATGAACTGAAATCATACTTGGTTAAGTTTTTTACTGATCCAGATCAAAAGATTTACAAACGTGGAATCATAATGTTACCAGAACGATAGCAAAAAGTCGTTGAGCAAAATGGTATATTTATAGTTTATTGTATTAAAATATATTATTTGTATAAAATAATTAAAATCGTTGATTTTTAAACAAAGAGTAGATTTTTTAGAACAATTATATTGTTCGAAAAATTTCGACATTCAATTTAGGAAAACATATTATGCCTTGTTCTTGGATAGAGAATTTTCAGCTTCTTTATGCAAGCGTTCTAATTTATTGATTCAAAAGTAATTTCTTGAATTAAGCAAACAGAATACAGTCGACCCCCATTATCCACGGAAGATACGTAAGACCATTCTCTTATAGCTCTGTTTCTTGTGCTGCAAAGTAATACAGTCAAACCTCTTTAGTATGTACCCTATAACATAAACTTCTCGTTAGTCTGAACAAAACTTTTCGGACAAATATATTGACAATATCGAGGTTTGACTGTATTAAAAATTTATATTACGCTTGCTTGTTGCAATATGTTAAAAAAAATTTGGTATGTAGAATTCTTAGCTTTTTGGCATCGAATGAGATCGTAAAAACATTAAGTTTTCAAAAAAAATTTAGGAAAAAATCGCAATTACAAAAAAATACATTTTTCAAAACAACATAAAAACCTTGACACAACACATAACTTGATTCTTGACAATTTTGAACAACTTTTGATATTTGTTAATATCCTGAAATTTTTTTTAACATTAAAAGAAATTTTAAGATTTTAGAATAAATGCAATTGAAGAATTTTGATTTTGAAAATTAAAAAAACAATACAGTCAAACCTCGTTAGTATAGTACCTTATTAATATGAAGTCCCGTTAGAGTGAACAAAATCTTCCGGAAAAACATGTTCATAATATCGAGGTTGGACTGTATTCACTATACACATTGCTACTGTACAACATAATAGAATTCATCAGTAGGGAATGGTAATAAGTTCCATGCTAAATAGTAAAAAATCCCATTTTTTTAAAAATGGTTACCATCCTACTTGCTATTAATTGCCACGTTACATAGTGAGCATTACCCTTCTCTTCTCTCCGTGCATCTCGCAGATATTAGAGAAAAGTAATTATTTGTTGAGTGACAGATATTAAATTCAGGTATTAAATCCAGACTGGAGATAAAAAAAGGGCCGACTGTAATTTGAAACATGAATAACATTTTGAAGAATAAAGCTTTCTTGATTATTAAAATTGTTTTTTTGCTGAACATCTTGTAAAAACTTTTTGTTAACCCTCCGCATACTAGGTGACTAAATATCACATGCCATACTAGGTGTGGTTTGCCATACCCCGAAAATAAAATGAAATAAAATCCACAAAATTGTACTTTATGACAGTTCAATGATAAGAAATATATTTTAAGAACCAATAATGAATAGGTTTAAGTAAAAAACATATTGATTTTTTTGAGTACTAAATTTCAATGACACGTGTCAATTACGATACCGAATATTAAGAAAACCTAACAAGAATTTCGTTTTTGCCTCCTTATTTAAATACAAATTAATTTCATGGCAATTTCTTAATGATTCGCAATAATTTAGACCAAACAATTACACGAAAAATTAATTGAATAATTTTAATCGTTCCCTCTCAGGATTGTCGTATCTTTTTGCTCTCTTCCACTCATTGCTATGGTAAATACATTTTTTGAAAATAAAATCGATATTTACAATATTAAATTTCAATATTTGATTTGAAGAAGAGTAGAATAAATTAGACAAATGTAATAAACACGAGGATGTGCGCATTCGAGCGAAAAGTGGCACATTTCCGAGCGAGGGAGGCAAATGAAGCGCGACGCGGAGCGGCGCGCTTCATTTTCCCGAGATCGGAATGTGCCACTTTGAGCTCGAATGTGCACACTCGATTTTAAGCACGATTGACGGTAATTTTGTTGAATAAATTAGACGAAACAGTAGTTAAATAATATTAAGCGTTCCCTCTCGCTTGCACTGACGGGATTGTCGTATCTTTTCGCTCTCTTCCACTCATTACTATGATAAATACATTTTTCGAATATAAAATCGATATTTACTAAATTAAATTTCAATATTTGATTTGAAGGAGCGTAGAATAAATTAGACAAATGTAATAAACACGAGGATGTGCGCATTCGAGCGAAAAGTGGCACATTTCCGAGCGAGGGAGGCAAATGAAGCGCGACGCGGAGCGGCGCGCTTCATTTTCCCGAGATCGGAATGTGCCACTTTGAGCTCGAATGTGCACACTCGATTTTAAGCACGATTGACGATAATTTAGTCCAATAAATTAAACGAAACATTAGTTAAATAATTTTAATCGTTTTCTCTCGCTTGCACTCACGGGATTGTCGTATCTTTTCGCTCTCTTCCACTCATTGCCATTGTAAATACATTTTTGGAAAATAAAATCGATATTTACTAAATTAAAATTCAATATTTGATTTGAAGGAGCGTAGAATAAATTAAATAAATGTAATAAATACGAGGATGTGCGCATTCGGCGAAAAGTGGCACATTTCCGAGCGAGGGAGCAAATGAAGCGCGACGCGGGCGCGCGCTTCATTTTCCGAGATCGGAATGTGCCACTTTGAGCTCGAATGCACACTCGGTTTTAAGCACCGTTCACAATAATTTAGATCAATAAATTGGACGAAGAATCAGTTGCATAATTTTCATCGTTCCCTCTCACTCGCACTAACGAGATTGTCGTATCTTTTCGCTCCCTTCCACTCATTGCTATGGTAAATACATTTTGAAACTAAAATCGATATTTACCAACTAAATTTAATTTTTGATTTGAAAGAGCGAAGAGTAAAAATCAATCTAATAAATACGAGGATGTGCGCATTCGAGCGAAAAGTGGCACATTTCCGAGCGAGGAAGCAAATGAAGCGCGACGCGGAGCGGCGCGCTTCATTTTCCCGAGATCGGAATGTGCCACTTTGAGCTCGAATGTGCACACTCGGTTTTAAGCACCGTTCACAATAATTTAGATCAATAAATTGGACGAAGAATCAGTTGCATAATTTTCATCGTTCCCTCTCACTCGCACTAACGAGATTGTCGTATCTTTTCGCTCCTTCCACTCATTGCTATGGTAAATACATTTCTCGAAACTAAAATCGATATTTACCAACTAAATTTAATTTTTGATTTGAAAGAGCGAAGAGTAAAAATCAATCTAATAAATACAAGTATGTGCGCATTCGAGCGAAAAGTGGCACATTTCCGAGCGAGGGAGGCAAATGAAGCGCGACGCGGAGCGGCGCGCTTCATTTTCCGAGATCGGAATGTGCCACTTTGAGCTCGAATGTCACACTCGGTTTTAAGCTGAATTACCAAATGTGCCGTGTTAACAAAAAAAATCACGTTAGTTATACCCCACATAGTACACAGAAGGTTAAAAATTTATATTTTTTTAAATTGTAAATCTAAAGTTTTACTCAATTGTCGTATCTTTTCGCTCCTTCCACTCATTGCTATGGTAAATACATTTCTCGAAACTAAAATCGATATTTACCAACTAAATTTAATTTTTGATTTGAAAGAGCGAAGAGTAAAAATCAATCTAATAAATACCAGTATGTGCGCATTCGAGCGAAAAGTGGCACATTTCCGAGCGAGGGAGGCAAATGAAGCGCGACGCGGAGCGGCGCGCTTCATTTTCCCGAGATCGGAATGTGCCACTTTGAGCTCGAATGTGCACACTCGGTTTTAAGCTGAATTACCAAATGTGCCGTGTTAACAAAAAAAAAATCACGTTAGTTATACCCCACATAGTACACAGAAGGTTAAAAAATTTATATTTTTTTTTTAAATTGTAAATCTAAAGTTTTTACTCAATTTTAATTATTGTCCCTCGTTTCGTGACCCTCCAAAATAATTTTAACACCCTTAATCTTTAACTACACACAAACACCAAACAAATCGAGCCTCTACTGTACCACAACCTCGTGCCATTAAAAATCGCTACAACTTCGTGCCATTAAACTACGCAGCAGCTTCTACAAAGCGTTTTCAAAACGCAGTTAGGAAAACATCTACAGCGAACGTGAAAACACATAATAAGGCCATTTCACAAAACCCAACGCCCTCAATCCAAACAGCGAACCTTTTCGCCTAAACAGACACAATCTTGCACACCCAAAAAACAAACACATCGACAAAACGAAAATAAAACGACCCGAAACGATTCTCTTCCAAAATTAATACAAATCACGTTCCAAAGCCTTTTCATAGCCAACTGCGATACTACGCACATTAATTTAACTCTAATTATTCGTCAAACTACAAAGCTCCAGGCTTTTCAAAACCTTTCAAGTAGATTTTAAAGGGAAATTAGGGATCCGAAGGTTAGCAACCCGTAAAACGTCCGAAAGCGCACAAAGTAAGGTTAACGCCCTCGAACCTCTATTCCAAACGTCAAAACTAACTAGATTACGACAAAAAAGGTCAAAACTACAAAAAACCAATCAAAATTAAACAAAAACATGTGAAAAACGCCGATTCACACACATCTGACCTGCAAACGCCACAATCGCCGTCCGTCGATCGTCCAGATCGGTTGAACCGTCGAACGGCTCGAAGAGAGGGCAGCCAACCTAAGCGCGCCAAAGACCCGATGTGTCTCTTTTCGGGGCCCCGATATCTGACCAAAGAGGACGGCCAACCACTTCTCGCGACCGAACCTTTTTGATTTGTTTTTTAATACACAATAAAAATCAATTTTTGCATTAATAATTCCCCTCTGCCCCCCGCAGCGAAGCATTAATGAAACTACTCCGCAACCCCACAGAAAATCGATAAAAATAATTTCCGGCTGAAAGCCATCAAAGTCGTTTCCATCTATCGATTTGCCGCCAAAAAAAAAGAAAACTTACCTAAAAAGCGTTTCTCGGGATATGAGCCTGTCAGGGCGCGGAAGAGGTCTTCGTAGTCGACATTGCTCTGTCCTTGATAAACGGGTTGCGGATACTCCTCGTTAAGATAATCGTAGTAATCCGCTTGTCGTTTGATTCGTTCGTTGAAAACGGTCCGCTTGGGTTTGAACCCGGCCTTGACCGAGCCCAAATTGCGTTTGGCCTGCGCGTTGTCGCGTTCGGGCTCGTTTTCGGGCCTGGTCGTCTGGTTCTCGTCGTCGGGCTGGTGCCGATGCTGCTCGTTCAAGTAGTTGTCTTGCCTCAGCATGGCCGCCACGTTCCGCTTGCCCAAGACCTTTCCTCCGCGTGCCAAAGAGGCAACGCTGCGCTTGTACTCGGCCAGATCTTCGGGCATGTTGTTGCTGCGGGCCAAACTCGACAGGCCCCTTTTCCCATTGCGCATGATCGAAGCGATGCTGCGCTTGCCCGACGAGAGGTCGCCGTTTCGGGCTAGCGCCCCGACGAACCTTTTGCCGTAACCCGGAAAGTTGAAGTCTCGGGCCAAACTGCCGATGTTGCGCTTCTCGTAGAGCTCGTCCAGGAGCTCTTCGAGGTCGCGGCGCGGTTGTGCAGTTCGCCGTTTCGCGCCAGAGACGAGATGCTCCTCTTTTCCTCTTCGGTTTGGACGTCGGGCAGTTGCCCGCTTTCGGCCAGGTATTGGATGTTGCGCTTGTAGTTGAAATCGCTGTCGTTGTTCTCGTCCTTTTCGGGCAGGGTGCGCAAGTAGCCCGAGCGGGCGAGCGACTGTAGGTTGCGCTTCGTCGGGAAATCGTCCCATCTGGCTAAGGAGCTGAGCGAACGTTTTTCTTCGATTCCATTATCGGATTGCTCCTCTAGGCCGCGTCGGATTAGATTTATCAGTTTTTGGCGGAGCGCTTGGGCTTGGATTGTGCGTTCTTCCGGCGGCGACAGGATCGGTTTTAGTAGTTTTTCGATTTCGCACGGAGAAAGCGTGTTGTCCGATTCGTCGGACTTTACCTGAAATGCGATCGAAATTAATTTGTGTTGGCATAGCTACTTTGGCGTTGTGTAATTAATTAGTGTTACGTTGCCAAGGAGAGTCGTTATGGAGATTGCCAACTGTTATGTAACCAAGGAGATAAAGATACACATTTATGGAATGAGGCTCGATTACATATTAAAGCAAGAGTCTTTTAGAAAATGCTTAAGAGTAGCAATTTTTTTAAATGGGTGTTATGGATTAAAGTCTAAAGCCAGATTTACACTTGCAAGAATTTTCGTTGTGGGTAAGACTCGAAATTAATTGGAATGGGTTATTGTGAAAAAGGCATTTACGTTAGGAGATCCAATACCCAATCTTTTGCGGTATTTTTAGAATTTTTCTGAAATAATTATGTTAAAACTATTTTTGAAGTTAAATGTATTATACAATCAAATAACAATGCTGTATAAAAAGAATTTAATAATTTTTGAACGGCAGTCGTAAATCATATTGGCTTTTACTTGTATACAAACCAGGCAACGTTAAACATTGTCGACACGTGTTATGGGTATTTCCATATTTAACAGTTTTGTTATCTGAAACATGCAATTATATTAATGTTTATGATTTTTAATGAGTTATGTTAATAAACATAAAGTTAATATAATTTTTATGTTATTAATGCCGTAGAAAACTGTGATCTAGTACTGATACCATTTTTGGGGTGTGGAATTAGTACTCGATCAATTGCGATAAAAATAAAACGTTAAAATATACAATGGCACGTTAAATAAATGTCGTTTTTCATTGTATGTCAAGAGGCTAAATTCGTCATTCTTTTTCTGAATAATTTAATTGTAAATTCTAATAATTATTTCTAAATATAATAAATACTGTATTAAATAAATAATGAAATTTAACTATTATTGTTTGTCAGTTTTTAAATATTTTTTCTAGTGATCGTGTACTGGGATATATATTGATCGACTACTAATTCTCATACTTTGGTGATCGGGTATTAGTATAACCAAATAAGTATTTTAAAATATTAATTATACTAATTGCTGTAAATTTATTATTCGAATTTTTATTAATTTTATATCTGACAACACTTATTAATCAATAATAATAATAATAATAATTTAACTAATATTAACTTAAATTTTTGTGTTATTTGGTAGCTTATGTTAAATACTTTATGTTGTTTTTCCACAGATTTTAAATTGCTAATAAATTAACAGAAATAATGATAGTGTTATGTTTTTTTCAAATGCCTTTTTTAAAATGAACACATATTACACAAAAAAAGAGCTTTTTTAAAAATAAACATACATAATTTACTATTTAATTACATTACTTCTTTTCTTTAATCTTTTTTATACAGGGTGTTTGGAAAAAATGAAAATATTTTAAGGACATATCTAGAAAGTCAAAATACGCAAAATAAGCGCGTATATTTTAGTTCAATTTTCATTTGTAACAGAAAATATTAGGTTTTTCTTTATAAAAAGTCAACCAAGTTAACTTTGATAATGTTGTCCCAAATGAGAATTTAAGGCACAATATTAAAATGACCAAATGTCGTAAAATCGGACAGTTGTCCTAATTTCAAACTCACTTTAATTCATGTAAAGAAAATCTATTTCTTTAATTTTAAATTTAGAGTAGGTTGGTTATTAAAAAAATGATTATTCAAACAAAGAAAAAAATTGACAAGAAAAAAAATAAACTTTAAATGTCGTTTCTTTAATTTTAGGTAAGTTTTTTAAATAATGTATTATAATTAAATCAATAAATCTTTAATTTTAGAGCAACAACATTGTTTATTAAATTTGTAATAATTAAGATCGAATCTTATATTAATTAAAAAAAAATTATATCTCTAAAAAAAATAAAAAATAAACTGGAACATATGAGCTTATTTTGACTTTCTCCCAAAACACCCTGTGTATAGTTTATTTTGAAAAAAAATATTTTAATTCAATTGTAAATACATGATATATTAAATATAATAAAAATTTTGATTGTGCCACTTTGAGTTCGAATGTGCACACTCGGTTTTAAGCACGAATCACAAAATTTAAACTAATAAATTAGTTAAATAATGTAATTGTTTTCTCTCACTCGCACCTACGAAATTATTGTATCTTTTCGCTCTCTTCCACTCATTGCTATGGTAAATACGTTTTTGAACATATAATCAATATTTACTAAACTTTTAATTTTTTGATTTGAAAGTGAAAACATTAATTTTGGCAAATCATTAAATACGATGATGTGCGCATTCGAGCGAAAAGTGGCACATTTCCGAGCGAGGGAGGCAAATGAAGCGCGACGCGGAGCGGCGCGCTTCATTTTCCCGAGATCGGAATGTGCCACTTTGAGCTCGAATGTGCACACTCGGTTTTAAGCATGATACACAAAATCTAGATTAATAAATCAGACAAAAAAATTAATCAAATAATTCAATTGTTTTCTCTCACTCGCACCTATGAAATTATCGTATCTTTTTGCTCCCTTCCACTCATTGTTATAGTAGGTACATTTTTTAAACATTTAATCGATATTTACTCAATATAATTTAATTTTTCTTTTTGAACGAACAAAGGTTGAATTAGGCAAATCAAATGAATACGAGAATGTGCACATTCGAGCGAAATGTGCCACTTTGAGCTCAAATTTTAAAAACAATCGTATATATTTATATAATTCATTAGCAGTTAAAAATGGGTAAGTAATACTTATTCAGGCAGTTTTGATCGTTCCCTCTCACTTGCACTTATGCGATTCTTGTATCTTTTCACTCGCTTCCACTCATTGAAAAATAAAAAAGATTATAATTTTGTATATTTTAAGTTAAATTCACTAAATACGAGGATGTGCGCATTCGAGCGAAAAGTGGCACATTTCCGAGCGAGGGAGGCAAATGAAGCGCGACGCGGAGCGGCGCGCTTCATTTTCCCGAGATCGGAATGTGCCACTTTGAGCTCGAATGTGCACACTCGGTTTTAAGCACGATTATTAAGCGTCCCGTTTTAACACGAAAAAAATTGGTCACGTGAGCCATGCCCAACAATTTATCTTTATATATAATCAAAAATGTAATTTTAATTTAATTAACAATTTCTAAAAAACAAATTAATAATTGTACAACGTGCTTAAAGCCGTGTGTTAATAAGGGAAGCGGTAAACGAGGCTCCACTGTAACCAAAACATTTTAAAAAGCCCAACTTTTTTTAAACGATCCTAGAGCAAACAGGATATTAAAAGCGTTTCAGGATATTAAAATGTCGATGGGCTTCATTTAATCAACTATTAAAGTAAAAGCGCGTTAAAACGCGCACTACGGCCCAAATAAATTTTCACAGTTCGTTTCGATTGTTTTGCGCTAAACAAACCTGTTGCGGACGCTCTTCCCCCATTAAATCCCTCCAGCTTTGCGAGCTCGCAAATTTTTTTCCAATTACTTTTCGCCGAGCTTTCAAATCGCTAAACAAAGTTAAAAAGAAATTTACAGATGTCGTTTCGGTTAAAGCGTCGCGCTCTAGATTTTAAAGCAATCTTGTAAAGATGTTGGGAACTGCATGTCGTGCGCCACGCAGTATTTTAAACGAATTAAATGTGTTTAAATCGATATCTACAGTCAGTTGTGTTTAAAAAAAATGAATTAATGGTTAAAACAAAAATTCTTTTAAAAAACACTTCGAAATGGAGACATTTTAATTTTTAATTTGTAAGTCAAAGCCACTTACATAATTATGCTTAAAAACTACTAAAAAAATTAATTATTTATTTTACGAAAGGGTAAATTGATTTGGCACAACTGACAATTTTATTCAGAATTTTTGAAGTAAAACTTCTTTGGTGAGGAGGCTGCAAAAGAGCGTTACGATCGCACGAGAGAAATAGCTAGGTAAGGGGTGGGGGAACCGGTAGAGGACGAAAGTGCAAAGTGCTTAAATACAATTAAAAAATTCGGCAGCCACTTCAGCATGAAAATGTATTAAATTCTTTTGCTTTGATATTAAAAAAATTAATACATTTTATTTTATTATTTTTTAATTTATTTTAGATGTTTATCAAACAATTTTGAATTAAAATTCTTAAATAAAATACAGTCACAATTGTGTCCTTTGCCCAATTTATTTATAATTAAAACAAAATAAAATAATATTTTTTGTTCAATAAAAAAATTCTAATAATTTATTTCCATTTATAACTCATACTTTAGCAGTTTTTCCCCTCCCCTGGCGACTTTTCTTTTAACCGACACCCAACTATTCCCCTCATACGATCGGAATTTTCGTAACGCTCGAAAATTGTAGCCCTCTCAGCAAAGAAGCTTCACTTCAAAAATATTAAAATGAAAAGTGGTGAGGGTAACCCACTCCACAAAACATTTTGGCGACTGTAAACTGCCGATGCACCCCTTTCAAAATTTTTGCTAAAAATTAACACTTCATACAAAGCAAACTACGATCTAACGTAGCATTTTAATCATGCTCACTTACAGATTTCCATTTTGAATTTCGCTTTGAAAAAAGACAGAAAATGATCGATTTTTTAGATACCTTTTCTGCGTAAGAAAGGAAGTCGAGCGGGGATCGTCCCTTTTTATAAAACTAGGGTAAAACGCTCACGAAGTCGATGTGTTTACTTATCTTTTTCAAATCGTGGGACGTTCTCTATTTGCTTTCGGGACTTAAGGGGATATTTATGTCATTGAAATGCTTTAAAGTCGAAATGATTCGCGCACTGAAAAGATTTGAATTTTTTCGAGCCGTTGAAGAGGCCTCGATTTATTAATATGGCAACGCAACTAATCAAGTGGCTCCTATATCGGTGCTCGCGAAATGTATTAAATTAATAATCAACAAGGCCGAGACTATTGTAAATACAGTAAAACCTCGTTTAGCGCTTGAAATGCGTTCTTATGCGAAATATATGTATATGGACGTACGTCTAGAAAGACAATTCGTTAATCAAAAACCAATAGTTAGAACGGAACCTTAGGAAAAATATGCGGGAAAATTTGAATTTTTTTTCATGGGTGTCATGATTTTATAGTTAAATAAAGTTATAAAAAAATTGAAGTTTTCCCATGTACTATTACCTCTAAAAAACATTTCGGAAGAGAAAAATTGATTATTTTAAATAATAAAAAAAGTTATAGCCCGTATTACAATTCTACACCCCCAACTAAATCACTAATTTTTAAAATTCATTTGTTATCAATATTACTATAAAAAAATGAACATTTTCTGATCCAAAATTATCTCTAGAGTATATTTCCGAAAAGAAAATCGATTATTTCTAAAAATAAAAAAGTTTTGGCCCTATTCACAAGTTGACGCCGCCAGCACAATATCTAAATTGAGGTGGGGATGTATTCTAATTTGTTTTAAATAATATTATAAAAAATGAACGTTTTTTAATGCAAAATTATCTCTAGAATACATTTCCGAAAAGAAAATCGATTATTTCCAAGAATGGAAAAGTTATGGCTTTATTCACAAGTTGACACTACCAGCGCAATATGTAAATTGAAGGTGGGGGTGTAATCTAATTTTTTTTAAATAATATTATAAAAAATGAACGTTTTCCAAAGTAAAATTATGTCTAGAATACATTTCCGAAAAGAAAAATCGATTATTTCCAAAAATGATAAAACTATGACGCTATTCACTAGTTGACACCATCAGCACAATATGTAAATTAAAGGTGGGGGTGTAATCTAATTTGTTTTAAATAATATTATAAAAAATGGACGTTTCCTAATGCAAAATTATTTCTAAAATACATTTCCGAAAAGGAAAATCCATTATTTCCAAAAATAAAAAAGTTATGGCCCTATTTCCAAGTTGACACTATTTGTTTTAAATATTATTATAAAAAATGAACATTTCCCAGTGCAAAATTATCTCTGGAATTTATTTCCGAAAAGAAAAATCGATTATTTCCAAAAATGAAAAAGTTATGCCCTATTCACAAGTTGACACCATCAGCACAATATGTAAATTGGGGGTGGAGATGTAATTTTATTTTATTGATGTTAAAAAATTGTATTAAATTACTGTAATTCAAAAAGTACTTCCAAAAATTAATAATTTAAAAGCCTTATAGCGTTTATTAAAAGTTAATTTTTTATGTAAGATCAAAAAATTATAAATAATAAGAAATATAATGTCAATTTTGATTATAGTTTGCCTTTTAAGCTCTGTAACTTAAAAACTATTGATTATAGAGCTTAAGCTTGTAGGAAATTTTTGTAGAAAATTTAATGCTTTACAAAGACTTAACACTAATTTTTCAATAAAGAAATTTTTAATACCAAAAAAATTGAATTGAAACCAAAATATAAATTTTTTTGTGCTATTTAAATGGGAAATCCAATTTTTTGGGTGAACAAAACCAATAATTCACTTAGAATTTTTTTTTTCGAACTGGAATTTTTTTTCTTTAAACTATCAAATTTTCAGATAGGACAGAAAAAAAATATCGCCTAAAAATGAAACATTCAACATACATATTTCGTTTTTCTTTGATTACATTATTTTTTTCTTTATAAATCTGAAAATGAATATAAACGGATTCAATAAAAACGAATATTCACAATAATTTAAGCCAGTGGTTTCCAACTTTTTGTACCTGCGCCCCCTTTAAAAAAAAATTGTTGCGCCCCCTTAATTTTTCTAACAATCTAATTTTATAAATACTCAACTGATATTATAATTTATTTAATGGGCTACAAAATAATATACAATATTATGTAAAAATATACCTACACAAAAATTTTTTGATACCTATTCGACTTTTTTGGTTTGTATTTGAAAATGATATTTTGAAAACAGCTGCATGCCCCCCTTGCAACAGTCTCGCGCCCCCAAGGAGGCGCGCCCCACATGTTGGAAACCACTGATTTAAGCCAATAAGTTAGACGAAAAATCAGTTAAATAATTTTCATCGTTCCTTCTCACTTGCACTGACGAGATTGTCGTATCTTTTTGCTCGCTCCCACTCATTGGTATGGTAAATACGTTTCTCGAAACAAAAATCGATATTTAATATAATTAATTTAATTTTTTTGATTTGAAAAAATGAAGAATAAAAGATTAAACTAATAAATACGAAGATGTGCGCATTCGAGCGAAAAGTGGCACATTTCCGAGCGAGGGAGGCAAATGAAGCGCGACGCGGAGCGGCGCGCTTCATTTTCCCGAGATCGGAATGTGCCACTTTGAGCTCGAATGTGCACACTCGGTTTTAAGCACCGTTCACAATAATTTAGGCCAATAAATTGGACGAAGAATCAGTTGCATAATTTTCATCGTTCCCTCTCACTCGCACTAACGAGATTGTCGTATCTTTTCGCTCCCTTCCACTCATTGCTATGGTAAATACATTTCTCGAAACTAAAATCGATATTTACCAACTAAATTTAATTTTTTTGATTTGAAAGAGCGAAGAGTAAAAAATCAATCTAATAAATACCAAGTATGTGCGCATTCGAGCGAAAAGTGGCACATTTCCGAGCGAGGGAAGCAAATGAAGCGCGACGCGGAGCGGCGCGCTTCATTTTCCCGAGATCGGAATGTGCCACTTTGAGCTCGAATGTGCACACTCGGCTTTAAGCACGATTCACAAAAATTAATTCACTTTCTTAGACGGTCAACTTCAACCGTCGAATTTTTGTGAAAAGTGCGCGCGCAGTTTCCGCTGTCTACTATAATTTTCTCTCGAAGCGCCAAAAGAAGTATAACTTCAAAAATATACAAATAAAACACGCGTTATACAGGGTGTAACTAAATTAGATGCCGAAACTTAACTAAACCAAAACATTGCATTTTTAAGTTGCAGTAGTACGAAAAGTTTGAGCAGCACTGGTTTGTTAAAGTCCCGGCAAGCATTGCATGCAATCCCCTAATTAAGTTATTATCGGAAATGCGCCGACGACCGAACCGGACAACATTTAATAATATCATTCGAAACACGCTCGATATCAGCGCCAGCTTTGATCGCAGATTTAATCAGGAGAATTGAAAGGCGTTCTAAAATTTTATGGCGAATAATTGCGAGCTGGAAAAGATTTTTCCGAACAATGGAATTTCGACGTTGCAGCTACCGGTTGCTTCTAAAAATCGTATTGGAAAGTTTGGAGATAACGTTCGTCTATTGTTTTATTGGAAGCGACCGAATTATAATCAAAGTGGACGGTCGGGTCGCTTTGTTTTATAGATGGAAATACTTTGTTGCGAACGTTTCGAAAGCGTTTCTATGCGCAAACAAAATTGAAATAATTTACTATGGAAACAAATGGACGATCTACCGCCCACTAAAATATTGTAAAATATTCTCGAAAGAAAAAAAATGAAAAAAATTAGATTGCTTAAATAATTACAGATTTCTGTAATAAAAAATGTTTTTTATTTTGAGAATTAAGAAGTGAGGTTAAGTGCATGTAAAATTTTATGAGTACAACTGTATGCCTGCCCTATTTTAAAATCTCATAGCAACCAAAACAATTTTTTTGGACTAATTGAGAACGTATTCAGGGAAATTGCATTCAATTATTATAATTTTCTAATAGGGTAAATCAGAGAGCGATTGCCCACTGTTAATGTTTTTTTTTAAATGTACAATTACTCTCTGATTGACCTACTTGATTTTTTAAATCGTAATTTAACTAAACAAATTAATGGACCACTGGTTTTAAGGTTTTAAGATTTACTTCTAAGATTTTTATTATATTTTTAATTCTGATTACAAATTTAAACAGTTTTAATTATAAATTGAAAGTGAAAAATGATAATTAACTAGAAATTATTCTACTTTTTTAATTTGTTTGTATTTTAATTATAAGCTAATTTTAAAGTTGCATAACGCATATAATAATTGACTGATTTAAATATGACACTATCTTTAGTAGGCTAAAATATTTATGCATCGATATTAGCTACTCAACAACAGATGGCGCTACATGACATTGTTAACATGAAATTGTAAAATATTAATTTACTACAGTTGCAGTAAATTGAATCACGGCAGAAGTTAAAACTTGCACACTTTGTACCTTTTTACTGTAGATGCCGCTACTACAATGTTGGGCTTGAGCAAATCCACAATGGTGTGGTCATATTTTTACTCCAAACTGTAGTAAAATCGACTACGTTTGTTGTAGCAACTACAATTTATTTTCCGTGAATCAACGTAAATAAATTATGAAAAAAAATTAACCCATATTTTTATTAGCCCAAATAAAATAACATAACCTTATTTTTTAACATTTGTCCGTAATTTTTCAACCGAATCAATTAAATCTTTTGATTTTTCATTAACTTTCAACGAAGCCCAAAACATTCATCTGTTTTCCGACATTAATCAAACATATTTTAATAATAATGTTATTTTTTTAATTTAAAACCAAGTAACAATGGCTTACTATGTTTTAAAATTGTTTTAGCCCCCTTTTTTTTAACAAATGGCTGTTATTGCGTTTTAAAACCAGAGCGTACGACAAAGAAACCGACTTTTTTCTTAAATTAAAAAAAAACTATGCGAGCCGACGTAAGACGTTACCGTAGCAACGCGAGCAATTACGGCTCGCTTTCGGGGGGCGCAAATGGATTTCCATTTTGGGAAACGCTGAACGTAATGCTACATGTTAAACGCAGAATGCGGCGGTTTGGGTAATGGATGGGTTTATTTTGCAAATTTAACAACTGACGAGGTTAATGAGACTCAATTATCTTGAAAGCACTTTAAAATGTACCGGTTCGACCGTTTGCTTTGAATTCTCGTATTAACGGGACAAACGTCAAAGCTAATCGATTCACTTTTGTTCGTTAATTTCGAAAAGATGCGATTTTCGAAATCGGGGGCGGCCACGATTTTCTTTGACGTCCTTCGACGGTGAGAGATTTTAGGTTGTTTTAATTAAACCAGTAAAATTGAGGTTAAGAAAAAAAATATTGACGAATTATTGAAGAAATTAATTAAAATCGCAGTTGGTCGGTGTGCGTGTGTTTACTTTTTTAATTTTCCAATTTCATCGCATAAATTGAGTTTGTTGATGAAGGAGGAGAACAAACAGGGAAGTTGGGGTTTAAGCAGATTAACAGTCAATTTGGAGTCGTTCGCCAAATCAATTAGGAAGGCTTTGGAATAAGCTTAATAACTTTCGTACAAAAGGATCGAATTTTTTCTCAACAATTCAAGCTTAAAGTATTAAAAATATTCCTAATTTATTTTATTTTCGCTCACTTTGTTCAAAGGAAACCGTTAAAATTAAATTAATGTAACTAATTACAGATTTCTGTAATTAAAAGTAGATTTCTGTTTTTTTAAAAAATCCAAATTACAGCCTAATTGGAGTTACGTTTTATTTAAGACCCCTTTAGTGTTGTAAAAGCCATATTTTATAAATTTTCTTGTGAAAAGCCGATCGTCCTTTGTTCGAACAACTTTATTCGAGGAATACTTCCTCAAAATAAACACAAACTCGATACGTATCATAAAATTTTTACAGCCAATCAAGAAAGATCGTTTACTTCCACGTCGCAGGGTTTAAATTTTCTCTCTAACAAAGAAAATATGTTCTCAGAAAAATACGACAAGAGAAAACCTAAAGTGTACGGTTTCCACAAGGATTTTCGTGTTCGCTAAAAAGATTTGCCGTTTTACTTTTATTATCCTCGACATATTCGTCTTCGATAAATCGCAAACTTAATACGAACGATCCTAAAAATCCTCACTTTTAGACTTACAAAAAAAAAATAGCAACAAGAATAAATTCGAAATAATTTCCGAAAGTAAATCACTCCTACGCTTTTCAAATGCGATTCCATTTTTATTATTCATCACATGTAACTCGGATTTTTTTTAAAAGAAAATTCAATTTTCCGCTCGAATGGAGAATACTAAACATTTGCGTTATTTTTACATCCAATATTTTCCCTCTGTCGACTGTTCGTCAATCAATAAACAACGCACACGCACACATACGTTAAATAAGTACAAACACGGCATTCATTCCATTTTAGGAACTGCACAAATCAAAAATGACGGCGATTGACGGAAATTGGACGTCAAAAAAATCACCAGTAATTTTATTTTCGTTTTCCGGGTAAACGAATTCAAATAAAACGGGTTTTATTTTTTGGTGACGTCGTACTTGCGTTTTTTTTAAAAATGTTCTTATCGAAACACAAAGGAAATTAAATCAAATAAAACGTTTAGAAAAAAAATTCAAAAAACCCATTAGAACGATTTAAAGATTTTATGGTTGTTTTAATTAGTTGCTATGATACGCATTATAAGTGATATAGCAGTAAATGAAAATATATTTAGCGTTTTTTGAAGTAAAACTTCTTATGCGAGGGTAAATCTGAAATTTTGATGCAAAAAAGAGATATATAATGAGTGGGGGAATATAAAGGAAAAGGTCTATTAATTTTTTTTATAATTTGATATAGCTCCTTGGGCGTTTTCTAAAAATGTAAAATAACTTATCAATTGATTAATAAAATAATTAATAATTTTTTTTTCGATTTCCAGACTGCTTCGGCAAAGTGCCACGGGCTAGTTTGATGCAAAAATCGAATATTTACGCAATCACAGAGATTGTTCAAAAATTATGTAAACGTCCAGAATTAATTTCAAATAAAACGTAAACAAAATGCTTATCGGAAACTGGAAATTCGAAACCCGTTCCCCGCACATTTCAGTTGTGTAAGGCACATCGACGAGCACAGTTCAGCGCTCCCCAAATTTGTAATTTACTAGTGATTATTTAAATGTGTAAAGTGACAGTGTTTATCAAGGGCCTTCTACCACTAAGTAGTACCTCATCTGCAAAATTAAAAGCTGTAAGTTTTTATTAATGTTTTTTGTTTTTTATTGTGTAAAATTAATGGTATCAGAAAATTTTGTACCAGTGCTTACAAAAAAATTGGTAATTTGTGAGCTCAAGTGGTTTTTGCAAAAAATTAAAACTAAACCCCAAATTAATTTTCTTTGTGTTGGATACGTCACAGAATGACGTAAAAGCTTCGGACTATTTCCAAGCCGACTTTATCGCATTTGGTACCTGGCTTTTGAGATATCATTTTATTTTGCTTTTTTACGATTTGAGTTTTTAAACTATACTTTACAAACGAAAGCAGCTCGAATAACCACGTCCGTTTCTACGAACGTCAAGGTGAAAGTCCTATTCCGAAAAATTTTTGATGAAAGATATACCGGGTGTATGATTTAAAGTGCCATACGCACAAAATTTCTAAACTAATAAAGATTTCCAAAAAAAAATGTACAAGTATAAAAGTCTTTTTAATTTATTCGTTCTCTGTACTGGCATGAATATAAATTTTATTATACTTCCGTTTTAACCGGAAATCGTGTCAACTCTTTTATCTTAAATAGAAGGGTATTTTTTATAATTGGATGTAAAATGAAAGAATGGACTCAAAACTCATGCAAATTCTCATTTAAAATATTGCAATGACTGGGAGGGAGTGAGAAGATACGACAATTTATCAAGTGCAAGTGAAAGAAAATGATCAAAATTATTTCGATCGTTTTTTTAACCTTCAAATAAAACAACATTTTGGACACAAAATAATTTATCTTAATAGCGATTATTATTTTATTAAACGACCAGATTTAAATTATTTTTTTCCATATATTATTAAATTATATTTTGAACGAATGAACGAACAAGTACTTGATTAAGTCTGAAAACTGGTGTTCAATCAATTGCTAAATAAATGGGGTATTAAAATATGTTAATTAACACTAAATTGAATGCAGCTTAATTTAATAAACATGTCATTTAAAAATATTTATCTCTTATTGAAAAATTTTTTTTTTCAAAATTAGTACAAGGAAAACACGTGCAAATACAAGCAATACAATTGAAGATGACAAAATGCAAATTACTGATAAATAAATAACTCGAATTAATACGTTTTTTTTTATTAAAAAAAGATTAAAAGATTTTAAATGTGAACTTAAAGCTAACCTTCTTTTTATAATGCTTTATGTCTTATTTGTTTATTAAAAATTAAAATATTAACAGTAATCTTCTCTTCCAAATCAAAAAAAAAAACAAGAAAACTATAAAATTACTAAAAATAATTAAAACAAAGAAGTGCACATTCGAACGAGAAGTGCCACATTTTCCCCAGATCAGAATGTATCACTTTAACCTCGAATGTGCACACTCGATTTTAAGCATGATTCACAATAATTTAGGTCAATAAATCACACGAAAATGTAGTTAATAAATTTTAATCGTTCCCTCTCGCTCGCACCGTCACTATTGTCGTATCTTTTCGCTCCCTTCCACTCATTTGCTATGGTAGTGCCACATTCTGTCCCTGTTATAGTATAGGGGTAAACAGTACAGTGATTGGCTCTTTTATTAAACAACATAGTTATTGGCCATATAAATATAGTAATTGACTAGTGAATTTACAGTGATCGGTCAATATTTTCTAAATAAAATAAGATATAGTAAATTAGCAAAAAAAACGAACCATTTATTAGAAAGTATATATTAGGAAATATAGATTTATTATTAAATATTTTTTTAAATATGGCCAATCATTGTCGACTGGCCAACAACTGTACTATTTACCCCTATTACTCACAATATTTTACTAATTGTAAATAAGTCGTTGTTAAGTAACGTGAAAGACATTGACGTGCGCGTTACAAAATTGAAGCATGCTTACTAAAAAAACCATGTAACTTAACAAAGAATTATAATTATAAATAATATGAATAAAACTTATATAAAGAATTTAATAACGAGTTCGGATGAAAATTAATTAAATAAAAAAGAAATCATTCAAAATTTAAATGAAGAAGTTATAATAATTAAACATAATTTACTTCCTACAAAATCGAAGAAACGATATGAATTGTTATCAAAAATTTTAAATAATCAATTGAGAAATCTTTTTCATAATATCGAAAAGGCTGTGTAAAAGAACTACCAAAATAAGTCAACAGCTAAAAAATGTATAAATGTATATAAAATCGCAAATTTAATTATTGACTCTTTAACAATGGGCACTCCCTGCATCATATTTACAAACTGTAAAATAACTCAATTAATTATTAACAATAATAAAAATTAATAAATTTTTAATATTAACTGCAATTAGTGAAAAATGGTTAAAAATATTTAATTTTTATTAAGTAAATTTTTAATTTGTTTAATTATTATATACTTTTTAGTAAACACATATAATTGTAAATCAAAAAAAAATCTATTTTAAAAACCGTTATTTTTAGTCACCCATTTAAGGCGCGCCCCCCCAGACCCCTACCCGAGGCTTATCTCCTGACTCCGTATGCGTTTTGAGACTTATAAACTGAACAAAATGTATTAATTAATGAAAAACAACCAAATAATGACTCTTTTAACCTAACGTAAAAATATTAAATTTTATTATTTAAATTTTGACGAAACTTTCGAACCCGGTGTGATAAAAAATTGTATACTATTAATATTTTTTTTTTTTTGAAAGAGCGAAAAATGAAGTAGAAAAATCAAATCAATACGAAGATGTGCACATTCGAGCGAAAAGTGGCACATTTCCGAGCGAGGGAGGCAAATGAAGCGCGACGCGGAGCGGCGCGCTTCATTTTCCCGAGATCGGAATGTGCCACTTTGAGCTCGAATGTGCACACTCCATTGTAAGGACGATTCACAATAATTTAGGCCAATAAATTAGACAAAAATCAGTTAAATAATTTTAATCGTTCCCTCTCGTTCGCACTGGTAGAATTACTGTATCTTTTCGCTCTCTTCCACTCATTGCTATGGTAAATACGTGTTTTGAAATAAAATCCAAATTTACTGAACTTTTAACTCTTTGTTTTGAAAGTGAAAAGATTAGTTAAGGCAAATCAATATAAAAAATACAGGATAATTTTTAACTGGAACGTAAAAAAACGGTCAAAATCATTTTGGTCGCTCTCTTTCACTTTCTCTTACAAAATTGCCGTATCTTCTCACTTCCTTCCACTCATTGCGGTATTTTAAATAAGAATGTGCATGAGTTTCAGTTTTTGAATCGACATTCTCACTTTTACACTTGTAATGCTGATATCTTTTCCCTCACTCCCACTCATTGAAAAATATAATTAATTTTAAGTTCCAAAGTAAATTATTAGTTTTATATAAGTTTTCGGGCTTTATTAAAATCAATGATTTAAATCAAAAAAAGAAGTAAAATTTTTAAATCTAAATCTTCATATTATAGTCGAATCCAATAAAATTAGGTATGTGCGCATTCGAGCGAAAAGTGGCACATTTCCGAGCGAGGGAAGCAAATAAAGCGCGACGCGGAGCGGCGCGCTTTATTTTCCCGAGTTCGGAATGTGCCACTTTGAGCTCGAATGTGCACACTCGGTTTTAAGCATGATTCACAAAATTTAGATTAATAAATTAGACAAAAAATTAATTAATTAATTTAATCGTTTTCTTTCACTCGCACCAAATAAATTGTCGTATCTTTTCGCTCGCTTCCACTCATTGCTATAGTAAATACGTTTTTTGAAATAAAATCCATATTTACTGAACTTTTAACTATTTGTTTTGAAAGTTAAAATATTAGTTATAAAAATTACGGGATCATTTTTTAGTAGAAGTGAAAAAAACGATCAAAATAATTTTGGTCATTCTCTTTCACTTTCTCCTACGAAATTGTTGTATCTTCTCACTCCCTTCCACTCATTTTGGTATTTTAAATGAAAATTTGCATGAGTTTTATTTTTTCAATCAACCGTCTCACTTGTACACATGTAATGTTGATATCTTTTTACTCACTCCCACTCATTGAAAAATATAATTAATTTCAAGTTCCAAAGTAAATGATTAGTTTTTATATAAGTTTCCCGGGCTTTATTAAAATCAAAAAAGACGTGATATTTTTAATTCTAAAACTTCATATTATAGTCAAATCCAATAAATACGATGATGTGCGCATTCGAGCGAAAAGTGGCACATTTCCGAGCGAGGGAAGCAAATGAAGCGCGACGCGAAGCGGCGCGCTTCATTTTCCCGAGATCGGAAATGTGCCACTTTGAGCTCGAATGTGCACACTCGGCTTTAAACACAATTTAAAAAAATTAATTCGCTTTCTAAAAATTTCCAATAAAAAACCACACAAACCTATTTAACAAAAAAACATTCTAAGGGTGCCTGCAAGCTGTCAGCCCATTTCCTCACACAAATATTTAATACGGCCTACCTTGATCATGTTAAAAATATTTTTTCGTCGACACAACCCTTAATAATAAAAAATACGCTTACCGCAACAAACAAGAAGGCCCACGAAAATCCACAAAACATAATCATCAAAGCAAAGGAACTGGTCATGACGGCGAACGGAATCGAAACAATCAGAAAAAAGGAAAAGACACTGTTGCTTCCTCTTGGAGCAACACGTAAAACTTCTATGTACACGAGCAAAAATTTATAACGTCATTCGAAGGGCAGCGGAAGGCGCTTACAAAGTCTGCGACGCTCGGCGTCGGCTTTATAGTAAATAGCGCCGGCGGGGGAGGTCGAAGGGCGCAGGACATATTCTGTCTATTTATCCTTTGAATCCTTCCTACGTGCCTTTTGAATTATTATCCCACTAACGCCACGAATCGCGACCCCCTTTGTCTCTGCGAATTTCTGATTGAATTTACGTCGAGGAGACACGCGTCTTTGCAACCCCACAAAGGACCTGTCACTTCGTCTAAGACATCCTATTGAATTTCGTCAATCCTTTACTCCCACTTGTTATCAATTTTTTTTTTAATAACGCGTCTAAAAATTGACCTTAAAATTTTTCATCGAAGGCGGCTCCCGAGAGATTTGTAAGGGAAACTCGATCGGGAACGTATATTTTTTAAAAACGGCACCCTAAGGGCGATTATTAGAAACGAAGCGCTCCCAAACGTACTAATTTAAATCTGAACTACGTTGGTTTTTCTTTTTAATAATGAGATCTAATTGTTAAGGGTGGTCCTTGTCGATTATTAATTATGATATCTGGTAGATGGCAGGTAATGCTTTGAAATTGTGGTTTTAGCAATTGTAAGAACCAAAATGTCGATGCACGTGAGCGTGGATTGTCTAGGCTTCTCGCCGCTAGAGGACCGCTAATTAAACTTTCGCTCTTTATGATGTACGAGTTTGCTTACAATTGAAATTTGGCTTAAAGGCTTTGCGTAATAATGCGAAATTTATATTTTGTCAAATTGATAATTTTTGCATAATGACAAGTTTATTTAATACAAATATTTGACATCGCATTGAATGGACAAAGACTCTTTTATTACGTTGTATTAATTTTTTTCAATACCAATAAATTATTTGAAATAAGATCAATTTTTATAATTGGGCATAATTTATACTCTGCGGCACATTTTTTATAAAATCGACATAAGTTGTAAAAAATGTACAATTGACCAAATTGTAAATCACCACACTCCGTTATGGTCCAGGGTCGACCAAAACAACTTTTATTCTAAAACATAGTTATTTTTATGTATTTGTCCTCGAGGAATCCGATTTTGAAAGAATTTTTGAAATCGGTGAGTTAGTTTTTAATATAATTCCGAAAAACCCGAAATTTTGGATTTGGAAAGGTTTTAAAAAATCTGAGGTCCTACGATGTTTATGATCGTTTTACTGATTTTAGAATGTATTTATTTGTCAAAATCGGTTAAGTGGTTCTTTAGTTATTGCAAAAAAACCGAAAACAATTGACAAAAACGAGTATTTTTGAAAAATCATATCTCCGAAACGGTATTGATTTTTCCCCAAGAATATTTTTTATAATTTAAACAAACACTTCAGCTTTTATACAAAAAAATAAAATTGAGTTTATAACTCGGAATTTATTAAATACGAATTTTTGAATTATTTATCGTAAATATGAAAACTATGAGGGGGAGAATCCAAACTTAAATAGGAGTTTGATATTTTATTTATAACATTGTTTTGCGTCTTAATAAAAATTAATTTAATTAATGCATAAACTTTTTTAAATGAATTTTTCGGTTTTTCGGACTTATATATTAAAAACTAACTCAACGATTTCAAAAATTCTTTCAAAATCGGATTCCTCGAGGTCAAATACATAGAAATAACTATGTTTTAAAATAAAAGTTGTTTTGGTCGACCCTGGCCCATAGTGCACTCGAATAATTGGCAAACGATATGCTATGCTGGTTGTATATTTTGAAACGTCCAAATTTCAAAATAAAATGCAATAGATATCTTCGTCTTGAAACTCAAACTAACGTTTCCCGAGTGGCTTCTGTAAAACACTTTTAAATTTTATTCCATTTGCGATGAGAAAAATCAAATTTTTGGTCGATTTTGAAAATTTTGAGTTAGCGCCGGTTATGCAAACGCGTAGAAGCTGGAAACAATTTGATAAAATTTGCAAAGACAGCTGGGTTAAATCATTTTGAACATTAAATATGTTAGCAATATTTACATTTTGAAAGATTCGAATGCGTTTTTCTCCCACACTTAAGATTGGGTTTTGTTGATTTTTTTTAGCTATCCCTACGGGATAATAAACGGGCTTTCATAAACTGAAAAGTATATAAAGATCTGTGCACAAATAACCCAGCTACGATTTTTCAAAATAGAAAAGTTAGAAAAAATATATTACAGTCGGACTTTTTGAAACCGTTTTTCTCGAGAATTTTAAATGGCATAGCTATGATTTTTTGAACCTACCCGAAGCCAAAATGTCTGACAAATCCGAATTGGTATAGGTTTTAAAGATGGGTCGGCAAATAACGGAGCTACATTTTTCAACTTAAAACATTGTGTTGCAAAAATGAACCTAAAATTTCAACCCTTAATTAATCAAAAAATTAACATTGCGCCCTATACGGATTTGCATGTATCTTGTGGGGAAAAGTCTCAGGATTCCGAATCCGAGTTGTTTTTAATGATCCAATTGAAAATGAAAGGTCTAAGATAACTTTTTTGAGTCAAAGTGTATTTTTTTCGATTTCTTTAGTTTTCTCGAAAATTTGACTGTTGAAAGGGGAGCAGGAAAGAATGCTTTAGGCTATGTAATTTTGTGACCATAGGAATATCCCGTAAAAATTTAAAGCAAATCCATCACCTAAAATTTCTTTCCCTCAATTTCAACAAAGGGATTAGTCCATGTTTTTTCTCGCTTTTGGCCGATTTTGGAAGTTTTGATTTAGCACCTCTTTCGGACATACTAAAGCCTAATACTTTCGAAAATAAACGCTTTTCGCGTACTTCTTAAAAATAAAAATCTTATTGCGTTTTAAAAGTTTCATTTTAAAGCCAGCATTTCAATTTTCAAAAAGGCGAAAATTTTTGTTTTGGAGGGAAAGCGCCGGGAAATGACATCAGCTAATGTTACTAGGGGTACGTAGAAACATCCCCTTGCAATATAAAGCAATTCTATTTTTTTCATTTTTGGCTAAAAAAACATGAGTTAACATTCATGTTTTTTCTAAATTTTGGTCGATTTTGAGGGTTTTGATTTAGCACCTTTTCAGACGTACTAAGGCCTAATACTTTTGAAAATAAACGCTTTCCGCGTACTTCTTAAAAATAAAAAAGTTATTGCGTCTTCAATGTTTCATTTTAATGCCTTTAATTTTTTCAAAAGGCAAATTTTCAAACGAATAAACTTAGAAATATCACACAATAGAAACTATTGTAAAAAATCACCCCCACTACTTCCATTTTTGGGATTGACATTTAACCGTAAACACCCCGTATCTTTCTCGATAAAATAACTACGCATTATAAAACTTCCGTTAAATTGCTGTCATTTCAAATAAATATTTAATAAATCTTTTTCTTGCATGTACTTGATTAAGCACTACAAACAAACAGGACAAAAGTACAAAATTAAAAAAAAAATAAGCAAAACTTGTAATCAAAGTCGTCGATGGGTCACAGAACCTGCAAAAATTAAAATTAAAAAAATTAACAAATAATCGCCGTGTCGGTGCTCATAAATGACGATAAGCGTTAAGTGTTTTATTTTTGGCGAGCTCTAATTTCGATACAATTACCACTCTTAATCATTTACTTTACTAACAAATCAATATTTGTGGAAAAATTTAACTTGTTCGCAGATCAATCGAAAATTCACTTTGCACATTTATGACGTCACGTTTATTTAATTTCCTCATAACAACCGTTGCGTAGCAATTACGATTTGTGTTGTGGTTCGTGCATGAAAATTCGTTATCAATGTTTTTTTTCTGCAAGCGATAAGTGTGACTCACAATTGATAAAAAGCGGAGAAAAGAAGGCGACCTCCTTTAGGTTCGTTTGCGTTTTTAACCAAGCGTCGCTCATATTAAGAAGTAAAACAACCTCACTTTCGTCCTTTGACGAACGCTTTGTTTTATTTGCATTCTTAATTTTACCTTAAACTCACCTTTCGGCCTTGACATTGGCATAAAAGAGGTCGGCCCACCTTTTGCGCTTTTTATTGCCGCACATCCAGTGGTATTTTATTTGCGAAAAGGTGAACCTTGTCACTTTTTTTAAATTGTAAAAATATTGTGTTTAGAATTAATTTTTTTTTGTTTTTTGTTGGATTAAGGTCTAATTAAAAAAAATGTATTTGAGTTTTTTTGCGAAAACAGAATTAAAATACTATAAACAAACAGAAAATTTCGTATAATAGGTAAATGGTATATTTGCAAGGTTAGTTATTGCAATGTCAGGTTGGCGACATTGATTGTCATTAATATTAAGGTTATTTTGTCACAATAAATTTAAAAGGATCTAAAAGTCTAAAATTACTCAAAAAACTCATAGTATAACATTTAATTTTTTTTCAAAACATAATTAAATGATTAAATGACTTAATATTGCTTTAATAATACAAAAAGTGTATGCGTGGAGTTCACACGTGACTGAAGTGAAACTTCTTGATTGTTAGGTATCTCTAGATAAAGCTCTTTAATGGATAGCTTTTTTATGGCAAAATATTTCGTAACTAAGGCCCAATATGTAACAAAATTGTAAACGATAGTGATAACCTTGAAATCCGTCCCTGACAAATGTGTAAAATCATAAATTTTATATTTAGATTCATGAATTCCACCTCCACATTTACAAAGCAGGCAGCTGATTCACTCTACACCACCAGTTCCCCCACCACGGACTTAACTATTCCCCTCATGCGATCGGAAATTTTCGTAACGCTTGTAAATTGTAGCTCTCTCAGCAAAGAAGCTTCACTTCAAAAATATACTTTAGTATAAAGACTCCATATTTGAATGTTTTTTGAATTAAAATCGAAATTCGCTCAAAAATAACTACGCCGAAAAAAAAACTTCTGTCCACTCCGTAGGCGGAGTGTTTTTATTTGACTTAATCGATTAAATTTGGATTAAAACTTTAATTTGAATTTAACCCTACTTTTTGACAGCGCAATGACGTTTAACACAATTTATTTTAATGTTTAGCGTTTTTCATTTAATATATGATGTCCCAAAATTTATCCTTTTTCCTGTTTTTGTACGTCCCATTCTTATTCCACTTCCTCGACGTGTTATCAGCAGTGAAACGGCAATCTTATCCTCGAGGAAAAGTAAATAATAGGAAATCCTAAAAGAAATTATCATTAATCAAATATAAACAATTTTCTAATTTACTCGGAATCCATTAAAATAAATTACGGTATTCAAATAACCCACTTTATTGCAAGATTAATTAAAATTACTCTCCTACGAAATAAAAAATAGTTACGTTTCCAATCCACGGCACGTCACATTAAAACGTTTTTCTTTTTTTCTTTTTTTTCTTGAAAGATTACGATACGACAATTGAGAAAGGAAAAGTTGTCTTTGTGCTAATAAATCGCATTCTAAAATTAGCGACAATGTTGAACGTGTTTCTAGAGCAAAAAAGGAAAAGAACTTAATAATTTTTCTCGATAAATTATAATTTGCGAAACGTCCTTCGTTTTCTCGGTCTAATTACAAGAATGGTTCAAGGTTGAGAAGTGCAAATCTATTGCCTACTATTTTCCATAATATTTGCTCTAATTTAGCGAATCCGAGGCTCAAATTATTTTTTTTTTTTAATTTTTGCAAAACAAATCTTTTGGTGCTAATTGAGTCGCGCTTTGAGCCGTAAAATGTATGTATACATACACCTTATTTAGAAATAACGCTAATCGATTTCGTTTTATTTATAGAACGTCATTAATTATATTTGATTTGAGCTGACTAATTTCAAAGAAAATAGATGAAAAGCAGTAGCGGTCCTTCGAACGGGTAAAATAAAACATTGTATTCTTTTAGAAGCCAGACGATTTTGATCTTAAATTTCGGAAAAAAATATACCCGATATTTTTTCTAAATTATTTTGATTTATTATTTAAAATATTCTAAAATGGAAATTGTAATTGTATATATTTTTTGTCGTAATTAAAAGCACTGAATTATAGATTAGTAGTTTCTGATAGTAATACGATCTTGCAATTTTTTTATTATCAGTTTTTAGAAAGCAAATTAATTATTGTAAATTTTTTTTTAGCCGAGACAACAATATAAACTTTTCGAACTAAAAAACTTATAAAAAATGATCTATCTAATTACTTTAGCATTTAAAATGCTTAGAATAAATGTCTTTATTTTTCAATGAGTGGAAGGGAGTGAGAAGATAGGACAATTTCATAAAGCCAAGTGCGAGAGAATGACTAAAATTATTTTTGTTGTTTTTTTAACTTCCAAATAAAATAATCCAGTAATTTTTAAATATAAATTTTGATAACGTAAATTAATTATCGTGAATCGTGCTTAAAACCGAGTGTGCACATATGTTCTCGGGAAAATGAAGTTACAATTTATTTAACAAAAGAATTAACCAATTTACCTACACCATTTACATTTTCTTAATAATTATTTAATTTACGACTTAATTTACTTCCATTTTTTATTTACTAAACTAATTGATTTACACTTGTATTTATTTACAATTGTTATTTATTTACAAATTTATCTTAACGGCGCTTTAGAGGTAAGCTTGAGTTTCACTAGGCACCAGCTGAGTTAGAATATTGAACTGAACGAACGAAGCTTAGTCTTAAACTACCTATTACGAGAGGCGGTTATGCTTATATGTGCTTCCAGAAAGAACGAGATAATTCTCATCTTTAGCGATATCGACATTCAAGGTAATGTAAGATAGAAGTTTCTCGAGTGCGTGTTCAGATTAATGTACCACGATTACTTACATTAATTCCTCGCGTTCAATTACATTAATCTATCGCGGCCGCTCCATTTATTTATCGCGTTTGCTGCACTATTTTTCAACGAGTAGGAGTAAGTAAAAAGATATCAATATCACATACACGTGGCAAAATTTTTTTCAAAAAATAAAGCTCATGCAACTTCTGATTTATAATAGCGCAATGAGTGTGAGAGCGCGAGAACATATAAAAATTTCATAAGTGCAAGTGGGAGAGAACGACTAAAAGTATTTCGACGGTTTTTTTAACATCCAAATAAATTTACAAAATTTTGGAGACAAAGTAATTTATTTAAATAGCGATTATTATTATTTTATTAAACCACCAGATCTGAATTATTATTTTCCATAAATCATTAAATTATATGTTGTACAAATATTTGATTAGATAAGTCTCAAAATTGCTGCTTAATGAATTTCTAAATTAATGGCGTAATTTCAAATAAATTGAATGGGTTTCAATTTAGTAAAAATCACATTTAAGATTTTTTATCCGTTTTAGTACAACTAAAACTGCAATAAAATATGAGCAATATATAATTGCAAATCATTGAAAATCAAATTCACTAATTTAAATCCAATTTTGACAGATCAATAAAGAAGTAAAAAAAAATTTCAAAAAAATATTAATTACATGTTCACGAGCGCGCTAAATTCACAGTTATTAAATTTTCCAATATGAACTTTATAAAGCTTCCTTTTGAAATTTTTTAAAATGCATATAATAACTGAAATTGAATGCGCTTTTGTTGAATAACAACTAAAAAAATCCACATTAATGTTTTCTTTTTTTTTGTTAATAAAAAAAAATGCAATACCACAAAATAAAAATATGTCTTGCTTTGAAAGAGACAATAACAAATAAACATATTTTCTCTAGTTAATTAAAAAAATTAAAATTCGAATAAATTGCTATTTTAAAGAGACCACATTGACGTAGACAAGTCCATTGATTAAGAAGTTGTGCGTATTCAAGCGAAAAGTTTTATTTTATTAGAAAGTTAAAAAAAAAGATCAAAATAATTTTAATCGTTTTCCTTACTTACACTTAAGATGTTGTATCTTCCCACGCCCTCCCACCCATTGTAATTTTAAAAGTAATAGATGTACATTTGTTAATTCTAAGTGTTTTTATTATAGTCAAATGCAAAAAATACGAAAATGTGCGCATTCGAGCGAAAAGTGGCACATTTCCGAGCGAGGGAGGCAAATGAAGCGCGACGCGGAGCGGCGCGCTTCATTTTCCCGAGATCGGAATGTGCCACTTTGAGCTCGAATGTGCACACTCGGTTTTAAGCACAATTCACAACAATTTAGGCCAATAAATTAAACGAAAAATAAGTTAAATAATTTAATCATTCCCTCTCGCTTGCACTTACGAAATTGTCGTATTTTTTACTCGCTCCCACTCATTGCTATGGTAAATATGTTTCGCGAACCTAAAATCGATATTTACTAAACTAAATTTAATTTTTTTGGTTTGAAATAGCGAAGAATAAAAATTAATCTAATAGATATTAAGTATGTGCGCATTCGAGCGAAAAGTGGCACATTTCCGATCGAGGGAGGCAAATGAAGCGCGACGCGGAGCGGCGCGCTTCATTTTCCCGAGATCGGAATGTGCCACTTTGAGCTCGAATGTGCACACTCGGTTTTAAGCGCAATTCACGATAATTTAGGCCAATAAATTAGACGAAAAATGAGTTAAATAATTTTAATCGTTCCCTCTCGCTTGCACTTACGAAATTGTCGTATCTTTTTCCTCGCTCCCACTCATTGCTATGGTAAAACGATATTTAATAAACCAAATTTAATTTTTTTAAGAATTTTCGATTTAGTATAATAAATAATCAATTGACTTTTAAAAATGGCGTAATTAAAGTTTGCAGTGTCGTATTTCTTCTAAAAATTCAATTTCTTATTTTTGTAGCCAAAAAAAAATTATTACTTATCTTAAATATATATTTAATTATTAAAAATTTTAATAGCAAATAAAAAATTGTTATTTTTAAAAGGTTTACTAAAAAAAGCTTTTTTATAATAAAACAATAACTTGTAATTCTCTTATCGAAATGTTCTTAAGTTCATTCTTTGATTCTTTTCGTTTTTATCAAGATAGTAGATTATTAAATAATGCAGAGTAACCTTTGGTTTCTAAGACACTCGATCTATAAATAATTTCAAAAGCTTTTCGTTTTATTTCAGTTCAAAACTAAAAGTCGAATGGAAAGCCGCTGTTGAAAAACCTTCGACGTCAATCGTCCAAAGATTAAACTTCGGACAAACACAACGCACACTTCGACCAGCCTTCTTTCGCGTTTCGTCAGAAAACTGCGTAAGTTTACGAAATGTGTTTCTTTTCAATTTTAAAAACGAAAACATAATTTTATATTTTCTTAGTAGAGCACTCTTCTCGTAATTTTGATATTGCAATGTTCGCTTTGAACATTAAATTGTGCAAATTTTGATAAAATTAATACCGTAATTAAACGTTTCCTGTTAGCAATAAAAAATAATTACGAATCGGCAGGAATTGTTTTTTCAACGCTCCACTTATTGCTTTATTTTTTTTTTCTATCAATTAACGCTTAATTTATATCTTGCTGTTGCCGGCTATGAATTGTAATAAATGCAATTTTCTAGTTTTTAAAATTTATGAAAGTGCTTCCTCGTGACTTGATTGAGAGGTCCAATGATCGAGTAAATCGGGGTCCTCAAAAGTTTGATCGGCGGGCCATGTACGAATCGCGTTTCAAAAATTACGAAACGCTTAAATACCAAAAAAAAAAAATTAATTAGTAGTATAATTTATTTAATTTTAAGTTAATTGTTTTATAGAAGAGTACATTCACCCCTGCCAACACTTAGAAAAATAGAACGGCAGATGCATTTCCATGTTTTTTTTTTATTTCATTTGATGGATTTGAACCAATTATATTTTTGTTCTCGTTTTTTTTTCCAAAACTTTTAGTTTAGCAGACACGGATCAGCAAAGTTCTAAACAATTGTTGTATTGTTTAAATCTGATAATTGATACTGAGAGACACATATAAGCGTAGCCGCCTCCCGTAATAGTCAATTTAAGACTAAGTTTTGTTTGTTATTATCGGTGCTCTCTCAACTCGGCTCGCCCGCTGAAACTCAAGGTAATCTCTAAAACGCTGTGCGCGCGCAACTTCCGTTGTCTGCTAAAATTTGACATTCTACGAGCCAAAAGAAGTGTAACTTCAACAACCATTTCAAAACCGTACAAAAAAACTCGTGTAAATAAGAAGCCGGGTGCATCCTACTTTTACCATACATACAGGGTGGTTTTTTTATTTTGATTTGAAACAGAAAATCTTACAAAACTACGTCAGATGAAAAATAATAAATGGGCAACGTAAAGTAACTGATCCCAATAAGGTGGCGAATAAAGCCTAGTTTTTAAATTTCTCGCTTCCTGAGTTCAAATTATCGCCAAAGCTCGTATTAATTTTGATTATTGTTTATTATATGTTTACTAAGCTTCCTATATGTATTTCAAAGCCGTCCTATCAGTATATGGTATGTGACAAATGTTTCAATTACATTATGATATGTCCTAATAAGGCCCTCTAAAAAACCTTGTGGGCCTTATTTGGAACACATTCAGTTTTAAGTTTATTTGAAAATAATAATGTCATTACTGACTCAGACAAAGAATTTTATTGTTCAGAAGACTGTTTAAAAATAAAAAAAACCTAACTAAAAGTTGTTAAAAATATCAAATTATAACCAAATATTTTATTATTTTAAATTTAACAACACTAATAATAAATTAATATAAATACAATAATGATAATAATAATATTAAAATTGATATTACGTTAATTTATATATAAAGAAATCCTTGGGCCGTATTGGAAAATAGGTTCCCAATAAGGCCCAACCGACATATTTTTTATATTTACTCGAGGTTCCTTCCTTTTTTACAAAAGAAAGATTGTTACTTTTATTTTCAAATTTAATATAAATAAACATTTTGATTGCAAAGTATTGATGAATTTTTTTCAAGAACTTATTAATTATGCCTTTATAAACTTAAGGTAGGCCTTATTTGGGTCCGTTACATTATTAGTTATCCATTTTTAACTACTAGTAAATTATATAAATATATACGATTGTTTTTAAAGTTAATTATTGTGAATCACACTTAAAACCGAGTGTGCGCATTCGAGCTCAAAGTGGCACATTTCGATCTCGGGAAAATAAAGCGCGCCGCTCCGCGTCGCGCTTCATTTGCTTCCCTCGCTCAAAAATGTGCCACTTTTCGCTCGAATGCGCACATACTTATTATGTATTAGATTAATTTTTTATTCTTCGTTATTTCAAATTAAAAAAATTAAATTTAGTTTAATAAATATCGATTTTAAGTTTGAAAAACATATTTACCATAGCAATGAGTGGGAGCGAGTAAAAAGATACGACAATTTTGTAAGTGCAAGCGAGAGGAAACGATTAAGATTATTTAACTAATTTTTCGTCTAATTTATTGGCCTAAATTATCGTCAATCGTGCTTAAAGCCGAGTGTGCACATTCGAGCTCAAAGTGGCACATTCCGATCTCGGGAAAATGAAGCGCGCCGCTCCGCGTCGCGCTTCATTTGCCTCCCTCGCTCGGAAATATGCCACTTTTCGCTCGAATGCGCACATTCTTGTATTTAGTAAATTTAACTTAAAATATACAAAATAATAAATTTTTATTTTTCAATGAGTGGGAGCGAGTGAAAAATACATAAATCGCATAAGTGCAAGTGAGAAGGAACAATCAAAATTGCCTCAATAAGTATTAGTTACCTATTTTTGACTGCTAATAAATTATATAATAATTTAATATAAATATGATAATGATAATGATAATAATAATATTAAAATTGATATTAAGTTGATTTATATACCGGGTGTTTCGTTTAAAGTGCCATAAGCTTATAACTTCTAAACTATTAAAAATTCCAAAAAACATTGAAGTATAAAAGTGTCTTTAATTTTTTCGAACTATGCACTGCCATAAATATAAATTTTGTTTTACTTCTGGTTTAACCGGAAACGGTGTCAACTTTCTTATCTTAAATAGAAGGGTATTTATTTTTTTTGTAGTTAGATAGAGCTCGCCGAAAGCTTTCTAAAAATTTAGCATTTGATTAATAAATAATTAAAAAAAAAATATTTCAAATTGTAGGGTTTCAGAAAAGTGTTACAAGCTTATAAGTTCTAAGCAATTAAGAATTTCAAAAAACTTGCTAGTAGAAAAGTTTCATTAATTTTTACTGTTCTATGTACTGAAAAAAATGGAAATTTTGTTTCCCTGCCGAGTTAATCGAAAAAAGTGTCAACTTTCTTAATTTAAATAGTAAGGTATTATTTTTTTTCTGAAAAAAGTATAACTAGTTATCATTGAGTTGATAAATTATTTATAATTTTATCATATTGCCACAAATTTCAAAAAAGGTATATGGTTAAATGTCTTTTTAATTTATTTATTCTGTCGCTGGATAAAATATCAATTTTGTTCTAATTTTTTTTAACTGGATATTTTGAAAATTTTCTTATCGTAAACAAAAAAAACAATTTTATAATAATTAATAGTTTTTAAAATCTTGCCACAACTGTATAACAAGTTAATATATGGTCCACAAATAATAAAACAATCTCTGATATAATTTTACGTTTACGCTATACGTTTTCGTTTATACCGATTTCTTTTTAAAATTTTTTTGTTCTTAAATGGTAATTTGTTATACATTTTTGGAAAGCTCTTGACGGGCTCTATCCAATTATTAAAAAAAATAAATACCCTTCTATTTAAGATAAGGAAGTTTACACCGTTTCCGATTAAACCGGAAGTAAAACAAAATTTATACTTATGCCATTATATAGATCGAATAAATTAAATACACTTTTATACCTGTACTTTTTTTGAAATTTGTTTAGGAGTTATAAACTTGTGGCACTTTAAATAAAACACCCGGTATAAAAAAATCCTTAGGCCGTATTGGGAAATAGGTTCCCCAATAAGGCCCAACCGACATATTTTTTATATTTACTCAAAGTTCCTTTTTTTTACAAAAGAAAGATTATTACTTTTATTTTCAAGTTTAATACCTATAAATAAACATTTTGATTACGAAGTATTGATGCATTTTTTTCAAAAATGTATTAATGATGCCTTTATAAACTTAAGGTAGGCTTTATTTGGGCCCGTTACTTTAATATACGCACTTTTATAAAACCAACCAAACAAATAACAAAGTTGAAAAATTAAATCAAATCCGCCACTGTCGCTTGATCAATAAATCAATCATCGATCTCATTCTTTTGTCGTTTTCTAATCACTCGATGCAACAACCGAGCCCACTAGATATCTCCTACTTTTGCGTAAGCAAAGGTCAATGTTACAAATTCAAATATCTAATCTCTCCTCGTCGCACTCGAAAAAAAAACACGTAGATAAACGCAAGTTTTCCATTAGGCGGCGAAACGTCGCACTCTCGCCGAGCCGAACGGTCTGCAAGAACGCGCGCGCGAGACAAAAAAAAAGCCGATAAAAAATCCTACGAAATTGGTACGAACCGCATTAGAATTACTTAGAATTTTATTTAAAGTTTAAACAAGGACACACGTGATCGCAGAATGACTTCTAAACGCGATGCGTGACGTAGGCAAAGAGTGAGGGATCCCGCGAATTTAAATAATTCAACCCATAAAATTATTGCAGCGCCTACTAACAGCAGCATTCAGTGCGATCGCGCCACCATCGAAACATTCGCGGAAATTTACACGGGCGCGCTTTTCGACACGCGTGTGCGCTTTTCCCCGTTCGTGAAAGAGAAGAAGAAAACGACTGGAAACCTTCCAATTTCCGGGATCGCGGCCGATTTGATCTAAGGTAACTGTGTTTTTCCTGCAGTAGGCCAAACGTCATAGGCCGCCGTTCTTTTGTTTGTGTGATTTTGTTTGTTTGTTTTAAAAATGAAAGAAAAAGAGAGTAAAAGTCAAAAAACGACAGTTGTTTACCGAAAAAAGTCGACTTTCACTCGTTCGACGAATGTTGCATTCTGATTGCTCGGCTCGTACGCAGTGTTTTGTTTAAAAGGAAATGTTTTTTTGTTGTTTTTTTCCTATAATTAATTTTTGGGGCGAGATAACAATCGATTGTTGACAAATTTCTTTCAGTTGTTTAACGGTAGTGCAGGCGATATGTTTACGAATTATAGGTTGCCAAGGTAATTGTGTTGTTGTTGCATTTTTTTCGTTGTCACGCGTCCGATTAATGTTTTTTTTTGCTATTGTTTATTGATTTATGTATGCAGAAATTAGTTTTCGTTTTGTTTAATTCCGTTATAAAGTCGCATGTTGTTTTAAGTGGAAAAGCTGGTTTGTGTAATAATTATTTCTTATTTTTCGCATTTATTTTTAAATTTAAATAAACGATTTGACGTGTTTAACAAAATTTAATTACAGTGGAAGCTCGGTTATCCGGACTAATTGATGTTGCAGCTCATCCGGATAATCGAAAATCCGGATAATTGAAAAAAAAACTAATTTTACCTTGTTATATATTTATTTACAAAAAAAATGAAACAAATAAGTATTAATTATAAAATCAACAGTAAAAAATACAAAAAAAAAAAGGTACAATTAAAAGTAAATTGTTCATTGTTAATTGTGGCGAAAAGCGGAGTGTGCACATTCGAGCTCAAAGTGGCACATTCCGATCTCGGGAAAATGAAGCGCGCCGCTCCGCGTCGCGCTTCATTTGCTTCCCTCGCTCGGAAATGTGCCACTTTTCGCTCGAATGCGCACATCTTCGTATTTATTAGATGTGTCTGCTATATCTTTCGCTCTTTGAAATCAAAAAAATTAATTTAGTTTACTTAATATCGATTTTATGTTTAAAAAACGAATTTACCATAGCGAATGAGTGGAAGGGAGCGAAAAGATACAATAATCACATCGGTGCAAGTGAGAGGGACCGATTAAAATTATTCAACTGATTTTTCGTGTAATTTATTGACCTAAATTATTCTGAAACACGCTTAAAAACGAGTGTGCACATTCGAGCTCAAAGTGGCACATTCCGATCTCGGGAAAATGAAGCGCGCCGCTCCGCGTCGCGCTTCATTTGCCTCCCTCGCTCGGAAATGTGCCACTTTTCGCTCGAATGCGCACATCTTCGTGTTAATTGGATTCGACTATATTAATAATAAATCCTTAAAATCCAGATTTTCTATTCGGAAAAGTTTTCGCTTGAAAGCGCACATACTACTTAATAATTTAATTTGCCTATCTTATTCTTCTATCTTACAAATAATATTAATTAAATCAAATTGAACTAAATGTGCCACTTCTCGCTTTTCTTTTAATTAAAAATTACAGTAGGATATTTTTACCAAAAACCACATTTCTAATTTAGTACTTTTAAACTAGACTAGATGGGAGGCTTCATCGTACATGAAAAAAAAATACTTTAACTCTTATTTTCCCACCTTTTTTTTAACATACCCCACGCAAGTCATTCTAAAATTTTGATGCACCCCCTATGTAACATATAAATATTTTTTTATATTTAAAAATTGAATTAATCCATAAATGAAGTCTAATTACAACAGTGTCTACAAAATGTGCCTTAAAACTAATTTGTTTATAATTTTTACAAAAATGAAAATTAGCCAAAAATATTTGGAGAACTTAATTTCGACATATAAACCTTCAACAATCTTCAAAAGATGATATAAAAATCAACTAGTTGATTTTTAGTGGCCCACTTTAGAAAATTTGACACATACAATTTTAATTAATCAAAAACGCGAATTATTAAACATTCGAAAGTACACCCCAAAATATTTTTATTAAGGAATAAAATATCTAACCTTTTTCAAACAAAAAATAGATCTAATTTATTCGGCTTTAAATTTTTTGAATTGAAGAATAAAATAATGATATAGGCAAATTCGATAAAAACAAAGATGTGCGCGTTCGAGCGAAAAGTGGCACATTTCCGAGCGAGGGAGGCAAATGAAGCGCGACGCGGAGCGGCGCGCTTCATTTTCCCGAGATCGGAATGTGCCACTTTGAGCTCGAATGTGCACACTCGGTTTTAAGCACAATTACAGTAATTTAAGCCAATAAATCAAAAAAATTTTAACTTTAATATAATTTAAAAAATCAATGGGCCACCTCAAGATGTTGACTAAAAAAAAATTTTTTTTTTCAAAATTTTTTATTTTTTATAAGCTACTAATTCTAGCCCCAAGCTAAGAATTTTTTTTTTCGCTCCACCCTAATACGTATTTATATTAAATTATTATATAATTCATTAGCAGTTAAAAATAAGTAACTAATATTTATTGAAGCAATTTTGATCATTCTCTCTCACTTGCACTTATGCGATTCTTGTATCTTTTCATTCGCTCCCACTCATTAAAAAATAAAAAGAATATTATTTCGTATATTTTAAGTTAAATTCACTAAATACGAAAATGTGCGCGTTTGAGCGAAAAGTGGCACATTTCCGAGCGAGGGAGGCAAATGAAGCGCGACGCGGAGCGGCGCGCTTCATTTTCCCGAGATCGGAATGTGCCACTTTGAGCTCGAATGCGCACACTCTGCTTTAAGCACGATTCACAATAATTTAAGCCAATATATTAGAAGAAAAATCAGTTGAATAAATTTAGTCATTCCCTCTCACTTGCACTTATAAGATTGTGGTATCTTTTCACTCTCTTCCACTCATTGCTATAGTAAAAACGTTTCTCGAATATAAAATCGATCCTAAACTAAATTTAAAATGTCAGAGCGAAGAATAGAGTAGAAAAATCTAATAAACACGAGGATGTGCGCATTCGAGCGAGGGAGGCAAATGAAGCGCGACGCGGAGCGGCGCGCTTCATTTACCCGAGATCGGAATGTGCCACTTTGAGCTCGAATGCGCACACTCGGTTTTAAGCACGATTACTAAATGCCCCGTTTTAACAGGAAAAAACGAACGCAATTGACAATCCGGATAATCGGGTTTTTACTGTAGTTTTATTTTAAATTGTATACAGGGTATGTCAGATAAAGAGTACCCTATATATATAAAATGTACTATATTCGCATTCGTTTTAAGGTAGTTCACTCGTATTTTATTTAATAAAAAAATTCATTAAAGTGCACATAATTGACCTTAAAAATCGATGCGTTGAAGTGCTGCTAAATTTGAGAAAAACGTGAAACGACAATCCGGCAAATGAGTAGAACATTAAAAACAAATACAATTTGTGTTAAATTTAAATATTTTTTTTTACAAGTAAATATAAATAATTATCTTCCATAATATTGCAGACAACATTATCTAATGTGTTTATTTGCATTACGATACTATGTATAGACTTTCCTATCTTTACAAGATATCGGGGTTTTTTGATTTTAATACTTTGTATTAAATTTTGCCTGCTGTAATAAACTCCATAGATAATTTTTAAAAATTATTTAAATTAAGAATCACCTCGATTTTTGTGTTTTTTTCTAAATGGAATGCCATGGCGACGGGTGGAACATTGTAACATAGTTTTTGGGAAACGCTCAAATACATACTGTAGGGTAATCCACAGATAACGTGAAAGTTTACAGATGCACAACAGGCACGTATTTTGTTTGGTCAAAACATACTCAGCGCCTCTGGTGGTTGTTTGCTCAAAGTCAATTTTAAAATTATTCAATAAAAGTCTAATTAAATTGTTAAAAAATAAAACAAAGTATTTCCTAATTATATTTTATTACACAATCAAAATACATAATACAAAACTAAAAACAAAAAAATACTTGATAAATTTATATTTTACGCTTTGCTTCTAATCCATTATATACACTTTTTGATAAGTTTTAAATTCTATCAACAAGTTTTCAAAAGATAGGAATAAGACGTACACCCATTCAAACTTTTTACTTAAAAATTTATCAGTTAAAGAAGATTAGTATTTGATTGTTTTATAAAAACAAAATCCTAGTTTAAAAATGGATAAAAATTTCTTATATATTATTTACCATTGTATTAATGGCAAATAAAATTAATACTTGAAAATTTTAAAAATATTTATAATATTTTGATTATTTTAATTTTTTTTTTTTTCAAATGGGGCAATAGAATTTAATTTTATTGATAATTATTTGATTTATGAATTCATTAACGTTAATACGTTAATTCATAATACACAATTGTAAAAATGTTTTATGATTTTAATATTTTATATTAAATTTTATTTATGTGTATATGAATATTAAAGTATAAAAAGCAAATTTTCAAAAAAATTAAATTCAATTTATATAGTTTGAAAAAATTTCTATATTTTACTGTAATTATTGTTTTAGCATTATTAATAATTTCACGTAACGTTTTTTTCAATTAACAGAAATATTTTTGAAAGGGGAATTGGGACGATGCACGCCATCTACTGTGCTATACTTTTTTAATTTTAAAAATTACATTTAAACTTAAATGTAAAATTATAACAAAAAAATATTGTTTATGATTATATTAAAATAATTTTTTTCTTATATTTATTATTATCATAAAAAAAATTTTTTCATTTGACATCACAATGTTTTGCTTCATGAGCGCCACCACTGGTAAGCATCTGACGAACTCCGTGTATATTTTATTTGTCATACTTAATACAATTAAATGAAATCATAAAGTATGCATTATATGGTTCTGTTTATATTTAAATAACAATGCAATAAATTGAACTATTTAATAATAAAATCAAACAAAATATAAAAAAATTTGATGTCCATTTATTGGTGACAAATTTTTACCCTCAATCCAATAGATAGACATCGATTATATCTTTTACATTTTTTTCTATGAAAATGTTTATTACTATTTGCAAATTTATAATTATATTTTTTTTTTCAAATGGCTGGCAATAAGAGATGTTACACGGTTTATTATTATTCATCTGCTGATTTAAAGAATTCATTAAAAGATTAATTATAAAAAAAAAATATAAAAAATATATTATATCGTTTTATTTTGTTGATTTTATATATTAAAATTATTATTTTAATATAGTACCTATGATTAATATTAAGAAGTGTATAAGAGCAAGGCATTTTTCAAAAAAATTAAATTCTATTTTTATATATTTTGAAAAATATTATCCCATCTATTATGTTTTTATTAGTTATTTTTATTAAGTTTAAGCTATTAGTTATTCAATTTAAAAGTTTAATCATTTTTTTTTCAATTAACAAGAAAAAAATATTTTTGAGAAGGGTCCATCTATTGGGAGTTGCCGTCCATCTACTGGTGCTATGAGCTTTTTTTTTAATTTATACAATTATAAAATTTTGAAATAAAAATTGCAGGATCTTTTTCAGAGTCGAAACGAAATTTTCTGCTTCAGCGCTTTTAAAAAAATCAACGCTGTATTTTTTGAATATATTATTTAAAATTTCAATAAATTTAATTGTTTAGCTTAAATGAGACAAGATCCATATAGACAAATTAAATAAATACAACGATGTGCGCATTCGAGCGAAAAGTGGCACATTTCGAGCGAGAAAATGAAGCGCGACGCGGCGCGCTTCATTCCGAGATCGGAATGTGCCACTTTGAGCTCGAATGTGCACACTCGGTTTTAAGCACAATTCACAGTAATTTAGGCCAATAAATTAGACGAAGAATCAGTTGCATAATTTTCATCGTTCCCTCTCACTCGCACTAACGAGATTGTCGTATCTTTTCGCTCCCTTCCACTCATTGCTATGGTTAATACATTTTTCGAACATGAAATCGATATTAATTAAGCTAAATTCAAGTTTTTGTTTCAAGGAAGCGAAGGATCAATTAGACAAATGTAATAAACACGAGGATGTGCGCATTCGAGCGAAAAGTGGCACATTTCCGAGCGAGGGAGGCAAATGAAGCGCGACGCGGAGCGGCGCGCTTCATTTTCCCGAGATCGGAATGTGCCACTTTGAGCTCGAATGTGCACACTCGATTTAAAGCGCGATTCACAATAATTTAAGACAATAAATTAGACGAAAAATCAATTGAATAATTTTCATCGTTCCCTCTCACTCGTACTTATGAATTTGTCGTATCTTTTCGCTCTCTTCCACTCATTGCTTTAGTTAATACATTTTTCGAACATAAAATCGATACTAATTAAGCTAAATTCAATTTTTTTTTATAGTCGTAACGCAAATTTTCTGCTTTAGCGCATTCAAAAAAAAAAATCAAAGCCGCCTCGTTTTTTCAATATATAATTTAAAACTGCAATAAATTTAAGCACCAAGCGCACTTCGCAATACTTAATTTGCTTTGTGAAAAGGACACCGATCAAAATTATTAAAAAAATAATAAATGAGCGGTCTCAAAAATTACTAATTTCCCCGCAAATTCACAATTAAAAAACACAATCAAGTAGGCCATGATGTATAGCGCAAGCGGTAAGTGTGTCAATTACGCGCATCCTATTTTACGTTAATCGCAAAAATACGCAACAAAACGTTTTGTTTGCCGTTTTTTAAGTAACTTCCGCACTTTTAAGTCGTCGCAATTTTGTTAACGGACCGTAGGAATTTTACAACATCGAAATACAACGATAAGATCGCTTTCGATCTATTTCTTATCGTCCAATTTTAAAAGGGATAGTGGAAAATTTACGCTCGATTGTTGCGCCAACAGCCGTCCCAAATAAACAAAAATGTTTGTTTGTGCGTGTATCAAAAAGTGCGCTGCGGACCCGTGCGAATAAAACAAGCGTGCGGCGACATACACGTGGGCGCTTTTCTCGTTGTTTTTCACCGGAAATTTTCCAGGCCTTCGAATAATTTTACGCGTCGACGTTTTTTTTTTATACGAATTTGAAGTTTTTTTTGGAAAATCTGCAAAGATCGTAGGCGAAAACGACGATTTTCGATTAAAAAAAAATGCAGTGGCGCCCGTCAAATGGGGCGAGTATGTTCATAAAGGAAAATTCTATTATTTTGGATTATTTGTGGCCGACAGTGGCGGTTTCAGTTGGGGTAATTGGGTCATTACCCCCAAGAATTTATTATTCGCTGATTTATTTTTATTCTTAAAAATTACCAATATTATAAACAAATCATTTAAGTTAATTTTTTCTTTTTTTAATTACCCCCTCTCCTCCAGGGCAGTTGGCTGGAAACGCCACTGGTGGCCGATAACGGATTTTAATTATTTCCTTGTTTGTTATGGATGTGAGTCATCTGTGATAATTTTTTCGTGTAGATTGCCGATGAATAATTTTGTTGTTATTATTTTTTTTAACTTAACGAGCTAATTTATTTAAGTGAAAGGAAAGTGTGTTCGATGAGAAGGAAAAAAGCAGGTTCTTGGCGTTGATCGTATACAGTCAGTTGCATTTCGATTAGTACGATTATTGTTTTATGTGTATCATGAATTATTTAAAAATTATTTACCTTAACAAATACCTTTAAAAAATATTGGGTCATTCGGTGGAGGACGACGGCTAGCTAATAAAAAATCGCTTAACTTTTAGGCGTAATAGGGTAAATGCGCCGGTTAGCCGGCCTGCACCCGTTCTCGTCCAGTCAGCAATAAAACAAATAAAAACAATAAAACACGAATTGTTAAATAAACTTGTGATGCGCTATTTAGTTACAGTCACATTTAGTATTAATTATAATACTTCAACTTTCTGTTGTGACTTTCTATTATAAATCTAGAGCCACATGACGAAAACGGGAACTGTTTTTTAACATGGCCGACAACCGGCGAACTTACTCTATATGCATAATAAAAATTGAAAGATTTCAAGTCTCACTCTTCGAACCCGTTTTTCTCGAGAATTTCAAATGGCACGCTATGTTTTTTTGGCACTATCCAAAGCCAAAAGGTCTGACAAATCGGAATCTCTGTCGTTTTTAAAGATCCAGCCACAAATAAAGGCGCTACATTTTTTTTAACGTAAACTTGTGTACTACAAAAAGAATCTAAAACTTTAACTTTAATTAGTCCAAAAATTAACATTACACCATATACCGATTTTGTACGTATGTTATGGAAAAAAGTCTCGGTATTTCGAATCCGAGTTGTCTTTAATGATCCGATCAAAAATGAGGGCGCTACGATCGTTTTTGTGAGTCGAAGTGTATGTTTTTTTTCGATTTATTTAGTTTTATCGAGAATTTTGAGGGTTGAAGGTGGAGCAGGGAAGAATGTCTAAAGTTTGAGGTCCATAGGATCGTTTCGCAAAATTTAAAACATATCCATTGCCTAAAATTGTTTTTCCACATTCTACTTAAGCGCATTTATTTACCCCGCATGCGAACTTTTACCCGAAAGGCTGCGTACTGTTACCCGCACTGCGGGGCAAGTGTTTGCATTCTGACCAAAGTTCATCATTGTCTAACTATATAGTGCATTTATGCATTTTATAATGCATTAAATGCTCTATCTAATAAGCATTATCATATTCCTGGTATCGAATTATTTTTGTTTTCGCGTGATCGATAAAGCTAAAGTGCGTGCTCTCGACTCGAATCGCTCTACGACTAAATGTGCCACTATTATGCATTGCAAAATGTTTTAATTAAACCACAGGACCGTATTTTCGTCAGTAACATCGAATGACTCTTTCAGTGCGCTTAAACTGGACTTAAATCAATCTCGGCAGACCTCGTCGTACTTAAAATGTTTTTTATAGAAAGTATTCAGATTTGCAACGTTTCTAATCTAAATTTATCTCTAAATTTACAAAGAACCTTTTTTTTAACCTTAATCTCGTTCCGGACATGTTATAAAACGGTACGAAATCAAATTATTTAAAAGATTTCAATTTTTGCCCCAATTCCGACTTATTTTTGGCGGTCCAACATTTTTAAGACTTGTAAATTCATAGATACGCCTTCTAGATGTGAGTATCTTATTTCCTCCCTAATGAGGCGAAGTCCAATTAAAACGCACGTGAACATGTCATCATCCGTTTTAATTCTACGAAACCGCCATTAACCAGCTTTAATGTAATTGTTTTAGGTTTTTTTTAATACGATTACAAGTGTTTACTATCTTTTCGTATACATAAACGAACTTAATTAGTTTTTATTAAACGGTGGTATGAAAACAATGCAATAAATCCCAACGAATATGTAGACGCGGAGCTTATTAATTTAGATTAAATTAGTTTTTTCCAGAACGTCGTAGTTGGCGCTGGAATTTTCTTAGTTTTGCGTATTGCAAACGCTTTTTTTAATTTCAAACAAAATCCTAGGAAAAGGAGTTCGACGAACCGAGTATTTTTTTTCTTCTTACTTGAACTATATAATTTTACGAGTTTTAAAATTAGATTATATATAGGCAAAAAACGAACAAAAACAATAGCAAAAAATACAGAGATAACAAAATAAGAGACTTAAAAAAAATTAAGTGATACAGATTTTCGATCAGGTCTAATCAGACTAACAATGCTTTTTTTAAATCGTTTTTTAATTTGTTTTTAAATCGGTATTAAAAAAAACAAATATATTAATTTGATCAAATTAAAAGAAATAAAATGAAATACTTTCTTTAACAAATTATTGAGCTAATAACGAAAACAACATGTGAAAATTATAAAAGCAAAATTGACATTTTGAAAACTTCGAGCGCGTTTTTCTTCCAGAGTTAACATTGGGCTTTATTAAATTTTTTAGGCAATCTTACGCTCCGATAAACGGGCTTTAATAATCTGAAAAGCTTTTAAAGATCCGTTCACAAATAACCGAGTTACGATTTTTCAAAGTGGAAATTTTGAAAAAATTAATGACAAGTCGGACTTTTCGAACCCGTTTTTCTTGAGAATTAGAAATGGTACGACTATTTTTTTTGAACCTATCCGAAGCCAAAAAGTCTGGTAAATCGGAATCTGTATAGTTTTTGAGGTTCTGTTCACAAATAATGGTGTTACAATTTTTTTAACGTAAACTTTTGTGCTACAAAAATGAACCTAAAACTTTAACTTTTATTTACTCGAAAAATTAACATTGGGACCTATACAGATTTTGCACGTATTTTATAGAAAAAAGTCCCAGGATTTCGAATCTGCGTAGTTTTTTATGATAGCGTCGAAAATGAGGACGCTACGATCGATTTTGTGAGTCGAAATGTATTTTCTTCGATTTATTTATTTTTCTCGAAAAATTAGGGGTGGAAGGGGGAGTAGGAAAGAATGGTTCCGGCTATGTGAGTTTGGGATCCATAGGAACGTCCAATAAAAATTTAAAGCAAATCCATTACCTAAAATTTTTTTTCCTCAATTTCAACAATGTTTTTTCCCGATTTTTGGCGATTTTGGGTGTTTTGAGTTAGGACCGGATTCCGACGCGTAGGGAATGGAAACGTTCAGAAATGAAAAGATTTCAGGAATTTCGCAAAGACAACGAAGTTACAGCCTTTTGAAAATTAAAAATTTTAGCAAAACTTACGTTTTGAAACTTTTGAAAGCGTTTTTCTCCCAGACTTAACGTTGGGCCCTGTCAATTGTTTTGACTGATCTTACGCCCCGAGAAACGGGTTTTCAGAATTTAAAAAGTTTTTAGAGATCCGTTCACAAACAACCGAGCTACGATTTTTCAAAATTGACATTTTGAAAAAATTAACTACAAGTCAGAGTCTTTGAACCCGTTTTTCTCGAAAATTTCAAATAGCACGCGTATGGCTCTTTGGACTTATCCAAAGCCAAAAAATCTGGGGAATCCGAATTTCTATAGTTTTTAAAGATCGGTTCACAAATAACGACGTTACAATTTTTTTAACGTAAAATGTTGTGCTACAAAAATTAACCCGTGTTCACATTAACCGGCCCCCACTGTATATATAATTCGTGAGCAGTTGAAATTCATTTTGGGTCCCGTAGGCCCGAACGCAACAACAATGATAAAATAAAACACGAATACCACCAATTAAATAAAAAAATCCAATTAAAAAAGCTACATTTTATGTTTTCGCAAAACTAAAAGAAAAAATTGTATTTCAGCGTAATTAATCATTCGTGGACTTCCGATTTGCAGAAAAAACACTTCGTGTCGTTTAAATGTCAAGCCCGACAAGTACAGAAAGGATTTCGATTAATTTTCCCCTTCGAATTGGGGTTTTCCCCGAATGCATTACGATACGTTTGCGCTCACGCAATCGATCAAAATATTCCGACGTAATTTTTCGAAATATTCCGAAGCGCGCTTCGGACAAACAAAAAAGGTCCTTCAAAGGCGAATCAAAACGAACATTATTTACAATCGTTCATTTATCTTTTTTTTGTATGTAAATCGTCAATGTGCCGTTTGTTTACCAATTTCCTAATTCCCTAAACTAAATCCGACGCCTACTTTCGTTATTCGTCGAAAATTGGTAGTAAGTCTAATTTTAGCGAGCGCTAAAAATAAAACGCATCTTTTTTTCTGCGTGTGAATAAACCGAACGAAACGCGTGCTTTCAGAGTATTCGCCAGCAACATGCCGCGCACGACGCCGAAGAAGCCGAAGCCGCAGGACTACGTCGAGGTGCACGTCGGCACCGTGTCCGAGGACCTCGAGGTGCCCGTCGCCTCCGAGGTCGTCTTCCGGAAGGTCTGGAGGATAAGGAATTTCAAGAAGATCGTGACCAAATGCGACCTTTTGGACAGCCCTGAGTTTAGATGTTCCGTCAACGGAATGAGCACTTATTGGAACGTGTCCGTTCGTTTTTGGAAGGGTGAGTCCTAACCTAGAATTGTACCCCTAGTTAGTATGACTACAAAAAAAAATGTTTATTAAAATATGTTGGCTTGTTGTTTTCGCAAAAGTTGAAGTTATACTTCTTTTGGCGTGGGAGAGTCGAATTTTAGTAGGGAGTGGGAGTTGCGCGCGCACACATTAACGAAAATTTGTCAGTATGTAGTTGGCCATCTAAGAAAGTAAATGAATTATTGCGAATCGTGCTTAAAATCGAGTGCGCACATTCGAGCTCAAAGTGGCACATTCCGATCGCGGGAAAATGAAGCGCGCCGCTCCGCGTCGCGCTTCATTTGCCTCCCTCGCTCGGAAATGTGCCACTTTTCGCTCGAATGCGCACATCCTCGTGTTTATTAGATTTTTCACTCTATTCTTCGCTCTGACATTTTAAATTTAGTTTAGGATCGATTTTATATTCGAGAAACGTTTTTACTATAGCAATGAGTGGAAAAGAGTGAAAAGATATCACAATCTCATAAGTGCAAGTGAGAGGGAACGACTAAATTTATTCAACTGATTTTTCTTCTAATATATTGGCTTAAATTATTGTGAATCGTGCTTAAAACCGAGTGCGCACATTCGAGCTCAAAGTGGCACATTCCGATCTCGGGAAAATGAAGCGCGCCGCTCCGCGTCGCGCTTCATTTGCCTCCCTCGCTCGGAAATGTGCCACTTTTCGCTCGAATGCGCACATCCTTGTAATTATTGGTTATTTGTACATTAATATTGTCTCTTTTAATTAAAAATATTAAATTTAGTTCAATATTTTTGAGTGATAGTCGTTTCCGAACATAAAATGCCATTTTATTGGACTAAATTTAATTTTTTGAATTTAAAGGGCGAAGATCAATACTGAAAAATGCAATGAATGCGAGGAATGAGCATATTCGAGGGTTTCTTACCGAAGTAGCTAAAAATTCATTTGTTTCAAATAAGAGTGAAACGTAATATTTTTATAATTGCCAATTAAACTAAAATAAAATCGATTTAATTAGCGTCTGTCATTATTAAAAGGAATTAACTTAAAGATCATTTTCTGTATAACCAAAATTGAAATATTGATAATATGTTGAGGCGCTTTTGCGTATTTTTTGTTGTTAAATTTTTTCTAATATTTTCTCTATTTTTGATTTTATTTTATTAACGTAGGGTAGCTATTTTTGATATAAGACACAAATGTCTTAAAAAACAACGATTTACTTTTAGAGAATGAACTGAAGGTGGGGGGGGTAAATAAATAATTAAAAAATATTTATAATTAAAAAAAAATTAAATCGCAGAATAATTTTAATATTTTACAACGTTTATCAGTTTTTTTTCTTTGTTTCACTTTTAAGAAAAATCCAAATTTAGTGTTGTTACGTCCAAAATATATTTCCAAATTATTTTTGTTGAGCATTTATCAGTTAAAAGCTTCTCCGCATTTTAACTGCTTCAAAATATTATTTATGTTCAAAAAATCTATTTGCCATAGCAATGAGTGGAAGCGAGCGAAAAGATACGAGAATTCCGTAGGTTCGAGTGAGAGAAAACGATTAAATTATTTCGTTAATTTAATAGTCTAAATTTTGTGAATCGTGCTTAAAACCGAGTGTGCGCATTCATCCGATTTCTCCATATTAATCATTCGTCTTTCAAATCAAAAACTTATATCCAGATTTTCTATTCGGAAAAAACTGTAACGTTTATTTTTTTTATAAATAAATATTTAAAAACACTAAATCAAAGATTTTGTGTTTCTGATATTTCTATCAGTGCTGTAATTTTTAATAAAAATTATTTAGAGGGTAAATTAATTATAGTGAATCACGCTTAAAACCGAGATTGTACATCTATTCGATTTGTTTACAATCATTTTTCAATTTAAAAAGAAAAGAACGATGTTCCGTAATAAAGCGACCCATGTGCACTAGGGTATTTAAAAAAAAACGATTAATTTTATTTTATTGAATTATACCGAAAAAGGTTGTTAGAAATGGCAAAAAGGAAATACTGTAAAAGTTTGAGCTCTTAATATTAATATTAAGAGATGGCGCATCGCAAATTTCTATTTTCCGTTTAACTAACATGGGAACAACATTTTCTTGCACTTTGAAATTTTATAGCTTACGTTGGGAACAATACTTGGAAATAACCAACATATATTCTTGTAGAAAATTGAACGCTCTACAAAAAAGGTCTCTTACAATTTTTGATATATTTATTACTTTAAAAGTTATTCATGGTTCAAGTTAGATTAATGATAAATTTTTACATTTTTCCAATTTTTCGACGCAACCATCAACTTTATGGAAAAATTTTATAGGGCATTTTATTTTCTATAACTTAAACTAAGAAGGAAACTGCAATATAAATTTAATAATTTCTTGTTATACACTTCTTACTTGCATTTAAATGAAAAAGAAGATATACGAGATTGCATATTTGAATAAATATATGTATTATCAATATAAATTAATGTTTTTAATTTTTACAAATAATATTTCTCGTAACGGTCATTCACTGGTAGGTGGTCACAGACAGAACTTTTCACAGTACTCGTTGACAATGTTTAAAATATAATTAAACAATTTTAAATATTTCCTATTGCAATTAATCAGACTACAATTTGTAACGTTAGGAAGACGATTAGTTTTTTATTTAGTAATGTTTAAAAAAAATTGCTTGCTAATGACATTTTAAACATTGTCAACAAGTAGGGTAAAAAGACCAGTCTGTGACCACCCACCAGTGAATGACCTTTACGAGAAATAATGTTGGTAAAAATTTAAAAAAATATATATTCATGATATATGTATTTATTCAAATATGCGTTCTTGTACATCTTCTTTTCATTTAAATACAAGTAATAAAAGTGTGTAATAAAAAAGTGTATAGCAAAAATTATTAAATTAAATTGCAGTAATCCTGTTAGTTGATTATTGCTGAAAACAAAAGCACGGGAAGTCTCTTTTTAAAAAGAAAAGAAGTGTTGGACCTGATAAATAGTGGCACTCAATATTTTAACTCGTGCACGTTTGTTTTTAAAATAAAAATAATATAAGAGCAATTCATTTTATGTGAGGTAAAATAACATGAATTGTTTTATCGCTTAAGACCGTCGGATATGCTTCTTAATTAGGCAATTTAACGTTGTCGCATGTCAAAAAACCTGCGGTTCTCAAAATATATACTCAATTTTGATTTTGCTATAACTTTTTAAGTTAATGAACTTTAGAAACATTACCAAATAGAAACTCTTCTAACAAATCACTTCCACCACCTACTTCCAGCTCTGACAACTTTTCGAAAACACCCTGTATATCTTGGCCCATAACCTCGTAATTTTTGGCTATAAAATTAATAGTAAAATTATTTTTTGGAAAATTAAGTAAAAAAATATAACAGAAAGCAATAACATCTCAAAACTTTACTTATTTAAAATAAAACGTATCCCAATTGAAATTCCATTGCCCGCCAAAATTCAAATTGTTCGACTGCTTGCGAAGCACAGCTGGCTAGTTTTTACTCGTCCAAATTAAACTTTCCCAAATTAGATCAAACGGAAACCACACATGAATCATGCTTGCAGGCTCCAACGGCAAAAAGATAGCGAACCCCCTCGTCCTCTGCCTGAACCTGACCGGATGCGAAACGGAGGAGACGGGCCAGGCCCGCGTCCGCTATCAGTTCGGCATCTGGGACGCCAGCATACGCTATTGGGAGTACTGCGACATCTCCAACGTCATCCTCAACCTGGAGAACACGCACGAGCTCCTCTCGATCGGCTACAAGACGCTCGGCGTCCACGACCGCCACTTCGACAGCGGTAAGTCGCGCAAGGGCCGGAGGGCCAAAACGCCAAACTAACGACGCTTTTACAATAGAAAAAGATGTCAGGATCATGGTCAAAGTCCAAATCATACAAAGCGAAGAGGAGAAGCACAGCCTCTCGCAGGACCTCGCCCGAATTTTGGCGTTGGAGTCCGACCAGCACTGCGACACCATCGTCGAGTGCGCCAACCACAAGGGCGAAGAGCCCTTCAAGGTCAACAGTTTGCTTGTTAGGGCCCGAAGTACCAAACTGGCCGGGATGCTGAGGAAAAGTCAGGATCCTAAAAACGAGGTACTTTTTATCTAGTTAAGAGTGGTTCACAACTGAGAATCACAGATTTTGTTTATTTTTACATTATTGAATGATTACTACGTCCAGATAAATTTGCCAAAGCAGTTCGACCCACTATTCAAAAATACTTGAAAAAGTGACAGTATGAAGTCGGCCGTTTAAGACACTAAATTAATTATTGTGAATCATGCTTAAAATCGAGTGTGCGCATTTGAGCTCAAAGTGGCACATTCCGATCTCGGGAAAATGAAGCGCGCCGCTCCGCGTCGCGCTTCATTTGCCTCCCTCGCTCGGAAATGTGCCACTTTTCGCTCAAATGCGCACATCTTCGTATTTATTTAATTTGACTATTTATTCTTCGTTCTTTCAAAACATAAATGTAAATTTAATGTAATAAATACCCGAGTCGAAATTTAGCGCCGACATTGAGCCTCCTAAAGTCGGACTCATTCCGGACTCGGAGACTCAAAGTAGAGTTTATTCCTATGTTAAATTATGTCCGACTTCGGCCTCCAAAGTGGTACAAATTTCCATTTTTACCACTTTGGGGTTCAAAGTTGGATCTGATGGAAATTTAAATTAGGTCCGATTTTAGACCTCTGTACCCTATTTTATAATAATAATAATAATAATAATAATATGGATTGCATTTAAAATGATTAGAATACTTTTATTTAAAATACGTAGCTAAAGTTTAAAATAACAATTTAAAAATAACAATTACATTAAAAAAAAGAAGAATAATAGTCATAAGTATTCGTATTAGTATTTATAATAATTAAACTAATATTGTATGTATACAGGGTGTCCTAAATTGAGTAGGCTAACATGGGTATCTTTCTTATTAGTGAAGATAGAAGTTTGGTTAAATAACTGATTTGAATTATTACTTATGTTCAAAAAATCTATTTGCCGTAGCAATGAGTGGAAGCGAGCGAAAAGATACAAGAATTCGGTGGGTTCGAGTGAGAGAAAACGATTAAATAATTTCTTTAATTTATTAGTCTAAATTTTGTGAATCGTGCTTAAAACCGAGTGTGCCCATTTATTCGATTTCTTTATATTAATTATTCCCCTTTAAAATCAAAACCTTATATCCAGATTTTCTTTTCGGAAAAAACTGTAACGTTTATTTTTTTTATAAATAAATGTTTAAAAACACTATATCAAAGATTTTGTGTTTCTCATATTTCTACCGGTGCACTAGGGTGGTGATAAAAAATTAAACTTTTTTCGACGCCCCAAAAGAACCTTCATTTTAATGAAAAAATACGGGGGAGTTTTATAAAAAAAATTTAACAAAAATAACACGTGCCTCAAGACAATCAAATTTCATTTTTTGATAAAATTGTAGTTTTTTGTAAGTATCTCTTAAAGTATACGGATTTCAGAAAAAGTTATAGAAGTATTTTGTAGGAAATTCAATTCTCTACAAAAAAGGTCTTTTCTATTTTCTTCATTAAATTTATATTTATAGAGATATTCTCAATAATAGACTTTCTGCTACGTAGTTAGTTGTGTTAACCTTCCGGCTACCGAGTTGCTCCCAGCGAGCACGGAACTATACGGAAAGATAACCCGCCGAATAAAACTGTTTTTTTTTCGAGTACTGATTTGACAAATTATTTCTGAAATAGTAATCATCAAAAACCGCAAATATAAATGAAATTTGCCATTCACAGATCTCTGCAAAAATAAATCGTACAATGTTTTTTTTTGTGATTCAGAGCATCAAGTACAAGCTTGACCTCGCCGTCCTAAGCCCCGACATCGTAAAGGAGCTCCTTCGATACATCTACACCGACAAAGTGGAGAATGCAGACGCCCACGCAAACAAATTGCTACCACTCTCAACGCGACTCAATTTGCCAGGATTGACGGCTCTCTGCGAAAGGGCTTTGTTGGAGAGCATGACGCCCAACAATGTGCCCAACATATTGCTTCTGGCCGATCAGTATGGATGCGAGAATTTGAGGAAGGCGGCCCTGCACTATTGCGAGGATTCTGCCGCCATTAAGGGAAGCGTGCAAATTGGTAAGGACAACGAGTAGTGATGAGCAAAATTGGTCTTGGTCTTGCAAAAAGACCAAGACCAAGACCGAACAAACGAACAAGACGAAGACCAAAACTAAGACAGAGGATGCAAGATTAAGACCGATACCAAGACTGTCTTAATGCTAGCAAGACCGATACCAAGACTATTACAGTCTTGGCCTTGGTCTTGGTCCTGCATTGTTGCAAGACCAAGACCAAGACTGTCTTTATGCTAGCAAGACTAATACCAATACCAAGACCGAACAAACGAACAAAACCAAGACCAAAACTAAAACCGAGGATGCAAGATTAAGACCGATACCAAGAATGTCTTAATGCTAGCAAGACCGATACCAAAACTATTACAGTCTTGGCCTTGGTCTTGGTCCTGCATTGTTCCAAGACCAAGACTGTCTTTATGCTAGCAAGACCAATACCAAGACCGAACAAACGAACAAGACCAAGACCAAAAATAAGACCGAGGATGCAAGACTAAGACTGATACCAAGATTGTCTCTATGCTAGCAAGACCGATACCAAGACTATTGCAGTCTTGGCTTTGGTCTTGGTCCTTCATTGTTGCAAGACCAAGATCAAGACTGTCTTTATGCTAACAAGACCACGACCGATACCAAGACTATTACAGTCTTGGTCTTGTTCTTGCTTTGCTCATCACTAACTACGAGCTGCGCTCAAAAGCAAAATCGATTACGCTTTTCTTTTTTTGCAGGAAAATCTTTGGCTTGGCGCGTGATGGAAATGGTGAATCCCGATTTATTTTTGGAAGCCTGCGAGAGCATCGGAAGCTCGTCGAGCACCATCGACAGTCCGCCGAGAGCCGGGTCGTACAGCGACGGCTTTTGACGTCGCTCTAATTTTAAGCGCGATATTTGAATAGAAAAAGTATTTATTAACTCGTTAGTAATAATTTTGTTCATTTTATAAATATTCTACATTAGTCCCATTTAAATATGATAAAATTCATCAGTATTGCCTTGAATTTTCTTTACTAACACATCTTTTAGCTATTATATAGCTGTTTAAATAAATATATTAATATTGTTTTTACTTTATTTATGTAAGTATTTGATTGTATTTAAACTTATTTAAATAATCAATTTCGGGCGAATTCAAAAATTAATAAGTTAAATAAGCGACATTTAGCGACTAAACGTTCAACCTGAAAGTACCAAGTTTAGTGGAGTTTCAAACCCGATTTGCTTTCTTCAAAATCAATAGCTTTCAAAGTTTAGAGATAATAAGCATCGCAATGTTTACTTAAACCGAAATTCAATCGTTAAAGACGACACTGATTTGGTATCTTGGGACTTCATCCATTTATTTGTAAAATCAGCATGGGGCGTAATGTTAAATTTTCGAGTAGTGAAGGTTCGAGGTTTTCGGTTCTAAATTGAACATTACAAAAATTATGGCGCGGTTATTCCTGACCGGACTTTTAACAAATTTGCAGATTTGGAATGGATCGACTTCTTGATCCGTTATAGGCACGTCAGCTTTATTACCGAAGCATCTTTGTGGTGTAGCTCTTCTTTCTGTTCTTAAGGAACATTTCTTAGGTTTATACGAAGTCTGTACTTACAACACATCATTTTAAGGTTGATTACAGTAGACGTCGCTTCATGTGATCACGTTCCTATGGACCCCAAACCGACATAGTCGGAGCAATTCTTTGCTGCTCCCAATTCAACCGCCAAAATTTTCAAAAACAATAAATAAATCGAAAAAAATACAGTAAGACTTACAAAAACGATCGTAGCGTCCCCATTTTTGATCCGATCATAAAAAACAATCCGGACTCGAAATTCTTTTGCCATAAAATACGTAAAAAACCGATATGGAGCGCAATGTTAATTTTTCGAGTAAATAAAAATTCCAATTTTAGGTTTACATCGAAAATTAAAAATTGCAAGTTTTAGAGATATTTTTTGCACTTTTTTTGACTTTAAAAAAATTGTAGCGCCGTTATTTACGGATCAATATTTAGAAACTATACATATTCGGATTTGGCGGCCTTTTTGACTTTAGATAAGCCTAAGAAACCATAGGCGTGCTACTCCAAAGCTTTGGGAAAACGTTTTGAAATAAAAATCGATGGGTTTTAGTCCATGTTTTTTTGGCAAAAAATGAAAAAAATAGAATTGCTTTATATTGCAAGGGGATGTTCCTACGTACCCCTAGTAACTATAGCCGGTGTCATTTCCTGGCGCTCTCGCTCTAAAATAAAAATTTTCGATACAAACTAAATGAATAAAAAAACGTACCCCTTGATTCAAAAAAAAATCGTAGCGCCCTTATTTTCGATCCAATCATTACAAACGACACGGATTCGGAATCCTGAGGCTGTTTTACATAAGATACATGTATAATATGTATAGGGTGCGACGTAATTTTCGAAAATAAAAATTGCGATTTTTAGAGCTCATTTTGAGCCAATTTTGAACTTTCAAAAATTTGTAGCGCCGTTATTTGTGGACGGATCTTCAAAAACTATTCAGAATCGGATTTGGCAGCCTTTTTGGCTTCGGATAGGCCTAAGAAACCGTAGGCGTGATATTCCAGAGCTTTGGGAAAACGTTTTGAAAATTCAAAATCGATGGGTTTTAACCCATGTATTTTAGATAAAAAATGAAAAAAATAGAATTGCTTTATATTGCGAGGGGACGTTGCTACGTACCCCTAGTGACTATAACCGGTGTCATTTCCCCGCGCTTCCCCTCTAAAATAAAAATTTTCGATACAAACTAAATGAATAGAAATACGTACCCCTTGATTCACAAAAAAAATCGTAGCGCCCTTATTTTCGATCCAATCATTACAAACGACACGGATTCGGAATCCTGAGGCTGTTTTACATAAGATACATGTACAATATGTATAGGGTGCGACGTTAATTTTTCGAAAATAAAAAATTGCGATTTTTATCGCTCATTTTGAGCCAATTTTGAACTTTCAAAAATTTGTAGCGCCGTTATTTGTGGACGGATCTTCAAAAACTATTCAGAATCGGATTTGGCAGCCTTTTTGGCTTGGGATAGGACTAAGAAACCGTAAGCGTGCTATTCCAGAGCTTTGGGAAAACGTTTTGTAAATTCAAAATCGATGGGTTTTAACCCACACGGAGAAAAAAATATCCTTAATATAACTATCTAACGTATACCCAATTGACGTATTGTTCTGACAAGGATTCGAATGTCTAATTTAACGATTTCATTTTCTTGAGTCGCCAAACAATAGTTTGAATTCATATTTTGGCAATATTCGAATT